>SJYX01001243.1:0-20949 GCA_006410675.1 Oreotragus oreotragus | reverse complement strand
GTCTTCTGAATGTTGAGCTTTAAGCCAACTTTTTCACTCTCCTCTTTCACGTTCATCAAGAGGCTTTTTAGTTCCTCTTCACTTTCTGCCATAAGGGTGGTGTCATCTGCATATTTGAGGTGATTGATATTTCTCCCAGCAATCTAGATTCCAGCTTGTGTTTCTTCCAGTCTAGCATTTCTCATATGTACTCTGCATATAAGTTAAATAAGCAAGGTGACAATATACAGCCTTGACATACTCCTTTTCCTATTTGGAACCAGTCTATTATTTCATGTCCAGTTCTACAATTTAATAGGCTTTTAAGTCATTATGGTCTTCCAAACTTTCATGATCAGAGAACAATCTTCTGTCTCTGACCCAGCAGGCCACTTCTACCACTCCTCCCATCCCTCTTTGATTGGCTTCTTACTGCTGGAAAGAGGACGAAGGTGCCTCCAGGGTACCTCCAGGAACGGTCTTGGATTATCTAAGTTGCTTAACATTTCTTTGGAGGTTTTGGAGAAACAACAAACAACACCCCTTTCTCTTGCCCCACTTGAGCTCAGGACATGTTGAGAGGTGACTTCAGGGTTGCTCAGAGGGAGATCAAAATTTCAGCTTTATTCTGTTAAGTGCTATGTATGAGCATGAGGCTCAGGCCCATGGGCAGAGGGGCTGCTCACAGCCCTCCTGAATCAGCCAGACTTTTCCACCAAGGCACAGGTCCAGTGGGCTGACTGCACACCCCATTCTTGGTAGTGGGACTACGGGACTCTCACTGCAGGCAGATGGGCCCCTAGGAGAGCGAGCCCAGAACAGCAGAGCCAGGGCTCAGTCCCTTCCCAAACTCACCCCTCAGATAAGTCACTGCCCCTCCCAACACACTCCATGCCCTGGTTTCCTTCCTTGTAAAATGGGATTAATGAAACCCACGCTATCTCCCTCTTCGGTTGTTGTGGAGAAGTCACAGAGGGTGATGGAGAAATGTCTTGAAACACTGTAAATCCAAAATTTTCTTATTTAGTATCTGTTCTTATACATTTTTCATTGGGTTGATGTTTATGTTAAATCATTTGATGACTCATTCATTCATTCCCAGTACATAGATCAGGTGTAAGCTGAGTTTTGGATAATTAAACACAGATTTTCTGCTCAAGAATAAAGAACATGTTGGGCTCATCTGGCCCAAGCCTCCATCTGTGGATGAGGAAGCAGAGCTTAGAACCATGAAGGATTTTATCCAGGAGCTGTGGCAGCTGGGGCTTCTGAGCCCCCAGGTTCTTCCAACCCACCACATTTCACACACCTCTCTGCCTGCCCTCACCTGGAATGTCCCCTCCTCTCCATTTATACAGAGTCTACCTATTCTTCGAGATAGCTCCAGACCCATCTGTCGGCTGTGCCATTGTTTATTTTAGCCATCCCTGTCTTGGAGCTCAGCAGACCCTTCTTATCTGCAATGCTCATCTTAGCACTTAACTTTCTCCTCCAGTTTTATGAGGCTATGTGTCATCTCCTCCTGTAACTGTGCCATGCCCTGGTCTCAGGCACAGGACTGGACACACAGGAGGGGTCAGTGAAGACTTGGTGACTGACGGCCTGCTGACAGATTTAGCCAGCTGCGGAAGGTGGCAGGGTGGCCATGATCTCATTTTCCCCTCTCACTGACATGTTCCTAATTTGGCTTTATGAGATTTTTTTTTCTGGAGTGTCAGCTGTGCTGTTCTGAGCTGGGCCGCTGAGGGCAGAATGTCCAGAGGCAGGGGATGGCATGTGGGAAGGGCTTGGCAGAGGGCAAGGGTGTCTGCAGCCTTTCCCAGCCTCCATGGGTCTCGGAATGTTCTGGCTCAGTCTGGAGTCTTAACGGGACGTGTTGAGGGAAAAAATACTCAGAGATTTGGGAATGTGGGCCGCAGGGAAAACATAATAGAGGGCCAAGGGTAAAGTCCCCCGGGGGCAAGTCACTCAAGACCTGAGAAGTCAGGGTCGGGGGCGTCCCAAGATTAGTGGGGAGAGGACAGGTGATCCGGAAGCGGGATTCCCAGAAATGACTCAGCCGTGCTGGACCTGGGTCTGTGTGTGGTCTCTTTGTGACTCAGTTTCCTCACCTATTAAACGGAGATGGAGTTAGACTCCATTGCGAGTTGCGAGTTAGTCTCGGGTGTTTTATTTTAAACTTGAATTGTTTCTCTATTTAAAAGTGGGAATATCTCACATTAAAAGCTGTATTTTGCCGGGCGCGGTGGCGCGCGCCTGTAATCCCAGCTACTCAGGAGGCTGAGGCTGGAGGATCGCTTGAGCTCAGGAGTTCTGGGCTGCAGTGCGCTATGCCGATCGGGTGTCCGCACTAAGTTCGGCATCAATATGGTGACCTCCCGGGAGCGGGGCACCACCAGGTTGCCTAAGGAGGGGTGAACCGGCCCAGGTCGGAAACGGAGCAGGTCAAAACTCCCGTGCTGATCAGTAGGGGGATCGTGCCTGTGAATAGCCACTGTACCCCAGCCTGGGCAACATAGCGAGACCCCATCTCTATGATTAAAAGTTGTATTTTATAGAAGCCCTTAAAGTCAGAATGTCCAGAAATCCTGAGCGGGCTGAACAGCACCCGTGTGGCTGTCACCCTCCCCCGCGCGTCCTGGCTCTCCTCTTCCTCTGACGCGACCTTGCGGCCCCGATGGCATGTGGATTGTGCCAGCCTGTGCCTGACCCCTTGCTTCCTGTGGATTGTTCCAGTGACAGCACTGAGTGGAAAGTGGGAATGGTGGTGCCCAGGGGACTCGGGTTCCCGGTTCTGGCTCAAACTCTGTGCTGACCCCATGATTGACCCCGGTGACCCCACTTCCCCTCTCTGCCTTCATCTTCCTTAGCTATTAAAAGTTGAAGTCAGTCAAATCCATCAATAAGGTCCTTTCAAGTTCTCACAATCTGTGACTCTTTGAAAATGCCAATTACCAGAGTGAAATGGAACTGTGAGTTAAACCTTGTGGAATTTGGCCTCCCTGCTCCCTTGGAAACTTCAGGATGGGGTGTGAGAGGGGGAGCAGAGAAGGAAAGAAGGAATGGAGGACAGGGCTTGGGACAAACCACCCTCGTGAGATGGAGCAAGACTTTGACTCAGGCAGACCTTCTTGGCTGCGGGTAGAGTTGAAAGAGGCAATACTGTCTTCTGAAATTCCTTCCAGGTCAATGTCTTGGAATTCCCTCAACCCCACCCGTTCCAGAAGTCTGAGTCTCTGAGTTAAAATTGATAGTGTACAAACCAAGCGTTCACAAGGGTGGATGCAGAGCCAAATCCTCTGTCTAGTCTGTGCCAGGGAGACTTCCAGATAAGGCCTGGGTCGAAGGACAATGTGAGCCATGGCACTCAGCAGAAGGGGTCACTCTGGACTTGGCAGCCATCTGTATTCACTCCAGCTCTTTCCTAACTGGCTGTTTATTACTTCACTTATTTATTTACTTTTGGCTTCTCTGGGCTGTTGCCATGAGAGGGCTTGCTCTGACTGCAGTGAGCTCTAGGTGCTTCTCATTGCAGTGGTTTCTCTTGTTGGGGAGCAGGGCTCTGGACACACAGGCTTCCGTAGTTGCAGCTCCCAGGCCCTGTTGCCTCATGGCATGTTAGATCTACCCAAGACCAGGGATCGAGCCCACATGCCCTGCATTGGCAGGCAGATTCTTAACCATTGAACCATCAGGGAAGCTTGCTATTTGTCTGAGCCTCGGTTTCCTCATTTGTCAAATGGGATTGAAACAAATCCCAAGTGAACCTGTGCTGTCTCCTAGGGGGAGAAACATTAGACAACAGAAACCAAACTCTTGAAGAGGAGATGGATGTTCCAGTCGCAGGCCTTTGTGGTTTCTTGGGAATGCTCCCCGTGGTTTCGGTACCACAGCTCTCCGGGACTGTGGGGGCCTGCCTGGTGCGGTGCTGGTGGACAACTGTCTTCCCCTTGAGCCCTTCTATCAGAGAGGCCCTCCTGAGCAACAGGAGCCCTGAAGAAGGACTCGCCACCCAGGGGGCCATGCACACCCACTACCAACTCCACAATCTGCTTTGCAGCATCTTCACTGCCTCGGGACACCTCAGGAAGAGAGTCCCTGCTCAGTAACTGGGCAAGATGCCTCCTGGCTGGGGGATGACCACAGAGAGACCTACAGAATCCTGGCAGGTCTTGGCACCAGAGCTCTGATGCAGGCAGTCCTTGTAAGTTGGCCATCGTGAGCCACAGAAGCTTGAAGGTCTGCAGAGGTGTAAAGATATCTGAGTTGACAGGTGGTGCCGTGAGGTGTCCCAGAGGGACACTGGATTTAGAGGTCTGGGTCTGTCCCGTCCTTTTCCCAGATGATGGGTTGTTGATATTTAACTGTTTTGTTTTTTCCGAGCCTCAGTTTCTTGACAGTAACTGGGATAACAGGCCTGCCTGATCTCACAGCATGGTTGTGAGAGCAGACGAATAAGGCATCATTCAGGCTTGCAGGGTGGCTGCTGCCAACAGGGGCATGGAGCTGAGCAGGCTGACCTTTGAGCACGAGCAAGAGTGTAGTGGAAATGCCTTGGCAGTAGGTGGTGAGAATAGGGAAGGGAAAGAGGGCCTGCCTGACGGAGGGGTGTCCCATCTCCTTCCCACAGAGGCTGCAAGTTTGGTCTATGCAATCTGCTGCATAGAAGCTGAGAGGCCCTGGGTGAGCCATTGCCCCTCTTTCAGCTCTCATTACCTCTCTATAAAGTGGCACTGGTTATTCAGACCTCTCAGTGTGGTTTGGAAGATTAAAAGTGAAAAGGGTGAACCTGTGTAAAATGTCTAGTGCTGAGCCTGGCACACAAGTTGCCTAATAAATGTCACTACTGATATTTTCTATGACTTTTTGCCATGGCTCACTTCCTTCCGCAAGGCAGCTCTGGACAGGCTTCGGCCTGAGCCCAGCTTCTGATCCAGCAGAGAGGATGTGAGCTGCTTCCTGGCTGGGGCAAGAGTCACTGGGGCTAGTGCTGTGTGTTGCTGCCTTGCCTTCTCACTTGGTGGGTGTCTGTCTTGCCTTGACCATCAGCATCTGACACCCCCATTCTTGACTTAATCTAATCCTTCTCCATCCCTAGACCTGTGGTGGCCATTTCCCTTGCAACCTGCTTCAATTCTGAGTGACAGGGCTTAGGATCCAAAGGTCTTGGTCCTCTAGCCTTGAAGGAATCAGAGGAGGCTTCTGAGGCCAGTCCAAGGCTCTTGGAGGTGGCCCCAGCCCCCTTCCCTCCAGCCCCTATGGAAATGAACTCATAGCTGCCCAGGCAGCTGGTTTCTAACCACCTGAAACTTCTTCTGCAGGAGGCAGCCCAACAGACTTCTTTGAATTCTTGTGAGTTTCTCCTGTGGCATCATGACCAAGTGTACAGGTGAGCTCTAGAGCCAGACCGACGGGGTTCAAGATCCCAAGACCACAACTGTTTAGCTACATGACCTTAGGTAAGTTCTGTAACCTTTGTGCATCTCATTTTCCCCAGGTTTAATTTTTTTCTCACAGACTCCTCATGTGGATTCAATGAGATAATGCAATTCTTGGCATATAACAAATATATTCATCCTTCATCTTGCCCCATCCTTCTGGGAATACCCACCTTAGATTTGTGTACAACTTCCTCTCCCACCAACCCATTTGGTTCTTCTTGGAGTGTTTAATTCTCCCATGAACTAAGTCAAACCTTGGATCTGGACTGGAAATGGCTGAGGACTGAGCTGGAGAGAAAAATGAGGGGTGGGGAGTTGAATGGGTGGGATCAGCCATGCAGGGGAGTGAGCCTGAGCAGCTTGCTTGCCTTCATCTGGGTGAAGAAGGCTGAGAGGTCCTCCGTTTGGACAGATTTAGATATCTTGCATTCCCTCCCTTCTGAAGCACCCTTCTTTCTCCCTGCGATGAAATGGTGAACTGAGCTCAGTGGTCAAGAATCTGCCTGCCTGTGCAGGAGACATCAGAGACACAGGTTTGATCCCTGGGTCAGGAAGGCGCCTTGGAGAAAGAAACGGAAACCCACTCCAGTATTCTTGCCTGGAGAATTCCGTGGACAGAGGAGCCTGGCGGGCTACAGCCCGTGGGGTCGCAGGGAACTGGACATGAGCGGAGCAGGCACCCAGCACCACCATAGACACCTTTGTATCGCTTTCTGAAAAAATTCCACAGATGTCCTGTGAGTAGTCTGACCAATCCCCTCTTGATGGACAAGTAGGTTTTTTCTAACTTCAATGAGTATTCCTGAATTGATATTTGAATCCATTCTTTATTATTCAGTTGAGAGGGACCCTCCCCCTCCAGTAGAACTGCTGGATCCAGAGGTGAGAGCCTGCTGCTAGCTTGCCTTGTGCCCATCCTAACCCCGGGCCTCCCTACACGGAGGGTCTGGTGCTCCTGATGGGCACCCAATGCGCTTGGTTCTCACAGCGTTGTATCTCTTCCTTTGTCGTATGTGCCAAGGGCACCACTGTTTCATTTTGGTTTCCTTGCTTTTTACCAGGATTTAAAATATGTTCACGTGTTCCTGGTTCCTCTGTTTCTTTTGTGATTGGCTTGTTCATCAAGCCGAACTTCGTGGGGTTTGCTTTGCTTTCTTTCTCTTGCCTGGTAGTAGCTCCCGCTGAACTGATGGCTAAAAATTGAGGCAAGATGTGGGCATCCTAGCTTCCAGGGAAAGAAATGAGCCAGTTGGCCTGAAAAACCTGGGCATGCACCTGCCTCCACTCCCTACAGGAAGCTGGGTGGGACAAACTTTCCACAGGTAGCTGTTTTCCAGGGAGGATGGACTACTTGCCTTGATAGAGAGGGCTGGGCCAAGTGATTCTGGTGGTTTCTCTGGTCCCCAGCTTCCATGAAAGACAGGGAATTCAGAGGTCAAACTCAGATATGACCCGGCTTTCAGATCTGAGTTCTGACCTGCTTTGGAATTAGTGTGGGGGTGATGGTCAGAGTGGGGGCAGGAAAGGCTAGACAGGCAGGAGAAAGGCAAACTCATTATGTTCCCAGAGGAGCGGGAAACACCCCACGTGGAGCCTGACTCACAGCTTATCACCACGGTATCTGTGGCCCCATGGCACTGTTTTCCCTTTCCTTGGAATTTTTCTGGCTTCAGAAATAAGACCAGCAGAACAAAAAGGTCCTACAAGATCTTTCAGAGTTAGGACAGGAGCCAAGGAAAACAAAGAAGAGTGAAAAAGATGAGCACACAAGCAAACGGCCACATTTATGCACTTGTAAAATATTAGATGTACTTGTGCAGGATACCTAAAAAGAAAACAACCGAAATATTTTTGACAAGAGATTTCCTTCCTCTAATTATTCCGCTAAAGCTCTGTTATTTCATTTTTATTTTCAAAACTTTTTATTTTATACTGAAGTATAGTTGATCGACAATATTGTCAGTTTCAGATATCCAGCAAAATAATTCAGTTATACATATATATGTCTCAATTTTTGTTTCATGGAGAAGGAAATGGGAACCCACCCTAGTATTCTTGCCAGGAAAATCCCATAGACAGAGGAGCCTGGCAGGCTACAGTCCAGGCGGTCTCAAAGAGTCAGACACAGTTGAGTGACTAATACACACACATTCTTTTTCAGATTCTTTTTCCATTTAGGTTATTACATAATATTTAACAGAGTTCCCTGGACTGTCCAGTAGGTCCTTGCTGCTTATCTGTTTTAAACATAGCAGTGAGCACGTGTCAAAGCTCTGTTTTTAAAAGAAGGGTGATGGGAGGGATGAGAATGTTTTGATCCACCCTGCCTATCTTACAGAGAGGGGGGAACTGAAGCCCAGGGCAGGCACACTATTGCCACACACAGCAAGAGGCATTTGATCCTGAATCTTCTGCCTCCAGGGCTGGGCTCCTTTCTTGTGAGGTCTGGCTGTGCTATGTGTCCCTTGGAGGGCTGCTTCTGGCCTAGAGAAATAGTCGTTGGGGTTGAAAAAGAAATCAGGGCATAGGGTATGTCTGCAGGTGTACAGCCGAAGGGAAAGTATCCCTTTTTATTCTCACCTCCTTCGACAGGCCACATTTTCAAACTGATGGAAAATTGTCCCTTTTCCTTCGTTATATATATATTTACATAAAACTTTGGGATTTTCTTTCTGTGCCTCATATGCAATCACTTCAAAGCTGACGACACACATCACACAGATCAGGACAGACAGGGCTTGGGAGTGGTCCCAGAGCTAGTGTCAGAGTCAGGACTTGCTGGAATCTTTCCTGCTCACTAAGAAGCCTTTGAGACTTAATTTTTCTTTTCTTCTTATAAGTAAGATGCCGGCTTTCTGACATCACTCCCTCCTCCTCTATCCCTGTTCTAAAATAATCTCTTACTTTCTTTCTTTTCACTTGCTATGTCCTTAGAATCCTCCTAATCCCCATCACTCTATTTTTTCTTGGGCTCCAAAATCGCTGCAGATGGTGACTGCAGCCGTGAAACTAAAAGATACTTATTCCTTGGAAGAAAAGCTATGACAAACCTAGACAGCACATTAAAAAGCAGAGACATTACTTTGCCGACAAAGGTCCGTCTAGTCAAAGCTACGGTTTTTTCCAGTAGTCATGTATGGATGTAAAAGTTAGACCATAAAGAAGGCTGAGTGCCAAAGAANACTTATTCCTTGGAAGAAAAGCTATGACAAACCTAGACAGCACATTAAAAAGCAGAGACATTACTTTGCCGACAAAGGTCCGTCTAGTCAAAGCTACGGTTTTTTCCAGTAGTCATGTATGGATGTAAAAGTTAGACCATAAAGAAGGCTGAGTGCCAAAGAATTGATGTTTTTGAACAGTGGTGTTGGAGAAGACTCGAGAGGCCCTTGGACGGCAAGGAGATCAAACCAGTCAATCCTAAAGGGAATCAACCCTGAATATTCATTAAAAGGACTGATGCTAAAGCTCCAATACTTTGGCTACCTGATGCGAAGAGCTGATTCACTAGAAAAGACCCTGATGCTGGGAAAGATTGAAGGCAGGAGGAGAAGGGGACGACAGAGGACGTGATGCTTGGATGGCATCACCGACTCAATGGACACGAGTTTGAGCAAACTCCAGGAGGATGGTGAAGGACAGAGAAGCCTGGCATGCTTCAGTCCGTGGAGTCTCAGAGTCAGACACGACTGAGTGAACAAGAGTGACAGCAAACCCCCATCCCTGGGTCACTTTCTTCTTTGCAGAGCACTTTACCACTGAAGGCCTCAGTTTGATGTCACAGAACTCTGTGAAGGAAATGGAGAGATGGGGCCAGGTTTGGAGGGATTCCTCCCCCATGGAGACCTTGCCCTGAGATCTTAAGGGACAGTCACCAAGCATGTCAAGGTCAGAACTTTAGATTTGTGACTGCAAAATCAGCATTTTCTCCCCTTCTCCAGCAGGGGCGTGGAGGTGTGTTTCCAGGGGTGGGGCTGAGCCTCAGAGGTCACTGCATCCAGGGCAGACTTTCCTGCACGATCCACCCTGGGGCTGAGCTCTGGGGAACACAAGGGATAGGCTGAGGTAGCAGCCACATGGCCTCTCCGGTGTCAGCCACGCTCGACATCTGCCAAACGCTGCAGTTCACCTGCTTGCTGAGTCCAGCCTCATTAGAACTGCTGGGGTTTCTGGGCTGACAGATCTTTGTTTTCGAGAGACGTCCTGAACGTGTAATTCCACTGAGCAAAGCTCTTTCTTCATGGGCCACCACTCTTCCCTGCCTGGTTCTACTATTCTCCCCTTTCACAGAATGAGAAAGTTGTCTTTGCTGTCTGCTTCCCTTTTGGCCCCATGAACCTGCTCCGGGTCCTTACAGTGACCCAGTTTCCTCGAACTCTTGGTACCTTGCATCTGGCATAAGTATCCTCCAGGCAGCCATGCGCTGTGCGTCATAGCTCCGTGATGCTGCAGATAGACATGAAATTCACAAGGCTGAAACTGAG
The DNA here is from genome assembly GCA_006410675.1 of Oreotragus oreotragus. NCBI lineage: Eukaryota > Metazoa > Chordata > Mammalia > Artiodactyla > Bovidae > Oreotragus > Oreotragus oreotragus. The sequence continues at coordinate 11,045 of SJYX01001243.1, read as the reverse complement.
CCGGCAGGCTCAGGTGTAGCCAGACTGCCAAAAATTCAGCTCGTGTAATTGCCAGCTCTCTGTATAACTGGGCACCACCGTACCAATGGTCAGATGCCCTGTCTCTTCTTAACATGGGGTACACCTCCAACTTCCTTCTTGGTTTGCCCTGCCAAAAGTTTGCATGGGGGAAAAAAAAGTTTGTGTTTGGTTGTCTGCTCAAGAAAACAGCTCTAAAATTTGTACCTCAGCTCTCCTACAATGTCTGTCTCTCATAACTGTCATCTCTTTATCATTTTTTTTTCCCTTGCATCCCAGGAGAGCTGGCCAAGTTCTTTCTCTACTTTGCTGATTTGTTTTTCTGGGTCATCAAGTCTATTTTTCATTACCTTCTTCCAAAGTGGTTTTTAATTCACCTATTATGTTTTTAGTTACTTTATAATTCTGCTTTTCGCCTGTCTCCCTTTTCCTATTACCTCATTATTTCATCTTAAAATGAAGTCTATGTTCTCTCCCTAAGGCTTTCTGCTCCTCTTTTAGGCAGATCATGCTTTCTCTTCTCCTGAGCTTGCTGAGAAGGGGAACACATGTTCCTCTCAGATCTACAGTTGGGGTAGACCAGTGTGAGGGCTCCCAGCTCAGTCCCTGACTCCTGGCATATCCGTGCTGTGCTGGGTTGGGATTCTCTCTCTCCTGTCTGGCCCTTGGGCAATCAAAGCTGCTGTTGGGGTGCAGGGAACCCCAGCACACGCTGGCTGTTCTGGCTTCCCTCCTCTGGCCCCAGGTCTAGCTGCCAGTGAAAAGACCGTGTCCCAGGAGGCATTTTCCCACTTGCTCCTACTTTCTGTTTTCTATCGTTCGCTTGCCTGGTTGTGGACAGATGATGACAAAGAGGGGGCACTGCCGTGACGAGAGGTCACAAAACTCTTCTCCAAAGAATAGCTCTTAAGATGTGGAGAAGGGTAGCCGGCCCATTTGTGATGGGTCCAGCCCTGGGTCACTGAGACAGGACTCAGGAGAGGAAGGGTGTGAAGAGTCTTCCCACCTCTTCCCAGGGGGCCCTTCTCTGCTTGATGGAGGGCGTTCTAGGTAGGTTGAGACATTACTGGGAATTGTCCTAGACACGCTTGGGGAGAAGTTCTAAAGGCTGACTGGCGAGCCACTCAGGATTTCGAGCTAGATGCCTCTTATTCAACTTTCAGTGCACACTTGCTGCTTAATCCCCCACCTCCCTTCATTGATTTCTTCATCTTCCAACAGCTGAGTTTTCACTTGGCACCAATCCTGTCTTAGTCCAGGTCTCTTGCATAGGCCTCTGGAGGCAGAGCCCCTGACCTCCACATCAGCTAGTTGGTACTTCACATTCCACAGTCACAGTAACTGGCTTAGGGGTGGGCATTGACCAGAGGGTGGCACAATCAAAATGAGGATCAGGACTTTTGTGGAAACTCCTGGAAAGGAAGCTCAGGTTTCCCTTCTAGACTCGAACCTGAAGGCTTGTGAGCTAAGCCCTGGACGGCATCCTGCAGACTGAGAATGGAACTGAGGACTAGAGAGGGGTTGTAATCCTGAGAGCAGTGAGGAGCTCCTGCTCCAGCTGTGCCTGAAGCTAGATCTGCTCTTAGTTCTTTATCAATGAGAACCAATGAATTCTTTTATGTTTTAAACCATTTGAATGAGATTATATGTCACTTGAGGTAGAATCAGTCCTCATTTACACAAGTGTGATCACAGGATTGGGAAAGAAAAGACCAAATATAAGGAGGTATGTGTGACTGCTCACTCAGTCGTGTCCAACTCTTTGCAACCCTAGGGACAGTAGCCCACCAGGCTCCTCTGTCCATGGGATTCTCCAGGCAAGAATGCTGGAGTGGGTTGCCATTTCCTTCTCTGGGGGATCTTCCCGACCCAGGGATCAAACCTGCGTCTCCTGTGTCTCCTGCATTGGCAGATGGATTCTTTCCTACTGTACCCCATCTGGATANGCCCACCAGGCTCCTCTGTCCATGGGATTCTCCAGGCAAGAATGCTGGAGTGGGTTGCCATTTCCTTCTCTGGGGGATCTTCCCGACCCAGGGATCAAACCTGCGTCTCCTGTGTCTCCTGCATTGGCAGATGGATTCTTTCCTACTGTACCCCATCTGGATAAGTTCCCAAATGTTTACAGTATTATCTTTGGGTGGCAAGATCATGAGTTATTCTTATTTATCTCTTCATACATTTTATTTCATTTTCCTACTTTTTTGTAACAAGCATGTTTTGTGAATAAAGAACAAACAAAGAAAACCTCCAGGAAATACTATATTAAATACTTCAGTTTGGAAAGGCAAGAGACTGAAGGGGTCAGTTCTCAGGCCCTGCGGAAGCCATGGGTCACTGTCAGGCACTCCTGGAGGGCTGGGTGGTGGAGGCAGGCCTCCCACCCAGCCCCGTAGCAGACCTTTGAGGAGTTCCCCTTAAAGCTGGACAAGGAAATCCTTCCCACAGTGAGAAGCAAACTTAAAGCAGCTGTTCTCACCAGAGAAGGCTCAAGTTGAAAATAGAAATGACTTCAAGTGGTTTTGAACCATTCTTAAATGGCAGTTCTGTTGCAGACTTGGAGGGAGGTGTTCCTGACCAAGGTCCATATAGTCAAAGCAGGCTATGGCATCCCACTCCAGTACTCTTGCCTGGAAAACCCCATGGATGGAGGAGCCTGGTGGGCTGCAGTCCATGGGGTCTCTAAGAGTCGGAGACGACTGAGCAACTTCACTTTCACTTTCATGCATTGGAGAAGGAAATAGCAACCCACTCCAGTGTTCTTGCCTGGAGAATCCCAGGGACGGGGAAGCCTGGTGGGCTGCCATCTATGGGGTCGCACAGAGTTGGACACGACTGAAGTGACTTAGCAGCAGCAGCAGTAGTGTTATGTGTGGGGCTGTCTCTGGCCTTGGGGTGGAAGTCAGGGAGGCCCCTAGGAGCCTTGGGGGCCAAGCCAGGACCATCTGCAAGGTTCAGTAGACACACCAGGCCTACCTGGTCTCCCATGTTAGGGTTTGGGCAAGGTGGGTGGCAGCACACTGCCCACAGCCCAGCTGAGCGCCCAGAGCTCAAGAAAGCACACACGTTTTTGCACTTGCTGCATCCTGAGTGGCACAGAGGACAAATGAGCCATGAAGCATGGAAACCTCAAGCCTTGAGTCACCGCTGACTGTTGCCTCGGGCCCAGAACTCCAACTGCAGGTACTCACTGCTGCTTATGTCTGTGTGTCCAGGAAGCAGAGCGATGGCAGGAAAAAAGAAGTTCAGATGGAGTCAGGCTGAGCCGGGGAATTCCTGTGTGTGTGTGTGTGTGTGTGAGAGAGAGAGAGAGAGAGGGAGCTTTGGAAATCGTGCAGTATTATAGTCTTTCCTTAAGTGACACCTGGCATTGAGTTTTCTCAGTGTGGGTTCCCTTGTCATCTAGTTCTTGTAATGGGCATCAAGGAAACATGTTTGCAGCAATATTCCTTTGGGAGCTAATTTATGAGCACTCTAAGTCCTGTGTTGGAGAATCACAATGTACACCAGTGTATTAAAGGCTCTGAGAGGTCTTTCAATGAAGGAACCTGGTTGATTGAAGGATTCCAGGACTCATTTGAGGGGCTGGATGGAATGAGGTGTAAGGCCAACTGTGCAGAAGCTGACTACTCCCTGAAATGTGGACAGGGGCCATCTAGAGCGTGGTGGAGTTTGGGGCACGGATGTGTGGACCAGCCAGGTAGATGGGGTCATTCGGCCCCAGAGCATTAAAATCATAGGATAGACAGCAAAGATCTTGGATTTCCCCTGATTTAGACACCTCACATTATAGAGACAGCCACTGAGGTCCATAGAAAGGAGCTGAGTTACTCCTTGTCACCAGAGTTCTCAGCTGTACACCACTGATGCTGATGCTGGATGAGCCGGGAGGAGGAGATTCGATGGGTGTACCCTTGGGGAGACTGCCCACCCTCTGGAAGCTTGGAAAACCACGTTCACAAAATAGGCAGGCGCCCAAGGCAAGTGGGTCGCTGAGCCCATGGCCAGATATGACCCGAAGTTGGATTAGGCAGCTTCAGCTAGAGCCAGGATGCGTTAGAAACTGACCCACAGCTCTTTGTGTCACCCTTGGTGGGAGCAGCCAGTTGACTCAGCAGGGGCCATGTGCCCTTCCTCAGCCGTAAGGTCTGGGAGAACACGTGTCCGGCTGGCTTGGCTTCTGTAGCTGAAGCCTGGAGCCTGTCTCTCCCCATGACTGGCAGAGGAAAGCAGCCCAGTCGTTTGGCTCAGGGCAGAGCGAGGTTACGCGCCCCGTCTCCTAGTTTCCAGTTCACATGATTCAGTCATGTGTCCTGTAAATATTTCAAATCCGGATTTAATGAACAACATGGACCTTGGCGAACTTCTACCCACCGTGGTGGGATAAAACTTTGAAATCACTTAAACATTCACCCGACCGTTCCTCCTCGGTTGTCTCCTACCCTCTCCTTGGTCTTTACTCCCAACCTCATGATACAGTCGTCACAGCGGAAACCAAAGAACAAGAATCACATAGATTGTGAATTTCAGGGCAGAGAAAACAGTTTGGCGGAGGGGCGGAGGGGAGGGGTCTCAAAGTCTTTCCTTTGGAGTATCTAAACCCTAAGTGTGCACGGCTCCGGAGGACAAGGGTGTGGTAAGTTAACATTTTTTTTCCCACTTACCCAGAAGAGGGTTTCAGAAAGAAAGACTTAGATGCTGACATGGAATTCTGGCTGGGAATGGTCCTGCCAGACACTTCATGTCCTCAGATCCTGGAGTTGAGGGGAAAATAGGATACCCAATAGTTTGGGGGCTCTGAGAACAGAGGAGACAGGCGCCCCACTCCCTGAGACAAGCTGGGGGACTGGAAGCTTCGTAGGAAAGCATCAGCATTCAGCAAGGGACCAGCCTGAGGGCCCAGGCTACATCACAAGCTTGCGTCTCATTGGGATGGGGTGGCAGGATACCTCTGCTGATGGCCCCGAGGGCCTCATGCTTAGAGAAGTGGAGATGTGACATCAGGAGCATGGAGCAACAGCACCAGAGTGGCAGAAACGAGGGCTCCTCACCAGCCAGTGTGGGTGTCCACGAGGGGCCAATGCCCTGCTCAGCAGAGGCTGATGTGGACAGGCGGCCACAGAGAACCAGGCGTGCCCCCTGGCTGGTCCGATACCTGTTTCCTGACCCCAGTCAGGTGCCACATCTAGAAAACGAGAGGGGGGCCCCTGAGGCAACTAAAATGGAGATTCTGCCAAAAGTAGAATGAGGGGGTCAATGGAGAAATAAGCTTTTCTTTATTTCCTATTTGAATCTGTGGTCTATGAAATTAATTCTAATATAATATGGTTATAATTAATCCACAATATTTTAACAAACAAATGTTTCAAGCGTCTCTTTTTTTGAATTATTACCACACACTATGTGATGTTTTGTTTTCCTTACCCATACTCTGGATTGAAATTAAAATGATGGATGACACACTGGCACTTATTTTTTTTTTATATAAAATAGGGCTGACCCTGGTGGCTCTGCTGGGGAGTCCCACCTGCGGTCCATCCATGGCTGAGTGTCCAGGAGCAGACCAGGCACCTCATTTAGCTCAGCCTCCTGGGCTGAACACTCCATGAGTCACTCTTCTTCCTGGTGGGGTAAACACTGGTGAGATGATGCTGATGAGAGTACACTCATCCTTTGGTATCTGTTGGGGGTTGGCTCCAGGACCCCTGTGGGTACCAAAATCCTCAGATGCTCAAGGTCCTCATAGTTTGCCCTCTGAATACAGTTTTGCACCCCAGGATAGGGAGGAACAACTAAGCATTTATTGAAAAAAATTTGAGTCTAAGTGGAGTGGTGCTGTTGAAACCCATGTTGTTCAAGGGTCAACTGTACTGTGAAAACCCCAAATATCTGCCTGTGACTGGGCCTCCCCTTGGGGTTTAGTTTCCTCATCTGTAAAAGTTGCTTTGCTGCTCACAGCAGTCCAGCTCTCAGGCTTCCTGTGATTGCCACAGACAGCTGTCTTTCCATGAGCTTCTTGTTTCATCTTCACAACAGCCCTGCCAGTTTACAGATGCTGAAAGCAGATGCACAGAGAAGGGACTTGCCAAAGGCCAGACACTTAATTCATCGAATCTAGGACTTCACTGATGGTAAGACACACCATGATTTTATAGAAAGAAAGAAAAAGAGCTGACAATTATAACTGCAAGGGGTCGCAGATCCTAAGAACATTCTAACGTTAGAGATGTTAAAATGTGTGAAAAGTGAACCTTAGAACTGACAGACTGCTGAGATGAGCAGACAAGGGTGCAATCCCGAGTCTGAGGGATACAAAGCTCAAGGTCCTTACATTCGGACCGGCTGCCAAAGGCTGATGTGAGTGAGACTTGAAAGAGCCACAGGACACAAGAGGACTTCTAAGCTTGTAACGTGCAGTGCAGACACAGGAATCATCACCGGGAGGGATGTGCCAACAGCTGGAGTGGAATAAATCCCTGGCTCTTACAGAAGTCACCTCGTTTAGACAGATTTTCAGTGAACTGGAATTGGGGTGGGATTTTGGTGGAATTTGGTTACAAGGCCAAAAGCCGATTCCTGCCTAAGTGTCTGATACAGTGTTATGAGTCAACACATCCAAGAACAGCTTGGCTTACCCCAGACCCAATTCCCTACAGGGGCTAGACTCCAGATTTGTTGGAAATCTAAGAAGTCTTTTGGTTGACGTGATAGACCAGAATGAAGTCCAGAAGACCAAGAGCGCCTGGACTCTCTCAGGCTCTGCCCTGGCCCTGAGTCTGTGGCTGCAGGAGGCACTGGGGTCTGCATCTCACCAGCCCTCTCCTTGGGTAGGGCCAGGCCCACCTCCCTGGGCCCACTTTATTAGACATCTTTAATTTGTTTATTTTTGGCTGCCCTGCGTCTTTCCGCTGTGCACTGGCCCTCTCTAGTTGCAGTGAGCTGGGGCTGCTCTCTAGCTGCCCTGCCCTGCGTCTTTCCGCTGTGCACTGGCCCTCTCTAGTTGCAGTGAGCTGGGGCTGCTCTCTAGCTGCCCTGCCCTGCGTCTTTCCGCTGTGCACTGGCCCTCTCTAGTTGCAGTGAGCTGGGGCTGCTCTCTAGCTGCCCTGCCCTGCGTCTTTCCGCTGTGCACTGGCCCTCTCTAGTTGCAGTGAGCTGGGGCTGCTCTCTAGCTGCCCTGCCCTGCGTCTTTCCGCTGTGCACTGGCCCTCTCTAGTTGCAGTGAGCTGGGGCTGCTCTCTAGCTGCCCTGCCCTGCGTCTTTCCGCTGTGCACTGGCCCTCTCTAGTTGCAGTGAGCTGGGGCTGCTCTCTAGCTGCCCTGCCCTGCGTCTTTCCGCTGTGCACTGGCCCTCTCTAGTTGCAGTGAGCTGGGGCTGCTCTCTAGCTGCCCTGCCCTGCGTCTTTCCGCTGTGCACTGGCCCTCTCTAGTTGCAGTGAGCTGGGGCTGCTCTCTAGCTGCCCTGCCCTGCGTCTTTCCGCTGTGCACTGGCCCTCTCTAGTTGCAGTGAGCTGGGGCTGCTCTCTAGCTGCCCTGCCCTGCGTCTTTCCGCTGTGCACTGGCCCTCTCTAGTTGCAGTGAGCTGGGGCTGCTCTCTAGCTGCCCTGCAAAGGCCGTGGCTTCTCCTTTTGCAGAGCCCAGGATCCAGGGTGTGCAGGCTTCAGTAGTGGCAGCACTCGGGCACAGTAGATGCGGTGCACCAGCTTAGCTGCTCTGCGGCATGTGGAATCTTCCTGGATCAGGGATCGAACTTGTGTCTCCTGCATTGGCAGGCAGACTCTTAACCACTGGACCTCCAGGGAAGTCCTGGGGCCCACTCTTGACTGAGGATGTGTTTGGGTCAAATGGAAGGTCAAGCTTTCATGGGCCCTGGAGTACAGATGACACCATCGTTATGGCAGAAAGTGAAGAGGAACTAAAAAGCCTCTTGATGAAAGTGAAGGAGGAGAGAGAAAAAGTTGGCTTAAAGCTCAACATTCAGAAAACGAAGATCATGGCATCCAGTCCCATCACTTCATGGGAAATAGATGGAGAAACAGTGGAAACAGTGGCAGACTTCATTTTTTTGGGCTCCAAAATCACTGCAGATGGTGACTGCAGCCATGAAATTAGAAGACGCTTACTCCTTGGAAGAAAAGTTATGACCAACCTAGATAGTATATTCAAAAGCAGAGACATTACTTTGCCGACTAAGGTCCGTCTAGTCAAGGCTATGGTTTTTCCTGTGGTCATGTATGGATGTGAGAGTTGGACCGTGAAGAAAGCTGAGCACCGAAGAACTGATGCTTTTGAACTGTGGTGTTGGAGAAGACTGTTGAGAGTCCCTTGGACTGCAAGGAGATCCAACCAGTCCATGCTGAAGGAGATCAGCCCTGGGATTTCTTTGGAAGGAATGATGCTAAAGCTGAAACTCCAGTACTTTGGCCACCTTATGCGAAGAGTTGACTCATTGGAAAAGACTGTGGTGCTGGGAGGGATTGGGGGCAGGAGGAGAAGGGGACGACCGAGGATGAGATGGCTGGATGGCATCACGGACTCGATGGACATGAGTCTGAGTGAACTCCGGGAGATGGTGACGAACAGGGAGGCCTGGCGTGCTGCGATTCATGGGGTCGCAGAGTTGTACGTGACTGAGCGACTGAGCTGAACCGAACTGGAAACTGCCTTTGCAGTGAAACCCTCCCCCAGATTGACAGAGCCTGAGTCCCCATGGCTGGGGCATTGGGATCTTGAGTCACTCCTCAGGATGTAACCAGGTCTGCATCTGGGCCTGCCCTTTCCTGGCTCCCTTGCCCCCTCTGCCATTCTCCTAGGCAACCATTTGACATGGGTTACTGTTAACACACTTGGGCATGATCTGTGCCAGCTCTTTGGGGACCTAATTTTATCAGTTCTGCTCAACACTCTCTAAAGTAGAAATTATCCTCCCATTTTAGTTTTTTTTTTTTGGCCAGACCACGAATGATGTGGGATCTTAGTTCCTTGACCAGGGATTGAACCCTTGGCCTCTGCATCCCTGCATTGGAAGCTCAGAATTTTAAGCACTGGACAAGCAGGAAAAGCTCTCATACCCATTTTAAAGATAGCAAACTTGAGACTCAGCAAAGCCATGAAATAAGACATCCAAGGCCACACACCCCCTTAATAAGAGAGGTCTTAGCCACGTCTCTACAGTGTGCTGAGAACAATGCCTAAGTCAGCGGAAGCGCTCAGCTACTTGTGAGATGACAGAGTGAAAACTCCCTGATGATGATGATGCTAAAAATCTTGCTGTGAACTAATTGTTATTTAATTTTATTCATCTGAGCACCTGCTTCTGTGCCCAGTGTGGACCTACAGATGAAGTGGGTCCTGGGCAACCGAGGTTGTAACATATACACACACGCACACCGTCCTCCCTTAATGACCCGCCTGCAACTGATCTACTGCTAAGTAGCGTTTCGTGTACTGGGGAGCTTCTATTTCCACACTAGCAGCAAATTTGACCTTTGTGTCAGCTGCCAGCTGCTTATAATTCTGACAGATGCAAGCACATTTCTGGGAAGCTGTAGCCTCTCAGGACCTCACAGATCAACAGGCAACGCTGGCGGCTTTGGTAAGATTGATCGGCCCGCGAGAATCCCATTTACAGCCCAAACGGAGCCTCGGTTTACCGTGGCCCGGGGTCTGATGACTTCGACAGCTCCCTTCTAAATCTGTCAGCCGGGGCTGGTGGCGATATGAAAGAACACTCTATTTATATGAAGCAGCAATTAGAGGAATGCTAGCCAGTGGGGCACCGCTTCCAAGTAAATCCCCGGCCTTCCAAATGGTGTCATGCTTGTGGTTATTTTAATCCGCTTGGAATTTCAGGGATATTAATGTGACGGGCCATCGCGGAGGATTAGCCAGGTTTATTTCTGCTGACATTTCAGAGAGCACACTCAGGTTCCCAAGACGGCCGCGCCTCCCTCCAGGCACATCCACATCCCCGGGGCGGAGGAGGTGCGGCGCCGGGGAAGCTCCCCTAGCCTGCCGCCCATTGTTTTCTTCCCCCCCCTTTCCTGGGGCACCCCCATTTTCTGCCCACCTCCCTTTGGGCCCCTCTACTCTCATGTCCTTCTGTTCAGTCCTTTTCTTATTCTCTCTAGGAAATCAAGCTGTGTCTGAGATGGTCTTTCAGAGGTTAGTGTCAGGGTCCCATTTGACATTTAGTGGGGAACTGGTTATAATAACTTGACCTAGGAATGGGGTTGCCAGATATTGGGCTGGCCAATAAGTTAGTTGGGATTTTTCCATAAGACGTAATAGGGAAAAAAAAAAAAAAAACAAAAAAACAACTTTTTGATCAACCCAACAAATTATGGCATGCTCACTTAAATATAGAGTTCAGATAAGCACCTAAGACCATTTTTCAGTATATGTACCACACGATATTTTGAGACATACTTATAACACCAAAAGAATAATTTCATTATTTATCTGAAATTATTTCACAGGGTGCCCTGAATTTTTATTTGCTAAATCTGGCAAGCCTATATGGAGAGGGTGGGTATCAGGTAGAGAAACCACTGCTGGACCAAAAAGTGTCACACCTTAATGCAGGGGCCAGGCTTGTCCTTGGTCTCAATCACCTTGTTAGAAATATTTCCATACCAGCTCGGAAGTTCATTTCCCTGAGGGCCTCCCAGATGTTCCCCACAGGGTGTCTGTTAGAGCCCCCAGGGCCCTGGGCATCCCCTTACACAGCCTCTTAACTCTCTGATTTTTTTCCTGCTACACTGTAGGTCTCCTGAGGGCACAGACCAGGCCTTATTTCTCTCTAGATCCCCAGGTCCTGACAGGTGCAATATTTAGAGACAGTCAATAAATATTTATTGAATGAATGGATGGATGAGTAAAAGCAGGTTTTACTCCAATAACGATGACGTCACCTATCAAAGCATTTTGGAAACCCTTTTTAGTTTAATGATGAACTAACTTAGAAGAGTGCAATTGTGTGGTAGTTTGAGCATTCTTTTGCATTGCCTTTCTTTGGAATTGGAATGAAAA
>SJYX01001242.1:330542-345032 GCA_006410675.1 Oreotragus oreotragus | reverse complement strand
ATATTTCCATACTCAAATGAAAACCTGTTCTTTGAAACTTTGCTGTGTAACTTTCACTGCAATCTCAAGTCTAGACTGAGATTTCCAGTATCACCAAAGGAGCTTTTGATAAATGTGCTGGTTTACCCTAGTCTCATCCCCTTCTCCAAAGTATATCAGAATGGTCAGTGAAGTGTATGTATTTTTGAACCTACTCCAGTATTCTTGCCTGGTGAATCCCATGGAGAGAGGAACCTGGTGTGCTGTATGACTGCACAATGTGTGTATATAGAAGTATGTATATAATAATTAGATATATAATTAAAATTGCTGAGTGCCCAGCTAAGCCAATGGTAAATATTAAGTTGAGAAATTAAGAAATATATCAGAAAATGGACATTTGGATGGGTTTATGATAGAAAAGAAAAAATGACATTGTAAATAGATGAAACGGCATGAGCAGTATGTCATGGAAAAGTGACAGTACCTTGTGTAGTATAGAGTAAAGAGGAGGCTATAGGAGGGGTAAGTGAATGGAAATGAAACTGGAAGGGTAGGTTAAGAGCTTTGACTGTAGCACGGAGAACTTTAGACTTCATTTTGTAAACAGAAAACCATGAATGATTTTTGAGTAAGGGAGAAATATGTTTAGAGATCAGATCAATTTTCAGAAAAGTAGCTCTGGCAGTGAGACAGAATATGTGTTGAGGAAGGAATGACTAGATACTGAAAGACCAGTTTTAGGAGCTAATGTTAATGGTCGAGATGCTAGAGCATGTAGTTGTGCCATGAAGGAAAAATAGTAGAGCTTCAGGGAAATGGCAACCCACTCCAGTGTTCTTGCCTGGAGAATTCCAGGGACGGGGAGCCTGATGGGCTGCCGTCTATGGGGTCGCACAAAGTTGGACACGACTGAAGCGACTTAGCAGCAGCAGCAGCAGCAGGGAGACAGGTGTAAAAGATTCCCATGTGTAGCCTCAATGAGTAGAGAAGCTTTAGTTTCATTATTTGAGAAAACATTAGAGGAACAGAATTTCCTAGGGAAAAGTTTGATTTCCAGTCACATAAAAAGTGACTGTTATCCTTTCAATACCTAAGATATATATTTGAGGAATTTCAAGTATAAGATACAGATCTTGTTTCAGTTGCTTTAGACTATTAAGCTTACTCTGGTGGAGATGTCAAACTCATTGGAATAGAGAATGTCTCACCTGGGTGATAGTTACTAGTACAGACTGAGAAAGTACAGGGGAGAAAGTATTGAAAAGTGAGCCAATGTCAGACCTTCAGGTTAGGAAGGGTAGCAATTGATAATGAAAAACAGAGTTAATATGGGAAAATTTCAAGTATAAGATACAGATCTTGTTTCAGTTGCTTTAGACTATTAAGCTTACTCTGGTGGAGATGTCAAACTCATTGGAATAGAGAATGTCTCACCTGGGTGATAGTTACTAGTACAGACTGAGAAAGTACAGGGGAGAAAGTATTGAAAAGTGAGCCAATGTCAGACCTTCAGGTTAGGAAGGGTAGCAATTGATAATGAAAAACAGAGTTAATATGGGAAAGTGAGATCAGACAGGAGGTAGACTAAGCAAAAACAGTAAATGTGGCATACAGAAAAACCTTTTATATTTTTAGGAGTTTTAGTGGTATCAAAGAACTAGAAAGGAGTTCAAAATTGGAAAGCACTTATGGTATCATTTCAGTTCAGTCACATCCAACCCATTGTGACCCTGTGGACTGCAGCATGCCAGGCCTCACTGTCCATCATCAACTCCCGGAATTTACTCAGACTCATGTCCATCGAGTTGGTGATGCCATCCAACCATCTCATACTCTGTCATCCCCTTCTCCCACCTTCAGTCTTTCTCAGCATAAGGGTCTTTTCAAATGAGTCAGTTCTTCACGTTAGATGGCCAAAGTGTTGGAGCTTCAGTTTGAGCATCAGTCCTTCCAATGAATATTCAGGACTGATTTCCTTTAGGATGGACTGGTTGGATTTCCTTGCAGTCCAAGAGACTCTCAAGAGTTTAGTATACAAATGTTCTTTTTTTCTCTTTATTAGTATGGAAACTTCATTGATAACCTGAGACTCTTCACCAAGGGAGGAAGTGGTGGAATGGGCTACCCTCGTTTAGGTGGAGAAGGTGGAAAAGGTGGTGACGTCTGGGTTGTAGCCCATAACAAAATGACTTTAAAACAACTTAAGGATAAATATCCTCAGAAACGTTTTGTGGCTGGAGAAGGAGCAAACAGTCGGTAAGTATTTACTGAATGACTCTGATTTTATGAAATTAAATCCTCCCAGAAGAAGAAAAAGTTAAAAGATAAAGATTTATTTGGAATTTGAAGTAATTAATAGCCTGAATTTGTAGCTGAGCAAAAATCTACAGTTTTTGTCTCTAGTTAAGATAAACTAGACATCCTCAGTCGTGTCCGACTCTGCGACCCCATGGACTGTAGCCTACCAGGCTTCTCCATCCATGGGATTTTCCAGGCAAGGATACTGGAGTGGGTTGCCATTTCCTTCTCCAGGGGATCTTCCTGACCCAGGAATCAAACCCAGGTCTCCGGCATTGCAGACAGACGCTTTACCCTCTGAGCCACCAGGGAAGCCCAGTTAAGATAAAAGATAAGTATTAAGGTGGTTCTGAAATTTTTAAACTTTTGTCCTTTTCTTCCAACATTTGTATTCTTTCACACTTCCGTTATAGAAACAGAAAAGGATCTGAATCTCCACTGTTTTCTTCTGAGATTNCCTCAGTCGTGTCCGACTCTGCGACCCCATGGACTGTAGCCTACCAGGCTTCTCCATCCATGGGATTTTCCAGGCAAGGATACTGGAGTGGGTTGCCATTTCCTTCTCCAGGGGATCTTCCTGACCCAGGAATCAAACCCAGGTCTCCGGCATTGCAGACAGACGCTTTACCCTCTGAGCCACCAGGGAAGCCCAGTTAAGATAAAAGATAAGTAGTAAAGTGGTTCTGAAATTTTTAAACTTTTGTCCTTTTCTTCCAACATTTGTATTCTTTCACACTTCCGTTATAGAAACAGAAAAGGATCTGAATCTCCACTGTTTTCTTCTGAGATTGTCTTTGAAAATCTTTTTAGTAAACTCTCTAGAATGTTAACTGGCTACTCTACCCAACTGCAGTGCTTAAGATTTAGAGACTGTTTGCTGCTATGTCTCTTGAATGTTTTCCTTCTGTCTCTGTTTTGATTTTCTCTCTGTGAAAGCAAGATTTTTCCTTTGTTTTTTGTTATTGTCTGTTATTTTCTGTGAGACATATTATGTTGGTCTTAAAAATATGAGGATTTTTTTCTTTCATTGTAAAGAAAATGAAGAAAAAAATTCTTAAACCTTCCATCAAAAGGCAGACTATGCATTTTTCCTCAAGCCTGTATAATTCTGTTGTTATTCTTTAGAAAGTGTTTGTACAAAGCTTAGGCTTTCTGTTCCTTTTTTGTTTTCCCTTCCCAAGCAAGCGTTTGGGTATATGTGTAGATATTTTTAAAAATAATTTTATTTATTTTTGGCTATGCTGGGCCTTGGTTGCTGCTTGGGCTTTTCTCTAGTTGCAGTGAGTGGGGGCTCCTGTCTAGTGGAGGTGCATGGGCTTCTCAGTGCAGTTGCTTGCCTTGCTGCAGAGCACGGGCTCTGGAACGCATGGGCTCGGTAGTTGTGGTTCCAAGGCTCTAGAGCACAGATCGGGTAGTTGTGGAGCGTGGCATGGAGAAGCTTCCTGGACCAAGGACTGGACCCATGTCTCCTGCATTGGCAGGCAGGTTCTTCACCAGGGAAGCCCCTGTTTGGGTACATTTATTTGTCACAGTTGTAGACGATGGAATGTGGCACTTGCTTGGGGGATGGGTGTAAGCAAAGGATAAGAGCCCATACACAGGCTAAACAGCCTGCAACACAGAGTGACGAACTTCCCGCCGCAACCACAACAGCAAATATTCCTGCCACAAATATCCAGCAGTCTTCTACTTGTAAAGAAATCCTTGGGGAAACCCCTTAAATTTCTTTTGAGCATTTTTATTCTATGAATAGTCTTTTATAGGGCAAATTTTGAGGTCCCTATATTAGAATTTAGTAGTCAGTTTAAAGATCAGAGTGTTGTTTTGCTATTTTGATGTTACAGGTGGGAAATAACCTGCAGTTTACATCCTAAAGTAAAATTTTTCACCATTTTATAATTTCTTTTGAAAAGTAAGGTTGCTGTAATTCCACACTTACTCTCTTTAGATCAGTGGTGAGCTAAGGATGGTGTATAACATTAAATGTTAAGAAAGATTTTAAAAGGACATTTACAGTGCTTGTGTGTTGCAATTTTTAGAATGTAAAGGCTTAAATCTAAAAGATTAATAAGAGCCAACTGGGTGAAGGGGAGGAAGAAGCATTACACGAATGCTAACAACATGAACAACGTGAAAAACCTAGAGATAGAAGACAGATACCAATAAAAGACACTAAAAGAAGGCCAATGTGGCTGGTATGCAGAAAACACGGAATGTAGTGGAAGATGACACTAGAAAGATTGAGAGCTTTATCATTTCTAAAATCCTGTGGTATTCTCCAGATTGTCTCCTGTCTCAGTCTCAGTCACCACCTCCAATCCATTTTTTATCCAGTTATCTCTCCAGTGCTTTTTGTATAGCATCAAACTTATTAATGTGACTCGCCTATTTAAAATCCTTCAGTGTCCCCCATCACTCTAAGATAATATTCAAACTCTTTGACATAGTGTATCAGGCTCTTTGTGATCTGGCCTACAGTGTCTTCCACCCCTACTATGCTTATGCTCAAAATAACTTACTTCACCAGATAACTAGTTCCCTTCTAATCGTGTGTGTGTGTATTGTTTTCTTTCACTTTCCTGCCTTGATTATCTGGCAAAAATCTTCCTCCCCTTCCAAGTCTTGGTTCAAGCACAACTTCCAAAATATTGGTACCTGAGTAAGATTTTAATTGCAGATATCTAATAATGTCTACTGAAAGACTGCTTTTGTTCATCTTGAAATCTAATCTCAGTAAATTGGTTTATGCTTGTTTGCTTAACTATGAAAATGATCAGATCCCATTTCAGTTATTTAAAAAGCTGTTTACAAAATTACTTTGAAATTTAAGTGGCAGATGTTTTTAATAAAGTATCTTAATAGAATATTCACTAAGCAGTAACAAATAAGAATGAAAAGTGAGTCTTGTCTTTACATTTAAAAATTGCACCATAATCCCTGTAAGGGAGATGTTCTATTTAAATCTTTCTTTAATATATTTCAAATTCATTCATTTTTGTCAATCCAGTTAAATCAGCTAATGTTACTTGAGTATCTACTCTGTGTCAGTAACTATACTAGATGTCTAGGATAAAATGATGATCTAAACTGTTGTGTTCTCTGCTGCCTTAGAACCTAACAGTAGTCTAGTAGGAGAGCACATATTTATCAAATAAATGAACAATAGAAAATTATCACTGTGACAAGTGTTAGGATTGAGAGCCTGCACATGAATATGGGTATGGCAGTTCTGACCAAATCAGGGAAATTAGGAATAAATAGATTTTTTTAAAGGTCAAGTACTTATAATTCTTCTAACCAGAAATAACCATTATCAACCTTTTCATGACTTTTCTAAGACTTTTCTGTGTCTTTATGCAAATGCAATTAACTCTGTATATAATATTTGGGGATATAAAAACAGGAAAATTTAATAACCTTCTCTTTTAACTTTTTTTTCCCATCCCAGAAAATTGTTAAGAATGCCTGAATAGTCCAATAGTATTGGAAATAACATAAATTACTTTGTCATTCACCTATTTAATTATTGATTTTTTTTATTGTTACTATCACAATGCAATACATGTCTTTGTGCATATAATAGTTTACATGGTTGTTCACTTATTTTTTTTGGGGGGGGATAAATTCCTAGAAGTGGAATTACTAGTTAGAAGTTTGTATGACTTTATCCTCTCTTGAGAATAAATTACTTTGTCATTCACCTATTTAATTATTGATTTTTTTTATTGTTACTATCACAATGCAATACATGTCTTTGTGCATATAATAGTTTACATGGTTGTTCACTTATTTTTTTTGGGGGGGGATAAATTCCTAGAAGTGGAATTACTAGTTAGAAGTTTGTATGACTTTATCCTCTCTTGAGCAATTTAAGAATAGCCATATGAGCCTCCTGTAATTAAAGTACTATCATTTGAGGGGATTAAAAAAAAAAATACCTTGTTATTCAGTGGATTTCTCACGTTTATTTGTGTTGTTGCAATGATCTCTTTCTTTTAAATATACAATATTTTAGTTTATTATCAATTAAAATGACTTTTGGTACTTAGCTTGGTAACTTAGTGGCTCAGACAGTAAAAGCGTCTCTCTGCAATGCAGGAGACCCGGGTTCAATCCCTGGGCTGAGAAAATCCGCTGGAGAAGGAAATGGCAGCCCACTCCAGTATTCTTGCCTGGAAAATCCCATGGACTGAGGAGCTTGGTAGGCTACCATCCATGGGGTCGCAAAGAGTCAGACACGACTGAGCAACTTCACTTTCACTTTTGGTAACTTAAATCATCACTTAATAATTTTATTGAGATACAATAGCCTAAAATGCAAATAAATATTTTATTTTTTCTTCATTATTTGACCACTTAACATCTGCACTAGAAGAACTGGTTGCTAATCTTCTTTGCATACCATTAAATTTGCTTGAAGCATGAACCATTTATCTGGCAGGTTTTCTTTATGTTAAATTAACTTTATTTTTTTGTAGAGTTAGTGCACTGAAAGGCTCCAAAGGAAAAGACTGTGAAATTCCTGTACCTGTGGGTGTTTCAGTAACTGATGAAAATGGTAAAATTATAGGTGAGTGTACTATAGCTTCTTATATTGTGGATGATGATACTGTGCTCTGCTTAGTTGTGTCCAGCTCTTTGCAACCCCATAGACTGTAGCCTGCCAGGCTCCTCTGTCCATGGAATTTCCCAGGCAAAATACTGGAGTGGGTTGCCATTTCATTCTCCGGGGGATCTTCCCCACCCAGAGATCTAACCCAAGTCTCTTATATCTCCTGCATGGGCAAGCTGATCCTTTATCATTGCACCACCTGGGAAACCCATAAAATTGTGAGAAATGTGCACATTTTCAAGAATTGAGAGCTGTAAGGAATAGCATCTTTCGAGTTTCAGGATTTTTTTTCTAAAACGTTAAGTATTTTAGTTGCTAGTTTGTAAAACAGCTTTTAAAATCATTATATAAAAGTTGTTCAGAATTAGCCACTAAATTTAAAATTATTTTAAAGACAAGAATATTTAGTTGGTTTTGAAAAAAATAACTAGCTTTTTTCCATCCACTAGCAAAGGTGTTTTTCCAGGGTCAGACTTTTAATAGAAGCTTGATTCTTTTATTAAGTGCTTTAGATTTGTGAATTAGACTTTCCTGGCTTCTGTTTCTGAAAGAAGAGTCCCATTAGTAATTAGCTACATTTATTAACCTTTGTGTTAAATACCTTCATCTCTCTTTTTAAGGAGAACTCAATAAAGAGAAAGACAGAATTTTGGTAGCTGAAGGAGGTCTTGGTGGTAAATTACTTACAAATTTCTTACCATTGAAAGGCCAGAAACGAGTAATTCACCTTGATCTAAAACTTATAGCTGATATTGGCCTGGTGGGGTAAGTATCATTCATATATTTATTTTTATAATTTACGAGAGATAGTTTATGAATAGGAAATAAATATAAATGGTAATGTGGGGGCTGCATTATTTCTTATTTGTGGAATTTGTGTGTTGTTTGTGTACTTTAAGAATATGCTGCTAAATGTAGTAGTTTTCATATTGCCAACATAGAGAGTTTCATAGTTACTCTTCATTTGTCAAGTTCAGTTCTGTCGAGTCGCTCAGTCATGTCCGACTCTTTGCAACCCCATGGACTGCAGCATGCCAGGCCTCCTTGTCCATCACCAACTCCTGGAGTTTACTCAAACTCACATCCATTGAGTTGGTGATGCCATTCAACCACCTCATCCTCTATCGTCCCCTTCTCCTCCCACCTTCAATCTTTCCCAGCATCAGGGTCTTTTTAAAATGAGTCAGTTCTTTGCATCAGGTGGCCAAAGTATTGGAGTTTCAGTTTCAACATCAATCCTTCCAGTGAATATTCAGGACTTATTTCCTTTAGGGTGGACTGGTTGGATCTCCCTGCTGTCCAAAGGATTTTCAAGAGTCTTCTCCAACACCACAGTTCAAAAGCATCAATTCTTCTGCACTCAGCTCTCCTTATAGTCCAACTCTCACATCCATACATGACTACTGGAAAAACAATAGCCTTGACTAGAAGGACCTTTGTTGACAAAATAATGTCTCTGCTTTTTAATATGCTGTCTAGGTTGGTCATAACTTCCAAGAAGTAAGTGTCTTTTAATTTCATGGCTGCAATCACCATCTGCAGTGATTTTGGAGCCCCCCAAAATAAAGTCTGTCACTATTTCCCCATCTATTTGCCATGAAGTGATGGGACCAGATGCCATGATCTTCGTTTTCTGAATGCTGAGCTTTAAGCCAACTTTTTCACTCTCCTCTTTCACTTTCATCAAGAGGCTCGTTAGTTCTTCTTCACTTTCTGCCATAAGGGTGGTGTCATCTGCATATCTGAGGTTATTAATATTTCTCCCGGCAATCTTGATTCCAGCTTGTGTTTCTTCCAGTCCAGCGTTTCTCATGATGTACTCTGCATATAAGTTAAATAAGCAGGGAGACAATATACAGCCTTGACGTACTCCTTTTCCTATTTGGAACCAGTCTGTTGTTCCATGTCCAGTTCTAACTGTTGCTTCCTGACCTGCATACAGATTTCTCAAGAGGCAGGTTAGGTGGTCTGGTATTCCCATCTCTTTCAGAATTTTCCACAGTTTATTGTGATCCACACAGTCAAAGGCTTTGGCATAGTCAATAAAGCAGAAATAGATGTTTTTCTGGAACTCTCTTGCTTTTTCCATGATCCAGCGGATGTTGGCAATTTGATCTCTGGTTCCTCTGCCTTTTCTAAAACCAGCTTGAACATCAGGGAGTTCACGGTTCACGTATTGCTGAAGCCTGGCTTGGAGAATTTTGAGCATTACTTTACTAGCATGTGAGATGAGTGCAATTGTGCGGTAGTTTGAGCATTCTTTGGCATTGCCTTTCTTTGGGATTGGAATGAAAACTGACCTTTTCCAGTCCTGTGGCCACTGCTGAGTTTTCCAAATTTGCTGGCATATTGAGTGCAGCACTTTCACAGCATCATCTTTCAGGATTTGAAATAGCTCAACTGGAATTCCATCACCTCCACTAGCTTTGTTCATAGTGATGCTTCCTAAGGCCCACTTGACCTCACATTCCACAATGTCTGGCTCTAGGTGAGCGATCGCACCATCGTGATTATCTGGGTTATGAAGATCGTTTTTGTATAGTTTCTCTGTGTATTCTTGCCATCTGTTTTTAATATCTTCTGCTTCTGTTAGGTCCATACCATTTCTGTTCTTTTTTTGTGGGCATCTTTGCATGAAATACTCCCTTGATATCTTCTTGAAGAGATCTCTAGTCTTTTCCATTCTATTGTTTTCCTCTATTTCTTTGCACTGATCACTGAGGAGGGCTTTCTTATCTCTCCTTGCTATTCTTTGGAACTCTACATTCAAATGAGTATTTCTTTACTTTTCTCCTTTGCTTTTCACTTCTCTTCTTTTCACAGCTATTTGTAAGGCCTCCTCAGACAACCTTTTTACCTTTTTGCATTTCTTTTTCTTGGGGATGGTCTTGATCACTGTCTCATATACATTGTCACAAATCTCTGTCCATAGTTCATCAGGCACTCTGTCAGATCTAGTCCCTTAAATCTGTTTCTCACTTCCACTGTATAATCATAAGGGATCTGATTTAAGTCATACCTGAATGGTCTAGTGGTTTCCCCTACTTTCTTCAATTTAAGTCTGAATTTGGCAATAAGGAGTTCATGATCTGAGCCACAGTCAGCTCCCGGATTTGTTTTTGCTGACTGTAGAGCTTCTCCACATTTGACTGCAAAGAATATAATCAGTCTGATTTCAGTATTGACCATCTGGTGATTTCCATGTATAGAGTCTTCACTTGTGTTGTTGGAAGAGGGTGTTTGCTATGACCAGTGCATTCTCTCGGGAAAACTCTATCAACTTTGCCCAGCTTTCTGTACTCCAAGGCCAAATTTGCCTGTTACTCCAGGTGTTTCCTTGGCTTTCTACATTTGCATTCCAGTCCCTTATAATGAAAAGGACATCTTTTTTGGGTGTTGGCTCTAGAAGGTCTTGCAGGTCTTCATAGAACCGTTCAGCTTCTTCAGCATTACTGGTCGGGGCATAGACTTGGATTACTGTGATATTGAGTGGTTTGCTTTGGAAATGAATAGAGATCATTCTGTTGTTTTTGAGACTGTATCCAGGTACTGCAGTCCAGACTCTTGTTTACTATGATGACTACTCCATTTCTTTGAAGGGATTCTTGCCCACAGTGGTAGATATAATGGTCATCTGAGTTAAATTCACCCATTCCAGTCCATTTTAGTTTGCTGATTACTAAAATGTCGATGTTCACTCTTGCCATCTCCTGTTTGACCACTTCCAATTAACCTTGATTTATGGAACTAACATTCCAGGTTCCTATGGAGTATTTCTCTTTAAAACATCAGACCTTGCTTCCACCACCAGTCACATCCACAGCTGGTTGTTGTTTTTGCTTTGGCTCCATCTCTTCATTCTTTCTGGAGTTATTTCTCCACTAATCTCCAGTAAAGTCGTTCAATCATGTTCAACTCTTTGCCACCCCATGGACTGTAGTCTGCCAGGCTCCTCAGTCAGTGGAATTTTCCAGGCAAGAGTATTGAAGTTGGTTGCCATTTCCTTCTCCAGGGGATCTTCCCAAACCAGGGATTGAACCTGGGTGTCCTGCATTGCAGGCAGATGCTTTACCAAGCCCCCGAGGGGCTTCCCAGGTGGCGCTAGTGATAAAGAACCTGCCTGCCAATGCAGGAGACAGACACGGGTTCGATCCCTGGGTTGGGAAGATCCCCTGGAGAAGGAAATGGTAACCCACTCCAGTATTCTTGCCTGGAGAATCCCATAGACAGAGGAGCCTGGCAGCCTGCAGTCCAAGGGGTCACAGAGAGTCGGACACGACTGAAGTGACTTAGCACTAGCACTAATCTCCAGTAGCATATTGGGCACGTACCGACCTGGGGAGTTCATCTTTCAGTGTCCTATGTTTTTGCAGAAAAATCAATCAAATGTAGTAGTATAAGAGGATAAAAGAATGTTATTGGATATTAGGAATAAAATTAGAAAGCCAAACAAACAATATCTTAAAAAGTATATAGAAAGAAAGAGTAGGGGAAAATAACTAAGATACTCTTATAAGTTTTAATAGAGGTATTGAAATATCATCAATCAGGTGGCTAAAGACTGGTACAGATGATCTCAGCCATTAGCTTTACACACTGTTGAGCACCATGTTGGATCTTGTAATGCCTTCACTCTCTGTTTAGGAACTGTCCATTCTCAGTACTGCAGTACTGCAGTGTTGTTCTCTTTCACCAGCCTCCACGTTCATCAAACAGTGCTATTTAGCTGTAGGGTTTGCAGTGCTGGCACCAGCTGGAGGGAGATAGATAGCAAGGCAGAAGGTAGATGAAGGAAGGGGAATGCTCAGCTTTGCGTGTCTCCTCTCCCTCTGTCTTCCCCTCCCAAGCTCCACTGCAGCATTCCACAACAGTCAGATGGAAGACCTGAGGAAAAGGGAGCAGAAACTTGTGCTCTACTCCAACTGCCGCTTCCATTCTTTGCCTTCCCATAGTTTCTCACCTCTTCTCATCTTCCTCTTCTCACATCTCACTGCTGCTTTATCACACTCTTTACTCTGAACTCCTCACCTCTTTCCATGCCTGTCTAAATCTTAACAGCTGGGGCTTAGAGTTCACAGAGGCCTCATACCTGCTGAAGTTGTAACAGAGAAAGATGAGATCTTGGCATTAAAGCTTGCTATTCACATTTAATTTTTTCAATAAAACATAGTTATGAGGGTAATGAGTCATAGGTTCTATAATACTATTGGGATGGGCAAAAGTTGATTTGGGTTTTTCCATAAGATGTTATATTGTGAAAGAACTTTTTGGCCAACCCAATATATGTTTTTAGGAACTTTATGGACTGGATAGGATTTTGTGGATAAGATTGAGAATCCAGCCATTCACTTTCTCATTTTCTGGAAAAATATGTTTCAGTTTCCATAGAGATACCCTTACAGCCTAACAAGAACATACCGAGGTTGAGTAGTGAATATAAGTGGGGTGGTGATGGGAGACTCAAGTGAGACTGTGTTAGAATCTCCAATCTTCTGAAGGCCAGCTAGATGGTCTTGAATACAATATCTCTAAGCCTTTGTTTTCTCTGTAATAGAGTATGGCAGTAGTCCTGCCTTAAAAATGTTATTGCTGAGAAGGATTGCATTTGCAGCAAAACAGATGTCTTGGATTTATGAATGCTCAATGAGTGAATGGTAGCTGCTATTATAATCATCATCATATATTGTCAACTTATTAGAGACCACATATAGTGAAATAACTAAGCTTTTCAGAAGTGGAGTTCATATTAGTTAATATCAAGCATCATGATTCTAGAGCACAATGTTTAACATGTGTGCTGCTGCTGCTGCTGCTGCTAAGTCACTTCAGTCGTGTCCGACTCTGTGTGACCCCATAGATGGCAGCCCACCAGGCTCCCCCATCCCTGGGATTCTCCAGGCAAGAATACTGGAGTGGGTTGCCATTCCTTCTCCAATGCATGAAAGAGAAAAGTGAAAGTGAAGTTGCTCAGTCTGTCCGACTGTTAGCGACCCCATGGACTGCAGCCCACCAGGCTACTCCGTCCATTGGATTTTCCAGGCAAGAGTACTGGGGTGGGGTGCCATTGCCTTCCCCCAACATGTATGCTAGTGTTTTTAATTGGGTAACTATTCTTAAAAAGTTACCTAATGTGAATAGCAGTATAAGCATATACCCCTTAATCTTTAAGCCAGCTTCAGGAATGAACTGAGCCTTGAAAGCAAGTTATCATGTAACTAGTATGTTTGTACTGCCTTGGTTAATTCTGATCTTTGCATGGGTTGGACTTCAGCCTGTAAAATCTTCTTTAGATAACTTTCAAGAAAAATCTGCTATTGGTTCCTCAGTCATTAGCTTCCTTTTTCTTCTTATATTTTGATCTCTTTGGAAATAGTTGCATTTTTCTGTGCTTAATAATGTTATGAAAATATGAGGATATTAGAAATAAGCAAGTCCAGCTAGTGTTAGTCATGGCAAAAATGATTGCAGTTACTTTTCAAAAGTTACAAGAGCCTGGGTATAATAGAATATAAGAAAATACTGTTTTGCCAGGGGAAATTAGTCAAGCAGTCTCATGTAATTTTATTCTAAATTTATTATAGAAATATGTTAATAAGGAAGATTGTTTAAAGAACTTCATTAACGGCTTAAATTTCTTTTAATAGAATTTCAAGTTAATATTTGTAAAATATTACACTATTATTCCAAATGAAAATTTGGCAGTTTTGAGAAAGAGAGCCTGTACTAACAGAAAGTTAAGATACGTGATCATGATTTGAATGAAAACTATGAAGACAGGGATAACATTTTTCCTGTTGATTGCTGTATTTCTCATACCGAAGTCAATGTTCAGTATTTGTTGGATGATTTTTTAAACTGAGATACACTTGACATATAAGTTTCAGGTGTACAGTATAATGATTTGGTATTTGTATATATTGATCACCACCGTGGTAAGTCTAGTTAGCATCTGTGACCATGTGTAGTTAAAAAAGTTTTTTTCTTGTGATGAGAATTTTTAAAATTTACTCTTAGCAACTTTCAAATAGTACTGATTATTAATTATAATCACCATGCTGTACATTATATCTCCATGACTTATTTATTTTACAACTGGAATTTTTTTTGGCTGGGCCACACAGCTTGCAGGATCATAATTCCCCAACCAGGGGCTGAACCCGGGCCCTTGGCATTGAAAAGCACAGAGTTCTAACCACGGGATGGTTAGACCTGTGGTTAACCAGGGAATTCCCTACAATTGGCTGCTTTACTTTTTCACTCCCTTTACCTGTCTTACACCCTCCTCCCCCTACACACATTTTTCTGTATGCTTTCATCCGTTAATGGACACCTTAGATTGCATTCACATCTTGGCTATTGTAAGTAGTGCTGCAGTGAACATAGGGGTGCGTATATCTTTTAGTGTTTTGGGAATTTTTTTTGATAAATATTCAGAAGTGAAATTGCTGGATCATGTGGTAGTTCTATTTTTAAATTTTTAAGGAATCTCCATACTGATTTTCATAGTGACAGTATAATTTACATTCCCTTTGGTTGAATTAATGAAAATATCTGAATGATTTTAGGAAATTACCTTTTAAGTGGCTCCCATTCTTAGT
>SJYX01001242.1:273787-314652 GCA_006410675.1 Oreotragus oreotragus | reverse complement strand
ACCTTTTCCAGTCCTGTGGCCACTTCTGAGTTTTCCAAATTTGCTGGCATATTGAGTGCAGCACTTTCACAGCATCATCTTTCAGGATTGAAATAGCTCAACTGGAATTCCATCACCTCCACTAGTTTCATTCGTAGTGATGCTGCCTAAGGCCCACTTGACTTCACATTCCAGGATGTCTGGCTCTAGGTGAGTGATCACACCATTGTGATTATCTGGGTCGTGAAGATTTTTGTATAGTTCTGTGTATTCTTGCCACCTCTTAATATGTTCTGCCTGTTAGGTCCCTACCATTTCTGTCCTTTATTGAGCCCATCTTTGAAATGTTCCCTTGGTATCTCTAATTTTCTTGAAGAGATCTCTAGTCTTTCCCATTCTGTTGTTTTTCTCTGTTTCTTTGCACTGATCGCTGAGGAAGGCTTTCTTATCTCTCCTTGCTATTCTTTTGAATTCTGCGTTCAAATGGGTGTATCTTTCCTTTTCTCCTTTGCTTTTCGCTTCCCTTTTCACAGCTATTTGTAAGGCCTCCTCAGTCACGCATTTTGCTTTTTTGCATTTCTTTTTCTTAGATCTTTGCAGTTGTAGCTTTTGGAATTTTTTGTTTCTTAAGTATGAATATTATTTTCCTGCTTTGGGTCACACTAAATATATATCTCATTTTCTGTTTCAGTACTTCCATATTTCAGTAAGGAGAATAAATAGGGAGTATGGTATTAAGCAGTATTATCAGTCATCAGTATATTCTCAGGAGATTATAAAGTCTTAAGTTTCTTCTTGACTTTTAGAAATACTTAAAATTAGACATTTCCTTGTATTTTACTATAAAATATGCATATTAATTATAAAAAATAACATTTACACAGTGCAAAATCATATATAGTAAAAAAGAAAAGTTCCCATCTTTTTGCATCAGGCTTTCCAGTTTTCAGAGAAAACCGCATGTTCCTACAGGATTTTTTAACGCATGTATCTTTTTGCCTGAATGAGTTCATTATTTAAACTTTTCCAAAGTTTTTTTGTTTATTTTTACAAAACAATAGCAAGTTAAAGAGCTTCTAAAAAGTATTCTTCAGTGCTACTATTAAACTGTTAGGAATTGTTTTGGAATTTAAGGCTAGGTGAAGCCTTGAAAAGTAAAAGTGTTAGTTGCGCAGTTTTGTCCAACTCTTTTCGACTCCGTGGACTATAGCCCACCAGACTCCTCTGTCCATGGGGTTTTCCAGGCAAAAATGCTGGAGTGGGTTGCCATGCCCTCCTCCAGGAGATCTTTCTGACCCACGGGTTGAATCTAGGTCTAACATCTAGATGTGTATAAGAGACAGGGACTATAGCCCACCAGACTCCTCTGTCCATGGGGTTTTCCAGGCAAAAATGCTGGAGTGGGTTGCCATGCCCTCCTCCAGGAGATCTTTCTGACCCACGGGTTGAATCTAGGTCTCCTGCATTGCAGGCAGATTCTTTACCATCTGAGACACCAGGGAAACCTTCAGTTCAGTTCAGTTCAGTTGCTCGGTCATGTCCAACTCTTTGCGACCCCATGGACTGCAGCACCCCAGCCCTGTCCATCACCACCTCCTGGAACTTACTCAAACTCATGTCCATTGAGTTGGTGATACCATCCAAACATCTCATCCTCTGTCATCCCCTTCTCCTTCCGCCTTCAGTCTTTTCCAGCATCAGGGTCTCTTCAAATGAGAAAATGGGAAGCCTTAACAAGTATTAAATTAAAAAGTCCATATTATTCTACTTAAATTTCTTCTGATATGACAGAGTGACTTCTAACAAGTGTTATTTCACTTTTATTTGTTCTGTTTTCTATTCTCCACTCCTTCCTCCCATCCCAGTCCCCAGATCACTGGCTTTTCTTGTATTTGTTTTCATGAATGGTATTATTTCTCCCTTGTGTCAGGCACTGCATGTACAGTGTTGAGAATAGACAGGACCTGCTGCCCTCTAGGATCTCACATTCAGCAGCAGAAGCAGCTGGAGATTAGAGCACTTTACAGAAAAGTAAGAGAGAGGAAAGCATTTGGAATTTGAACATCTCTACTGATCGTAGCGTCCAGGTTTCATACTGGGTATGTTTTACATTTATGACTTGAGTCTCATTTTTCTCTTTTTCTATTATTTTTCTACTTCTATTATTTCCGAAGTATAAACAAATAGCAGTGTGTGAGGACAGTTTCGTTGGGTGAATTTCTGACACCATAATTTTGCTTTTTGCTGTAACAAAGGATAGCAGATGTATGTTGAGGACTAAGAGGAACTGTAGCTTATTACGTCTGTATTACCTAGGTTACTACTCTACGACTGAAACATTGTATGTAACTCACTAAAATGTTCCATTATTTTTATTTTCTTACCAAAAGTGTACCCTCTATGTCTTTTTTTGATGGTTGATTTTTTCTCTAAATTAAAGAAGAAAATCTGAATTCCTTTTTCGTTTTATAAAAAGTAAGTTTAAACACTTATTTATTTTGAAATAAATATTTTAACTGCCATTTATTTTGTCCTTAAGCAAGACTTTTTCATTTTCATCTTTCAAAGTAAATACTTTTTGGGTCCTTAATTGCTATAGTACCGAACGGCCAGGGTATCAATACACTATGTATAACAAATTTTTACCAAGTCCAAGTAGTTCACGCAGAGCTTGCTACATCAGATATATTTACCATCATGAATCACAAATTTATACTACCAGACACTGTCAAGTATTAAGTATACTATACTGTGAGGTTGGAAAGATTTTACTTATGGGAAGAAAAAATTCAGAAACTTACTATGTTCTTTTTATAATATATATCCATAATATTCTTATCATAGCGAAATGGCCTTTATATTAAATTACTGTTTTCTTTTAAGTAATAAACACTTATTATTCTGGGGGGAAAATCTGCTTTCATAATGGGAAAAATTAGGTCAGGGGTATTTTATTTCAGGTTTATCCAGTTTTCTTATAAAGTTATGTTTTCTTTTAGCTCATTGTTCGTTTGTTTTGTGAGGACAGAGTCAGAGATTCTTGGAGAAAGTTAATGAAAGCTACAGATTTGTTTTTCTTGCTAAAAATATACACAGACACATGGAGTATTTCCCAGTTGCTAGAGGTTTACGAAGTTCTGATAAAATTTCAGTTAATAAAGGTAAGTTCCATCTAGAAATTTGTAATACAGTTTGTAATGTACCTTTGGGGCTTCCATGATGGCTCAGTGGTAAAGAAACCTCTTGCAGTGCAGGAGATGTGGGTTGGATCCCTGGGTCAGGAAGATCCTCTGA
Source organism: Oreotragus oreotragus (assembly GCA_006410675.1). Taxonomy (NCBI): domain Eukaryota; kingdom Metazoa; phylum Chordata; class Mammalia; order Artiodactyla; family Bovidae; genus Oreotragus; species Oreotragus oreotragus. The sequence continues at coordinate 311,379 of SJYX01001242.1, read as the reverse complement.
GGAGAAAAAGGCAACCCACTCCACTAAGCCCAGAAAATCCCATGGACAGAGGAGCCTGGCGGGATATAGGCCATAGGGTTATAAAAGAGTTGAATGTGACTGAGTGATTAAGTGACAAGAATATACCATTAAGGTACATTAAAAATAATGTTTCAAAGCAGCAGCATATAGGTATACTTACAAGCTATGGCTTTAAAAACAAGATGAAAATGAGCAATAATATAAACAGTAAAACTTATACAAAAGACACTTAAATTTTTAAAATATGTCAGCATTTTTTTGAAAACCAAATTGTTAAGTTGGATAGTAAGTACATGAGTGTTTTGTTTTGGCTTTTTAACTTTTTATGAGTCTAAAGTATTTTATAATTAAACATAGCTTGCCTTGCAAAAGTTTATACCTTGGGAATTAAGATACAAACATTGTTGATAAATGTTTGTAGACAACATGCTACAATCTTTACTGCAGAGTTTAATAATGAAAACTATCCATTTTTTTTTTTTTTCTTAAAGAGCTATTTCAGAGAAGCATTTGATTTGTTCTCTGTTTTGTGACTGGAAGTGGCAAAAGAGGGAACATATCAGAGGAATCTCTAGTTTTGAATGGATGTCACAAGCCAGCTGAAGGAAAAGCCAAATCAAATAAGTGACAAGAATGAGAAAAGGAGAAAAAAGAGAAGAATATGTAGTTGGAAGGTTGGAGTATTTTCTTGTAGAGTAAAAGGTGGGCTCAGTGCCTCAGCTGGATGAAAAGCCAGCAGCACTTTCAACTACCTTTTCAGACCATAACTAACGACTAATTTTCAGTTCAGTTCAGTTCAGTCGCTCAGTCATGTCCGACTCTGCAACCCCATGAATTGAAGCACACCAGGCCTCCCTGTCCATTACCAACTCCCGGAGTTCACTCAAACTCATGATGCCATCCAGCCATCTCATCCTCTGTCATCCCCTTCTCCTCCTGGCCCCAATCCCTCCCAGCATCAGAGTCTATTCCAATGAGTCAACTCTTCGCGTGAGGTGGCCAAAGTACTAAAGTTTCAGCTTTAGCATCAGTCCTTCCAATGAATACCCAGGACTGATCTCCATTAGAATGGACTGATTGGATTTCCTTGCAATACAAGGGACTCTCAAGAGTCTTCTCCAACACCACAGTTCAAAAGCATCAATTCTTCAGCACTCAGCTTTCTTCACAGTCCAACTCTTAGATCCACACATGACCACAGGAAAAACCATAGCCTTGACTAGATGGACCTTTGTTGGCAAAGTAATGTCTCTGCTTTTTAATATGCTATCTAGGTTGGTCATAACTCCTTCCAAGGAGTAAGCGTCTTTTAATTTCATGGCTGCAATCACCATCTGCAGTGATTTTGGAGCCCCCCAAAATAAAGTCAGCCACTGTTTCCCCATCTATTTGCCATGATGTGACGGGACCAGATGCCATGATTTTAGTTTTCTGAATGATGAGCTTTAAGCCAACTTTTTCACTCCCCTCTTTCACTTTCATCAAGAGCCACTTTAGTTCTTCTTCACTTTCTGCCATAAGGGTGGTGTCATCTGCATATCTGAGGTTATTGATATTTCTCCTGGCAATCTTGATTCCAGCTTGTGTTTCTTCCAGTCCAGTGTTTCTCATGATGTACTCTGCATATAAGTTAAATAAGCAGGGTGACAATATATAGCCTTGATGTACTCTTTTTCCTATTTGGAACCAGTCTGTTGTTCCATGTCCAGTTCTAACTGTTGCTTCCTGACCTGCATACAGGTTTCTCAAGAGGCAGGTCAGGTGGTCTGGTATTCCCATCTCTTTCAGAATATTCCAGAGTTTATTGTGATCCACACAGTCAAAGGCTCTAGCATAGTCAATAAAGCAGAAATATATGTTTTTTTGGAGCTCTCTTGCTTTTTCCATGATCCAGCGGATGTTGGTGATTTGGTCTCTGGTTCCTCTACCTTTTATCAAACCAGCTTGAACATCTGGAAGTTCACGGTTCACATATTGCTGAAGCCTGGCTTGGAGAATTTTGACCATTACTTTACTAGCATGTAAGATGAGTACAATTGTGTGGTAGTTTGAGCATTTCTTTGGCATTGCCTTTCTTTGAGATTGGAATGAAAACTGACCTTTTCCAGTCCTGTGGCCACTTCTGAGTTTTCCAAATTTGCTGACGTATTGAGTGCACCACTAAATTTAGGCAGTTCTAATTTTAAAAGTTTTGTTTCTTGTTATATGATAGCAGCTTAATTAATAATTGTTGGGTACTTTGAAGACTTCAGAGGAAATAATGTCCTTTGTGTGTATTATTAATGTGTTCATAATAAAAATCAAATCCTTTGGGGTACCCAGATACCAAGCTATGTGAAGTATAGCTATTATCTGAAACATGTCCTTTCCTTTGAAATACTTGGAATTTGAAGAACAGGGTATGCAATTTATAAATAATTCTGGAGCAAAATATGGCAAGGCAGTTTTTTTCTATTTATTTTGAAAACTGAGTGCATTGAAAGTTGAAAGCAAAGGATAAGAGCTTCCTTTGTTCATGACATATATTTCAATATATTTTTCTGAAATTGTCAGTATCTTCTGACCAGTGCCTTCATTTTCTTATTTGTTATCAAATATGGTTATTGGTTTTGTTTCTGTATAAAAGGCTTTAGGAAGGCTATGGTATAATTTTCTTAAGAAAAAAGATACTATTATAAAGCTAAAACATACTTTCAGTTTTATTTGTATATGGTTTGCTATAAATTGGGAAGATGGAAAATATTTTGTCAGGAGCAGACATTGAGTAAAAGCTTAGGGCTGTGTATGGATTTGAAACACAATTATATGACAGAGTAAATAAAAGCCTCTGAATATATAAAAGTCCCTGGTCTACCAAGTTCTAATGGGGGGAAATAAGAGTACTGTGTAATAATGGAGCCTCAGTTTTAAAAATAAATCTTTCTGTGAACTGATACTACTGACAGGGTCAAGAGAAATTGTAAGAACAATATTGAGCGCACGTTGCCTTTCCTATAAAAACATGACCCAGAAAACTCACATGCTTTGTTGTTTTTCAGTCGCTCAGTTGTGTCTGACTATGACCCCATGGACTCCAGCCAGACTTCCCTGTCCTTACCTCCTCCTTACCTTCCCTACCTAACCTAGCCTCCTTACCTTCCCTGCCTCCTGAAATTTGCTCAGACTCCATTAAGTCAGTGATGCCATCCAGCCATCTCATTCTGGGTCGCTCCCTTCTCCTCTTGCCCTCAGTCTTTTCCAGCATCAGGGTCTTTTCCAGTGAGTTGGCTGTTCACATCAGGGGGGCCAAAGTATTGGTGCTTCAGCATCAGTCCTTCCAATTAATATTCAGGATTGATTTCCTTTAGAATTGACTGGTTTGATTTCCTTACTGTCCAAGGGATTCTCAAGAGTCTTCTCTAGCACCACAGTTAGAAAGCATCAGTTCTTTGGTCCTCAGCCTTCTTTATGATCCAACTCTCATATCCATACATGACTAGTGGAAAATCCATAGCTTTCACTGTACAGACCTTTGTCAGCAAAGTAATGTCTCTGCTTTTTAATACTCTGTCTGGGTTTGTCATGGCTTTTCTTCCAAGGAGCAAGTGTCTTAATCTTGTGGCTGCGGTCACTGTCTGCAGTGAATTAGAAGCCCAAGAAAATAAAGTCTGTCACCCTTTCTCCTTTTTCCCCATCTATTTGCCAGGAAGTGATGGGACTCATTAATGTCATAATGCCAAATTTGTAATACATCCATCAAATGTTTAACATACAGGTTTCTCTTTAAAAGCTAGGTTAAAAATGTGCATGGTGAAAGACAGATTTAAAACACCTGAAAGCAATCCCGGGAAAAAGCCTTCAATTAATGATTGTACTTTAAGCCGGTTGTGTTGTACACATCCCCTACCCTCCTGGCTCCCTCCCCTCTTCACTAGTAACTTTATTGAAGATCAGTAACAAGTGTTGTCATCCTGCGTGATAGTAGATGACACTTTCCTCACAGCTTTTTTTTTTTAAGTGTTAATCACTTGGTCATGTCTGACTCTTGCCGACCCCATGGACTCTATGTAGCTTGCCAGCCTTCTCTGTCCATGGACTTTTCCAGGCAAGTGTACTGGAGTGGGAAGCCAATCCCCTCTCTAGGAATCGTCCCAATCCAGGGATTGAACCTGGGTCTCCTTCATTCCAGGCAGATTCTTTACCATCTGAGCCACCAGGGAAGCAAGGCTTTCTTGGGCCTTAATAAACAGTTATCTTTTAATATGAATTTTTATTTATTTTTGGCCGTGCTGGGTCTTCAGTGCTGTGTGGGTTTTCCCTAGTTGTGGCGAGTGAGGGCTACTCTCTAGTTGCAGCGTGAGCTTCGCATTGCAGTGGCTTCTCTTGCTGTGGCACACAGGCTTAGTTGCTCCATGGCTGTGGAATCCCCAATTAGGAATTCAACCCATGTCTTCTGCATTGACAGGTGGATTCTTTACCACTGAGCAACCAGAGAAGTCCTCCCCTAACAGTTTTTAAATATGACAGCTCACTGTGTGATTTATCCAAAACCTTCTTCCCTTATTTCTTGTATTACTTTACTAAAGTTACCATAACAAAGCATCACAGACTGGTACTTAAATAACAGAGATTTAGTCTCACAGTTCTAGAAGCTAGAAGTTGGAGATCAAGGTGCCAACAGGATTGATGCCTTCAGAAAGCTGTGAGAGAGGATAGGTTCCATGCCACTCATCTAGCTTGTAGTGGTTAGCTGGCAGCCTTTGGCACTCCTTGGCCTGTAGAAGCATCACCCCAATTTCTGTCTTCATCTTTGCATGGCATTCTGTGAGGTTGCCTCCAGAATTTCCCTTTTCCTAACAAAACCAGCCATATGGATTAAGGACTAATGAGTTCTTTTTAACTTGATTACTTGAGTAAAGACCTTACCTCCAAGTAACATTACATCTGATGTATGCTGGGGAGTTAGGACCTCAGCAGATGAATTTTTGAGGGGCATATTCAACCCATGTTTCCCTACTTCTCTTTCTGCACTTTTCAATAAGTATAAATATACTTTACGAGTATAAATGTACTTCCCAACTCTATTTGCCAACTTCCCAATTATAGATAATGTAGTCATTTTTTGACAGTCTCCTCTGAATACTAGTATATGGTTTTTTTCATTAATTTAAATGTGCTGAATTTAGTCATAGATTTGGAGAAATACTATGGTGAGATATGACTGATGCATGGAAAAAGAACAGTATGTGCTAATTATAACTAGTTTATAACTGGAGGTTGAACTATGCTGTTTAGGGAAGATACAAATATTCAGAGAAGGGGCAAGTTAGGTAGGATTTGAGTGGACCAAGAGGATAGTATGAGGACATTCCAAGTTCAGGAACAGCTTTATTGAGCATTTAGAGTTAAGGAAATGGCAACCCACTCCAGTATCCTTGCCTGGAAAATCCCCCATGGTCAGAGGAGCCTGGTCGGGCTACAGTCGATGGGGTCACAAAGAGTCGGACATGACTGAGCAAATTCACTTTCACTTTCAAGATCTTAGAGGCAGAAATCCAAAAACTGGAGATTGTCTTGATTCTGGAGAATTGACTAGTGACAGCTACCTTTTGGAAAGATCTACCACTTAAGTTCCTCTTGACTTAGGCAAATTATTTAACTTTTCTGCATCTCAGTTTCTTTGTTGCTGGAAGGGACCCCCTTCCTGCCACAAATGTACATTGCATTAGAACACTGAGTACATTCTCCTTTTCCATTCTTCCCCAAGTCCTATTCCTTTGAGGCTGGAAACTACAAGTTTAAGATGGTAGCTGAGTGGGGTTTAAGGTTTGATTCCTCCCAAGGATCCATGCATCTTAGAAGGAAATTTCTAAAAATCATGAAGGTACTCTAATGTCCTTCCTCATGATTCCTACTCAGAAACACTGGGTAAGAACCCAGAGCTCCAGGGAAGTCTTTTTTCCTAATTTCCAGACCTATATAATCTGTTGGACCTTTGCCAACATGGTACCTGAAAGTTATTCTTACAAATATAACTCTTTAATATTTTTTACACAATGTTTCTTTTTGAATAAGAAAATAATCAATCACTTTTCAAAAGCGACTTTATCCTCAAGATAGAGATGTTTGCCTAACTGGTAAATGACATGTTACTTGCTGCTGCTGCTGCTAAGTCACTTCAGTAGTGTCCGACTCTGTGTGACCCCATAGACAGCAGCCCACCAGGCTCCCCCATCCCTGGGATTCTCCAGGCAAGAATACTGGAGTGGGTTGCCATTTCCTTCTCCAATGCATGAAAGAGAAAAGTGAAAGTGAAGTCGCTCAGTCTGTCCGACTGTTAGCGACCCCATGGACTGCAGCCCACCAGGCTACTCCGTCCATTGGATTTTCCAGGCAAGAATACTGGGGTGAGGTGCCATTGCCTTCCCCGGACACGTTACTTAGGTATATATAATATTGTAACTAGGTTGAGCTTCCATTTGTAAGCTGAGTATATGTAAGTTTTTGTTAAAATGTGCCTTAACTGCCTAATACTTCAAAACAAAATGATTCTTTGAGGGAAAGGCAAAGTTAATGCTTATGGTATCTGATCCAAGTTCATGGTAGGGACTGCACTCTTTGATTAATAACACACTGATACATAGACATGGCATCCGGTCCCATCACTCCATGGCAAATAGATGGGGAAACAGTGGAAACAGTGTCAGACTTTATTTTTGGGGGCTCCAAAATCACTGCAGATGGTGCTTGCAGCCATGAATTAAAAGACGCTTACTCCTTGGAAGAAAAGTTATGGCCAACCTAGACAGCATATTCAAAAGCAGAGACATTACTTTGCCGACTAAGGTCCGTCTAGTCAAGGCTATGGTTTTTCCTGTGGTCATATATGGATGTTAGAGTTGGACTGTGAAGAAGGCTGAGCACCGAAGAATTGATGCTTTTGAACTGTGGTGTTAGAGAAGACTCTTGAGAGTCCCTTGGACTGCAAGGAGATCAGCCCTGGGATTTCTTCGGAAGGAATGATGCTAAAGCTGAAACTCCAGCACTTTGGCCACCTTATGTGAAGAGCTGACTCACTGGAAAAGACTCTGATGTTGGGAGGGATTGGGGGCAGGAGAAGGGGACGACTGAGGATGAGATGGCTGGATGGCATCACTGACTCAATGGACGTGAGTCTGAGTGAACTCTGAGAGTTGGTGATGGACAGGGAGGCCTGGCGTGCTGCAACTCATGGGGTTGAAAAGAGTTGGACACAACTGAGCGACTGAACTGAACTGAACTGAACTGATACATAGACTACTGCCTGAAAGCCATAAACATGGTGATGATCTCTTAATTAAAGAAAAATGTAGGAGTTATGTCTGAGCATTCAGTTTCTGAAGTCTGTGCTATTCAAATCACAAAATCTCTTCCTGTTTCATTTTATTTTTGATATGGGACTTAGCTGACTAATGTGTGGCCACCTTTAGGTCTCAAATCTAATGCTATAAATATGTATATATATACAAAACAATGTGTAAATACAAAGCCCAAATACATGGCTACAGTGACTGCTCTGGAACATTTTTGCTCATTTTCAAAGGTTGAGAACTTAACCTACAGGTTTTCAGGGCAATTAGAATTTCTGTATGAGGGTGAGACCCTGCTTGTGAATTGTCATCTTTGGTTATTTTCAGAATACATTTAGCATGTATGACCAGAGTGGCATGTTCTGAAAGAATATAAATTAAAAACTGGTTGACATTCACAAACAGTAATATTTTGTGAATACATTTTGGACCCTTAAATATAAAATAACTGAAAATACAGCAATATTGTTACATGTGGTTATATGCTAACTATTTGAAACAGATAAGTATGGTATACATTAAAAAAAAAAAAATACTCAGTAGAACACAGGCTCCTAGAGAGCTCTAGTGACCTCATTCCTGCCTTCAAATTGTTTGGAAGAATGTAGGGATGTAGTGTCTATCAATATTGAATTATTAATTTTTTAAACTTATTTAGGGAAACTGCAAGAAAACACAATTCCTATTATCTTTCAGGAAAAGATCATTGCAGCTTAATTTTATATTTGTTGGGTCAGAATTTATTTGAGCCCTTACCTGCGTAGAATGTATAATCATATATCTTGCTGCTGCTGCTGCTGCTGCTGCTGCTAAGTCACTTCAGTCGTGTCCGACTCTGTGCGACCCCATAGACGGCAGCCCACCAGGCTCCCCCGTCCCTGGGATTCTCCAGGCAAGAACACTGGAGTAGGTTACCATTTCCTTCTCCAATGTGTGAAAGTGAAAAGTGAAAGTGAAGTTGCTCAGCCATGTCTGACTTGTAGTGACCCCATGGACTGCAGCCTACCAGGCTCCTCCATCCATGGGATTTTCTAGGCAAGAGTACTGGAGTGGCTTGCCATTGCCTTCTCCGATCATATATCTTAGGAAGTTTAAAATAAAAATCTTTGTTTCAGGGGATTAATATTGCCAAAGAGCTTTAATTTTTTTCCTCTTGAACAAAACTCAGTCATCTATGCTTAGACAATTTTCCCCGCAACATCCAACACCACTGATGCTGCCTAAAAAATCTTTTTAATGGCCAAAAAATTAAGTAACATATATCTTAGGAAGTTTAAAATAAAAATCTTTGTTTCAGGGGATTAATATTGCCAAAGAGCTTTAATTTTTTTCCTCTTGAACAAAACTCAGTCATCTATGCTTAGACGATTTTCCCCGCAACATCCAACACCACTGATGCTGCCTAAAAAATCTTTTTAATGGCCAAAAAATTAAGTATGTTGAAGTACCAGTATATTATAAAATATTGTTTACAGAGTTTGTGAGTCTGTGTGCTAAGTTGCTTCAGTTGTGTCCCATTCTTTGCAACCCTATGGACTCTAGCCCACCAGTCTCCTCTGTCCATGGGATTCTCCAGGCACGAACACTGGAGTGGGTTACCATTTCCTCTTCCAGGAGATCTTCCCCATCCAGAGATCCAACCTGCACCTGTCACAGGTGCCTAGTACAAAGTTTACTTAGTTCAGTTCAGTTCAGTCACTCAGTCGTGTCCGACTCTTTGTGACCCCAAGAATCGCAGCATGCCAGGCCCCCCTGTCCATCACCAACTCAGATTCACATCCATCGAGTCAGTGATGCCATCCGGCCATCTCATCCTCTGTCGTCCCCTTCTCCTCCTGCCCCCAATCCCTCCCAACATCAGAGTCTTTTCCAGTGAGTCAACTTTTCGCATAAGGTGGCCAAAGTACTGGAGTTTCAGCTTTAGCATCATTCCTTCCGAAGAAATCCCAGGGCTGATCTCCTTCAGAATGGACTGGTTGGATCTCCTTGCAGTCCAAGGAACTCTCAAGAGTCTTCTCCAACACTACAGTTCAAAAGCATCAATTCTTCGGTGCTCAGCTTTCTTCACAGTCCAACTCTCACATCCATACATGACTACTGGGAAAACCATAGCCTTGACTAGATGGACCTTAGTCGGCAAAGTAATGTCTCTGCTTTTGAATATGCTATCTAGGTTGGTCATAACTTTTCTTCCAAGAAGTAAGCGTCTTTTAATTTCATGGCTGCAGTCACCATCTGCAGTGATTTTGGAGCCCTCAAAAAATAAAGTCTGACACTGTTTCTACTGTTTGCCCATCTATTTGCCATGAAGTGATGGGACCAGATGCCATGATCTTTGTTTTCTGAATGCTGAGCTTTAAGCCAACTTTTTCACTCTCCACTTCCACTTTCATCAAGAGGCTTTTTAGTTCCTCTTCACTTTCTGCCATAAGGGTGGTATCATCTGCATATCTGAGGTTATTGATTAATCATCATTCATGACTTCCACGGGCTTCCCTAGTGGCTCAGTAGGTAGAGAATCCACCTGCAATGCAGACAGACCTGGGTTCGATCCCTGGGTTGGGATGATCCCCTGGAGGAGGGCATGGCAACTCACTCCAGTATTCTTGCCTGGCAGGTCCATGGCTTCACAGAGTCATACACTACTGAGCTACTAAGCAAATGGCACATCCACAGCAACAACCTCATTTAATGATTTATCTATTTTTAAATTAACCTATGAAGTAAAAAAAAAAAAAGCATGATTTTTTTTAGTAAAAAATTTAAATGTGACAATCACATTTGGTTTGGGAAATACTTGTAACAATGTAAACTGGAGCCTACCTTCATGTTATAGTCTTAAAATAGGCAGAACTGCTTGCAGTTTTTATATTTTGTGCTTTTTTAAATCTGTTTTTATATTTCATATCTTGAGTCTGTATGTCAAGGTAAATACAAGGTTGTAGGTTTCTATTTGCAAAGCACATAAAAAATAAAACATTCTTAATATGGACTGTCTTGTTTCTGAAAAATCAGTTTGGAGACAATTATTCTGTTTCTCGTTTTGTTTTTCAAAATTCTGCTACATCATTTGTATCATTTATGCTAGGAGACTTTAGCAGGCTCTGGTGAAGTTCGTCTTGAATAAAAACTACAGAAATTACTGTCAATGTTGTCAACTACAAATTGGCACTTACCAAGAGCATTGCCAAGGACTGAACAACAAAGGCGTTTGTCATCTGCCTCTATGGAGATTCAGCCCCATGCTGCTATAGCTGTTGACCTTCAACAACCATTGAGGGAGTTCAGGGTGGAGTGAGGCACTCTGTGTTCCAAGGAATCTGGAGGGACGGTCTTTAGATAGTTGGATGTTTTTAGGAACAGATTTTATTATCTCAATCCTTGTAGCTCCTCGTATCTAGAGATACCAGATCCTCGTGACTAACAAAAAACCTTCTGTAAAATGATTGCTTCTTGGTATTGAATTCCCCCTTCACCAAAACCTTATATATTGACTCTCCCCCACTGCCGCTTTGGAGTAGTCTCTCAGAGCTAGCTGAGATGGGAGAGCTATCTGCAGTCTCCAGGGCTGCAGTCCTCATTTTGCCCCAAATAAAACAACTCTCAAGTTTCACATCTTTTTTTAGTCGACAGTGTTGTTTAAACATCCTGTGTTTAGCACAGTTTGTTAAAACAGATTTCAAAGCATAATCCAACGTGGTGCTACAGTGCTGAGGTACCTTCTGAGCCAGGGAAGGTTCTAAAGCTCCCCTACCACAGAGCGGTGTGTATTTAAGGAATAGCTTAACACTTAATAAATAAGAGACTTGTCAGGGGAGTGTAATCTCCTCGGTTCTGTCTTGTCACAACAAAAATCTGCAGCGACGGACGTTAAAGCGTGCCACAGCTCTCAGACTGTTATAGCTCTCAGCTAGACCATGTTATAGCTCTTGGACAGATCAGTGTTACAGCTCAGTTTTATTTAGAAAATAAAAGGAAATACATCCTCAAGGCATGAGGGCATGACGACCCAAAAGACGCGAAGAGAAGAAAGAGCAAGCACGCGCGCGCGGGAGAGACCTCCGGCCCTTTGGCTCCTCTTTTTATAGGTTTTTTCCTTCCCCTGGGAACTTCCCTATGTAAATTGGTCTAGCCAGGAGTGCTGTTCTACCTGAAGTCCTCACTCCGGTCCTCGAACCTTCCTTTGGTTCTATTTTCGCGGGCTTTTCCCTTCCTTGTCTTTTATCCACCGCCATTCTGGACTCCTTTTTCCTATTCTAACTACCTAGCAAGACTGATTTTACTTCCTATGTTCTAAAACAATTTGAAATACGTTAACACAAAGCTCAACCTGTAAAAACTCAGAGGTACTTCCGGTACCAGAATCGCGTCACTTCCGGCAGAGTTCCCGTCATCCCCAGTGCGCCAGCGGAAAGCCCACCTACTCTCCGCAGGCGCGTCTCAGGCCCAAGTGGGCTGAGCCCAGTGCCGCGGTGGCGTTTCCCGCGGGCTAATTAAGGCGGGACTCTCCCGAGTCCGGTGCGGACGGGCTCCTGGCGCTTGCCACGTCCAGCCATGAAGTTTCGGGCCAAGATCGTGGATACCGCCTGTCTAAACCACTTCACGCGTGAGTAGGGGCCGCGTCAACCCTGGGGCCGGGGAGGGCAGCAGAGGGCAGGGCGGGAGGCCTGCACGGAGCGGTGCGCGCGGCCGGCCCCGCAAAGAGGCTGGCGCGCTGCACAGGCTAGCCAGCAGGAGCTTGACGCGGCGCAGGTGCCGAAGGTTGTTTCTGAACTTTGATTCCTTTCGCGTGGCTTTTCTTCCCGGCCGGTGGCTTCACGTACAACTTTATCTGGCGCAGGCCCGCCTTCACAGCCAGGCTCCGTGGTCCCCCCCGCCCCAGCCGTGTCTGTCCTTGCCTCGACCCCTGCAGCACTCGGCGGCCGCGAGTGGACGTGAGAGGAAAGAAAGCGGCCAGTAGGCGCCAGTTAACCTCCGAGTCTCGGTTTCCTTATTCCAGGTCGTTGGGGGGCCGGCTTGACCCCAGCGGGATTAAAAGCCTCCCGGTAGGTAGGAGTGGAAACGTTGGTTTTCCCACTGGGAAGCTCACTGTGCACAACTGGTAATTCTGCGCTAAACTGGTGTTTTGGATACGTAACGTACTTCTCAGTTAATTCTTTACTGGAACCTTTTGCTATAGGTGTTAGTAATATGATAGCCAAGCTTGCCAAAACCTGCACTCTGCGCATCAGCCCGGATAAGTTGAACTTCGTCCTCTCTGACAAAGTGGCCAATGGAGGGGTGAGCATGTGGTGTGAGCTGGAACAGGTGAGTGGAGGCTCCTGAGAGGCCTGCAGCCCGCCCCCTCTCCCCCTACCCTCTCCGAATTCCAATGGAAAGGGCACAGATGTACCCCCTCCTTTTCCTTCCCTTAGGAGAACTTCTTCAGCGAATTTCAAATGGAAGGTGTCTCCGCAGAAAACAATGAGATTTATTTAGAGCTCACATCGGAAAATTTATCTCGAGCCTTGAAAACTGCCCAGAATGCCAGAGCTTTGAAAGTTAAGCTGACTAATAAACACTTTCCCTGCCTTACAGTTTCTATAGAGCTGGTGAGTAGGAAGCTACCATTCTGAAACTTCCCAGGAATTAGAAGTAGTTATATAAGCCTTGGCTTTCTACAGGAGAAGCTAATTGGTTTTATTCAAATGAGAGATTGGTACATCACTATTTTTTCATTGGAATTGGGTCCTCCTCATATTTAAATAGCATTGTGATCTCAAAATCCGCGAGGATGCTTGCTGGTTTTCCTATGAAATAACACTTCTGCATCTTTCTTTCCAGATCTGCATATCCCAGCATGTCCATTTCTTTTAGTGGTATTGTCATTTAGTTTAAGAACCATTTTTGCCTTCGAAGTGTTTGTGTGTCTCCCTTATCCCCTCACTTCTGCTGCTGACACCTTTAAATGACCTTTAGTTTTCAAGGAATACATTTATCTTCCACCCTACTCCCAGCTGAATTTAATGCACAGGTCTCTTCAGAACACATGTACCCCACAGGGTTTCACTGCTTACAGAATGAGGTTGACATTTCTCACATGCTGTCCAAAGCCCTTCAAGTGTGGCTCATGTGGCTCAACCCACTGTAGAGCCACATACCTGCCCTGAATGGGTCCCCAGGTGTGTCCCATTCATTCCCAACTCCCAGGCTTTGGTGAGGTTGGGTCTTCTACTTGGAGTCTGTGTTCTTCTCACTTGTTGAAGCCTTTTCTTCCTCTAGTGCCCAGCACCAATGCTGCCTCCTTCCCTTATCCTGGTAACCTCTCCTTTATCTATTCTGTGTACTTTATTTTTTCTGTGAGTATTATATTCAGTTTTATGATGTTTATGGAGGAGGATTTCTCAACTGTATTTTTTAATTGAACTATAGTGGTTTTACAGTGTTGCATTGTTAATTTATGCCTTACAGCAAAGTGATTGAGTTATACATATATAAGCATTCTTATTTAAATATTCTTTTCTCTTCTGGTTTATCTCAGGATATTGAATATAGTTCCCTGTGCTATGCAGTAGGACCTTGTTGTTTATTCATTCTATATGTAATGGTTTCCATCTGCTAATCTCAAAGTCCTAGCATCTTAAGGCTATTTCTGGCAGCCTCCTCCAGTCCTCTCTTTAGGTCTGATCTCTGAAGCTTGAGCATCAGCACACAGCTTCTGCCCACACGGTTGGACATGTGTCTGAGGCTGGGAGTGTGGGTAAAGTGCCATCACCAGTCTGTGCAGGGCTGTCTTCATTCTGCCTTCTGAAAACTGCTTAACTGCACTCTCCTTCAAGGCTCCACAGCTCACCCTCTGTCCCTGCTGGTCTCCCTGCCTTCCTGTGAGGGGACAGTCAGGGTATGGGAACCTTTATTCCTTCATAGCTCTCTCTCCCTGGGGTGCAGGCCCCATCCTGATTCCTTTCTGGTTCTTCTTTTTGTTGTTACATGAAGATTTTCTTGTCCTTTCTGAAGCCTGAGGTCTTCTGCCATGTTTCAGTAGATGTTCTGTGAGAATCATTCCATGTCTAGATATGTTTTTGATGTGTTTGTGGGAGGAGTGAGCTTTACATCCTACTCCTCCACTGTCCCAATCACTCTCTTCTTTAACTTCCTTTTTCTAAGCGCTGTTAATACTTGTTGAATGGACTTTGGTGACTGAATTGAGAACACTTAGGTTTGATATCAACATTTTTTTTCTTTCAGTTCTTTATTTTTCAAGTATTGATGTGTTTTAATTCTTCTCTTGGCAGTTATCCATGTCAAGCAGTAGTCGTGTTGTGACACACGACATCCCTGTGAAAGTTATTCCTAGAAAACTATGGAAGGACTTACAAGAGCCGACGGTCCCAGATGCTGACGTGAGTGATGCCCAGCGTCACCACGTCTTAAATGGTGTGATTTGGATTCTCTGACTTTAAAGTCTTGCTGTAGGTTTTATTTGAAAGTTGTGTAGTACCTGAAAAGAGATAATCATATTTAAAAGATAGCCCAGGAACAAAAAATTGGAATGTTTTCATTTAGTCATTTGCATCAATCATCTTAAAGTAGTGTTATATATAAGGCCACGCTCTTCACAGTTAGAGAGAAAGTCTTGCCCTGTAATGGCGCTTAAGTAAAACTGAAGTAGCATTTTGGATGACCTTCACATCTGTCAGGAGTAATGGCCCTAGGCGCCAATTTGGGTTTCACAGAACGTGGCTTTTTTTCTTTGTCTCGTTAGGAGTATGTCCAAGGTGTGTGTAATAGCCAGAAGGAGAGGCTGCTTTAGTTCTCCTGTCAGGAATCCCAGAGCCACTGGAAAGAAAGATGATGACAAAGGGTCCTTTGCCTCTTGTTCATAATTTATTGAAGAAGAGACCATGAAATAGCATATGGAATATTTACTTGGCTTTTAGTAGATATCTCTGCTGGGAAAAAGCCAGCATTGTACCCAGCACTGTTGTAACCCAGTCTGGGCACTGGTACAGAGTCTGGCCCCCAGTGTTTTTACCGAGTAGGAGCCTACCCCCAAGTCTGGGTGTGAACCCCTTGGAGGATGGCCTCCACTAGTGCTGATTCTTACTCCCCTTGGGTGTGTCTGGGGGCATCTCAGCAGCAGGGCTACAGAACTGGAACAAGGGAATGGCCACATGGACATGGACGGCGAGGTCACTGAGGGCAGGTGTGAGTTAGTGAAGCTGTAGAATTATTTTTCTTTTTTATATTTTTAGGAAAGAACTTTATTCAGGCAATTTAAAAATAAAATTGCAGAGCTATTAAGAGTACACACATTCCAAACATAGGTAATGAGCACTTGTCAATACTTGACTGTGTTAATATTTTAATACTACTGATCTTTCTCATTTGCTTTGTAGGTTAGTATTTATTTACCAGTCCTGAAGACTATGAAGAGCGTTGTGGAGAAGATGAAAAACATCAGCAATCACCTTGTAAGTTCTGACTTTTTTGAAAAGAGCTCCCAAGTGTGTAGTTTTGGCTGCGTGTCCCTGGAGGAGCCCTGTCGGGTGGGGACTTGATGCCCTCCGTTCATCATGTGATGTCTGCGTGGGGTGTCCCTCACCTCCCGGCTCTGGGGGCTTGCTTGTTGTTGATAGCCTATGGTTTTACAGGTGAAACCTGCTCTGGATCTTCTCAACTCTCCTCTGATATTTGGTCTAGTCTCTCCTATTTTTGATATTTGTAGTATATTAACAGTACATTCAGTGGTTCTAACTTTCTTTCCATATGTTTTGGACAGCATATTATGTATTTTATCTGATAGTGTACATATTTTTTTATGATCACTGATGCTGGCAGTGAGTGGAATGTCCTGTTTACTTGCCAGATGTCTCTATGAGTCCAAGATAAGGATCCCCCAGGACACATTCCTCTTCCTGGAAGCAGCTCTTAGGCCAGGTAGAGGGGCATATTTGCTTCCCTGTTTACTTTTGTGACGTTTACGCTCAGTGTCAGTGAAACACTGAATGTGACAGGGACAGTGATGGGCAGTTGTAAACAATTGTCCTTCATTCCTGAGGTTCTCCTGAATTCTTCAGTCACCCCCGAAACTCATTTGATTATGTCCCTAGGTGTTTTAGACATGACCATCCACCTGATGAAACTTTTGCTCTTTAGTGTCTGCAGACTGGTTACCTGCCACACGGCTGCCCCCTGCCTGCAGAACTGCTCTGGACCCTTGTCCATCCCCACAGCACTGGTTCCTTCCCAGCCTGTGTACCATTTCACGCTTGGCTGTTTCTTTCCTATCATCCCCTGGAAAATATTTAGCCCTTCTCACTGCATGCAAATTCCAGACTCTCCCACTGCCATGGATGTAAGGCCCTCCTCTGCCAAGCTGCTCTGATCACTGCTATGTGATAAGTGGTCTGCTAACATCTGGGAACCACTCCGGAACTGGCCGCTTCCTGAAAAGGGAAACTGTCTTAACTATCTCTGCATGACAGCCATTCACTGTGGGGTTGCCACTCAGCAGGCAGATAATAGCTGTTAGTGCACAGACCTGGAATGAAATTTAGCTTCAGGAGATCTTTGGCATTACCAAAGTTTTTTGGAGCCTAGAAAATGTTTATGGACTGTTTTATTTCTGCAGTTGTGCTCACTTGAGAGTAATTTCCTTTCATGACTTACTCTGTAGATTTCACTTTAATTTACAATGACTTCCCATGAAGCAGTGTGTGCCATGCAGACATGAGTATTCTCCTGTGCCTGTCCTGATGTTGATCCAGTTGTCAGGCTGGAGGCTTCTTTTGGGGATATCCTGGAACCTTGAGAGGCCCAGGAGAGAAAAGGCAGGACAGTTAATTCAAGGACCCAGTTATTTGTTCTT
Organism: Oreotragus oreotragus; assembly: GCA_006410675.1. Taxonomy (NCBI): domain Eukaryota; kingdom Metazoa; phylum Chordata; class Mammalia; order Artiodactyla; family Bovidae; genus Oreotragus; species Oreotragus oreotragus. Next base: position 294,180 of record SJYX01001242.1, on the reverse strand, counting down.
TGTGTCCAGTGGAAATGAGTCATCAAAGTGGCTTAGATTAAATCATCAGAAATTTGAAAAAAAAAAAAATCAGAGGTGTTTTTCTTTTCCCTGGAGTGTTTAAAAACAAGGATTTTGTGCAGTGGCTACTGCACTGTGAAATACTAAATGGAAAGTGATCGAGCATATGGAAAATTGGAGTAGCCCAGGCATAACAATATTAACTTGAGTAACCAGAATTCTCTGTCTGGAGATGACAGGCGAGAGAATCAAGGAAAATGAGTAGGACTCAACATATTGAAAACATCTCCTCCAGTCAGAGGCCCAGCAGCCATTGTTGAGGCACCTTCTTTACTTTCTTTAGTTAGAGACGTGGTCAGTGGGGGTGGGTCGTGCATGTGACTCGGGTAACAGCAGAAGAAGCAGGTGTTGACTGCCAAGAGTCCTCATCAAGTTTTAAGCATTGGGATCCCCTTCAGACAGTATGCAAGTTCTAGTTCAGGAAGTCTGCAGTGGGGTCTGGGACTGATTTCTGACAAGCACGCAGCGAGGCTGTTTCTGTGGTGGTGCTCCATGGTCAGAGCGGAGCTGTGTTACACCTTACATGTTGTCTCGGCTTCACAGAAGTGGACTTGGGGCAGGAGGCATCGTGATACGCTGGCAGAGCTGAGTCCTTGAGCCACCCCCGACCCCCACTGAGTGGTGCACCCTGGTGGAAAGTGTTATCCAGCATAACAGTCACAGTTACTGTTTATCAGTTGAGATAATTTATGTTAGATTCCCAGTGCGTCTCATCACTGTTCCATGAATGGTCGGTAGTTATCATTAGGGAAACCTCTGAAAGAAGTCAGATCTCATCCACGTCCTTAAGAGCAGAGTACATTGACGTGGGTAATACTATAGATAACACTCACAAAATAAACACGGTGAGCAATGTTTGGAGGGTCATTGGTGAATTTCTTTGGTAAATTTTGTTCGAGTGCTGCCCTGCACCAGGCACTGTGCTTGGAGAGATGGATCTAGCATTTGATTACTCAGATTTTGGGAATCTGAAGAAAGCATAAAAAGGTGTTTAAGTCTGGAGTGAATCTAGGACATTGCAAGCTGCTTTCCTGAATAAATCTTTATAAAACTTGTTTTTCAAAAGCATTGAACATTTACAGGTAGATACCAAGTGTGTGCTTATTTGAAACAGATGGATCTGTGTTATGTGTTAGCCTTACAGAGTCCCTGTACACTGTATATTCACAAGTCCAGAATATGCACAAGGATTGTTTTATATATTTTTTTTAGGCAGGTATTTTTTCCGGATAATAGAGTGGACTTAGAAACATCGTGTATTTCTGGGAAGTGAAAGGATAAGGTTGATGAATTCTTCCCATTTAGAGGTACGCATACTAGATGATGAAACAACGATGTTTGTAGACTCTTTCTTATATAAAGTCAAATCCTTAGTAAGTTGAAAACATCTTTTTTGTTTGGTTGCTCAAATGAGAAATAGAGGTCACTAGTTTTAAGGAACAAGAATGAAAAATTCTAAGTGGTACTCCTAAGTAAACCTGAGATTTAGTTGTGGCCAAGCCCTGTGGAGCAGGGTGTCCTCCACTTACCCTGGGGCTTCTTCCCTCTTGCTGTACCTCTGCAGTGGCTCCCTGGTGAAACGACCACCTTTATCTGCAGTGGCTCGGTGCCAGTATTGTTGGTTAAACAAAATGTTGACTTGCACACTGCTGCGTGGGCTTTCCAAAGACCTGCCAGACTTTAGAGGTGGCCAGAGATTGATGTCAAAAGGCGAAATAAAGTGTGCTTTGGGCAAATGGCCAAAATCTTAAGCCCTATCATGGTACCTGTTTCTTTCTCTGAACTTCATTTCTAAATTTTCATAGTTTAGAGACCCTGTTGGTTGGTGCAGGGCAGAGCGTAAAATGAAAGGGCCCCTCTGATCCTGAGGGAAGTCATGGGCACTTTTGGGGCAGGGAGGGGCCACAGCGATCAGTCACCAAGCCCAGATGCTCTCTGTCTGAGTGCAGAAAACACAGCAGCCACAGGGTGCCACAGCTTGGTGGAGTCCAGACACCTGACGGCATCTCTGGGTCTTTCTGAATTTGGAAATCTCATTTCCCAAGGTCTGAGATTATTCTTTATATAAGTGGTTATATTCTCCTAATATTCGGAAGCCTTTCTGGTTATGTTGAGTTGTAATAGATAGTTTGGTCCATTTGTAGAAATAAGGCAGTTAGCGAGCTTATTGCTTCGCATTCTCTTCTGGTTCTCCTTGCTCTGTTTTACAGGTGTTGCCCAATGTCTGCATTGTCAGAGCTGCTGGCAAGGTCTCCCCAGCCCCACCTGTTTTCAGAGCTTCCTACTGCGCTCTGCACGCTGAGGGGCTGCTCTCTGGAGATTTTTTAAGTCCTTGTGCTCAGGCCTTGTCTTCTCTCTATTGCTGATGCCATGTGGGGTTTGGTGCTGTCTGAAGTGTCCTGGAATTTGTGGGATTACTTTGTCACCTGGTTTGTTGGAAGCTGATGTCCACTTTTTTTTTCCCTTTTGCTTTTCTTAAGACTGTAAAATACTCAATTTGCAGATTATTGAAGCAAACCTAAATGGAGAATTGAACTTGAAAATAGAAACTGAGCTAGTGTGTGTTACAACTCACTTTAAAGATCTTGGAAATCCTCCATTAGGTAAGTTTCCTGGTGGGTTATATTTTGCACGTGATAAATATTCAGATGACAAACCATACTGAGGTCTCCAGATGGAAAAGAATTGAACTTCGGGTGACTGTGTTTCAGGCTCAGGAAGGGAGCACATAATGGGGTTGGGTCACTTGTTACTGCACTGTGGTGGGAAGGTGAACCTCCTGGACATGAGAAGCTGGAGTGTGGGCCTGAGGGCTACCTTGTTCCTCATCTGCAAAACCTAGGCTTGGCTGAACAGCATCCAAGAGCCCTTCTAGCTCTTCACTTGCTGTGCCTTCTACCAAAAACTTCTACCAAGTTTCTCACCTGGGTGAAGTCAGAAATGTAGATGATACTTTTTCTCCTGCTTTTCTGTGTGTGTATTAAAAAAGTAATTAAAAAAAAATTATTTGAGTATAATTGACTTACAATGTTGTGTTGGTTTCAGGTTTATGGCACAGTGATTCAGTTATACATATATATGTATGTATCCTTTTTCAGATTTTTTTCCCATATCAGTTATTACAGACTCTTCAGTATAGTTCCTGTTTTGTATAATAGGTCCTTACTGTTTATTTTATACATATAGTGTTTTATACACACACACACACACACAGACACAGACACACACACACACAGACACACACACACACACACACACACACACACAGAGAGAGAGAGAGAGAGAGAGAGAGAGAGAGAGAGAGATTGATCCTAAACTTCTAATTCACCTTTCCCTTTCCTCTGTCCTCTTCAATAACCATACGTTTGTCTTCTAAACCTGTGAGTCTATTTCTGTTTTATAAATAAGCTCGTTTGTATCAGTGTTTTAGATTCCACATACAAGGGTGTCATGTGGTGTTTGTCTTTCTCTGACTTCGTTTGATGATCTCTAGGTCCATCCAGGTTACTACAGATGACATTGTTTCAGTCTTTTTTATGGCTGAATAACATACCGCATCTGTATCCACTCCTCTGTTGTTAGACATTTAGGTTGCTTCCATGTCTTGGCTGTCGTAAACAGTGCTGGAACGGACGTTGGGTTGGTTGAGTAGATTGGCTCAGGGATTAGAGTTGTCTGCTGCAGAGCTCACAGTGGTGGGCAGGCTGTGGGAGGGAGGTCCAACAGGGAATGAAACAGTGCTGGAATGGACATTGGGTTGGTCGAGTAGATTGGCTCAGGGATTAGAGTCGTCTGCTGCAGGGCTCACAGTGGTGGGCAGGCTGTGGGAGGGAGGTCCAACAGGGACCGACGCAGAGGCCCTGGGAAGGTACTCACTCTGTGAAAACCATTTAGTCACCCGTGTGTTCTGAAGTAGGTCTAATAAGACTCCTTCCACTTGTAGAATTAAAATTACTTACTACCAGTTTGTTTATTAGAGACACATTGTAACTTAGCATTGCAAGAGAATTTTGCTTTATAGTGAAGGGCATGTTAATAAAGCTTTGACAGTAGTTATATGAAGTGACTTGTTTTTGTGTTGCTCATTTTGTTTATGCTGTGGGAGGGAGGTCCAACAGGGAACGGCACAGAGGCCCTGGGAAGATACTCTGTGAAAACCATTTAGTCACCTGTGTGTTCTGAAGTAGGTCTGATAAGACCCCTTCCACTTTTAGAATTAAAATTACTTACAACCAGTTTATTATAGTGAAGGGCATGCCTTGGAGCAAAGTGAAGTCCATGTTAATAAAGCTTTGACCGTAGTTATATGAAGTGACTTGTTTTTGTGTTGCTCATTTTGTTTATTTTAGTAAATTACAAAGAGGGTCTTTGATACCTTCCCAGAGTTGAAAGGACATTTTCTTTCCTTTCATTCCACTTTATAATGAGAGGGCTTCATTTAGCTGTATATGGTCTTGTTTTGGGGATGGTTTTTTGGCCCTACCGCAGGCCATTTGGGATCTTAGTTCCCCAGCTGTCAACAGTGAAAGCATTGAGTCCTAACCACAGGACTGCCAGGGAATTCCCATAGCACAGTATTTTAAAGAGTCAATACTTAGTAAATGCTTGCTTGGTGAGTGATCACATTTATATTATGCAGTGTTTCTGTAGGTTCTCAAGTCAGTGGTCAAGTAAACCATTTATTTATGTAAGCAGTGATCATGCAATCTCTCGCTTCCCTGTTTCACTGGAAGATAATTGTGTCTTAAAATTTTCCTGTCGTTTTAGCTTCTGAAAATGCTTCTCAAGATAGAAACTCGGAACAAATGGCTGAAGTACACATAGACATTAGGAAGCTCCTACAGTTCCTTGCTGGACAACAAGTAAATCCTACAAAGGCCACTTGCAGTAAGTTTGCATTTTGATTTGTTTTTCATATTTCAAGCACTGTAATCAACTGTAGTCTTACGCATTGTGTACAGTCTCGTAAATGCAGAGACAGCTCGGTCACTGGTGGACTCCAGTTTCCTGAGTAGTCCCTGGCAGATGGGTCTGGACTGCCTCACCTGGTGTCACACATGAGTCTGCATCCACAGAGAAGCTGCGTATGGGCAGAGGCGCCTGGCCCCATCTTGCTGTGTTACTCTAACCTTACGTGTGCAGGGCCTCTGTCTCCATTGGGCTTGGATTTAAGTTTCCATCTCAAAGCATTTCTTTTCTTTCCTGTGTCAGCCTGACCTGTTCCAGTTGTCCTTTGTTTTGTCATCTGTGCTGCCTACTGACTTTTAATAGTGGCCTTTAATGGTGCTTTTGATTCCAGTTGGCCTTGTCTTTCTCATTTTCACATGTTTTTTCACTCTTCAGTCCTTGATTACAGATGAGGAAAGACTCACTTGCTGAGAATTTTTCAAGGTTATGTCTGTTACTTGCTTTTGAGATCACAGCAATGGAAAGAAAACTGTGGCCTTGGTTGGGGGTGACACCTCTTTATTTGTGAATTCCCGGTCTGAGCACTCAGCCACCAGTGAACAGAGCTGAGAAGGATGACCCAGGAATACAGAATACCTGATAATTGTCAGATAGTCAGCTCTGTAGAGAACGGGTAGGAGATTCCCGAAGGTTCTCCGGTGAAGGAGGAGAGACCGCTGGAAGGGAGTGGCATTAGTGCATGAGGACTGCACTCGTGGTGAGGGCACAGAAGGAGGAGTGCCGAAATGCATGGCAGGGAAGCAGTGAGAGCTGCTGAGTCGTGGGCAGGGACCAGGGCTGCCTGCACTGCATCTGAAGAAGTTGCCGTGTGGGCGCCCCTAAGGCTGAGAAGGAGGATGCACTGCTTCAGCATGAGGTCCCCCCAGGTTAAAACGGTGCTTCTCAAACTGTCTGCATGCACAGGGCTCCTTGGGGACCTAGCCGAGTGCAGATGCCTCTTCAGAGCTCTGGGTGATGCCCTGCTGTGGGTCCTTGGAAGCCACGCCTCCTGTCTGCGTAGGGGAAGTGTAGGGAGTTGGGGTGTGGCTCTAGCTGCCAGTGCAGGGAGGGGGATCAGAAGATTATGACAGCCAGAATCGAGTTTGTTTCTTTCTTACCCCAAACCTTTTCTGCCAGTGGTTCTGGCTCCAGGCGCTTGCTCACTTCCCACCTCTGGGCGGGGCTGGGAGCGCTTCCCGCAGCATCCTCAGTCTCCACTGCCACCTGTGTGTCCAGCACCTCTCCTGATGAGTGTCCTTCTGCTGGTCCCTTGCGTCCCTTCCCAGCTTGCTGTTCTCTTGGGATTGGTCTCAGCACTTCCCACCTCTGGGTGGGGCTGGGAGCGCTTCCCGCAGCATCCTCAGTCTCCACTGCCACCTGTGTGTCCAGCACCTCTCCTGATGAGTGTCCTTCTGCTGGTCCCTTGCGTCCCTTCCCAGCTTGCTGTTCTCTTGGGATTGGTCTCAGCAGCCTGCCATGTGTTCTTTGTCTGCCTTTCTTCTGCCACCTGGCTTGATCTGGGTTCTGCCAGCTTTCCTTGAGTGTGGCGTGCCCCACTGCCCCTGTAACTTCTGTCCTCAGTGATAGGACCCTGGCAGCTAGGCTGCCTTCATGCTGTGGCAACACCTCTTCCTCTTGGTTGGCTTCTGTTTTGGGTCTTAGACCCAGTGCCTCATTGCTCATCCTAGGCTGCATGATGGCTGCCCTTGCAAACTGCCTCCTACTCTCTTAGTAAGACCCTATATGCAATTAAAATAAATAAATTTATATTTAAAAAACAAAGAAAAGAGACCCTGTGTGCTTGCCTCTTCTCAGCACATGCTGGAGAGTCGCTGGTGAGAAGCTACTTTTTCCTGGAAGGATGTTGACTTGGGTACATGTGGTTTCTGGGAAGTTTGTCCTGTGGCTTTTGCCCCAGAGACCTCGGCCTCTTCCTTGGTGGAAAATGAGCTGGCCTGAGCCAGGCCCCTTGTTTGGCATCAGTTGGGATGGTGGAGACTGGTCACTTCAGGAGGGCCTAGGTTCCCCAGGAGAGGCTTGGGGGAGAAAGTGCTGCAGTGCTTAGGGGTGAGAGTGTATGTGCAGAATGGGTCTCTACAGTAAAGGATTTCCTTTCTCCTTAGATATTGTGAAGAACAAGATTGTTCACTTTGACCTGCTCCATGAAGACGTTTCCCTGCAGTATTTCATCCCAGCATTGTCATAGCCCTGCCTTGTGGGCTCAGGAGCTCAGAGACCTTGGTTGGACCCACAGCAGTGGAATCCTTTTTTTTTTTTTTACTTTTTTTCCTTCTATAATATTTTCAATAGAAACTGAATTCATGAGTTAATGAAACACAGTTGGATAAACATTTCTTTGTATTACTTCTTTGTTCTGTCTGCTTTGTTTTGCTTTGAAGATGTTGAAAGAAAAGTTAAAATTTGTTTATTCAGACTTTAAACTTTTTTAATTGAAGTCGTGAAAATGTTCCTGTAGTTTGAATTGGTGTAGTAATCAAAATTGGCAAAAAAGTAATGTTTGCCAAGCCTAGCACTTTTCCTCAAGGCATTGTTTCCAGCTCAGCATATTGTTGTGGGAACAGACTTGAAGCAATTACGTTTCTGTGTACTTGAAGCCCAAGAAGGTGAGGTTGGCCCTCTTGCCACCTCCATCCTGTAGAGGGTCCCAGGGGGTCTGGGTACAGCAGGCATGGTCTCATCGTGATGCCCATGAAGATTTTAGTTGGCTCTTCTGTTGCCATCAGGAGGATGCGTGGGCAGGGCCTGGCCAGGTCAGAGCAGCACAGACATTCTGAGGCTTCACAGTGTAGCTTCTGTATTTGGCAGAGTAGTTTCAGCAGTTGGCCCTGGGCCACACAGCTAGTGGCAGGGATAGTATCTGAACACAGGAATTCTGGTTTCCCTTTCCCTCACTTCTGCTACAAGAGCAGAATAAAGAATGATATATTTCAGAGTTAAGTCACCAACCATTTGAGGAATCTGGAAAGAACATCTTAATTTTAAATCTGATGTGGGAAAGTAGGTTTACATGCAGTTTTTAAAACGTCAGAAAGCGAGATATAATCTCCCTCAGCTTGTATAGTGTTTATTTAAGTAAACTTGAATAGTTTTAAGGAGGTTTGGGTACGGCCAAAGGGGTCTTCCTTGGAGTTGAGAAACAGGGTGTCTTTCTGATTCTCAGACAGACTTGCTGCTTCATGTTTACCTTGGCCTCTGCCTCCCACAGAGCTATTGACCCAGGACCGCCCATCTTCCTACACTGGAGGAGCTAGTAGACATGGTGATTTAGGGAAACATGGTCCTGCTTTTCACCCAGGGCAGAATTTCACTAAGTCAGGAAATAGCAGCTTAGTCTGTTTAAAGGAAAGAGTGTATTTTGAGAAATTAAACAGCTTTCTGGGTGTTAGAGACACGCTTTGGCTGACTGGGTGTGTGGAGAGCTGTCTTGGGTAGTTGTGCTCAGGCTCATGTTGTTTTGGGAAGCATGCCTGGAGCTAAGTTTGGGGGCCATCTTGTGCTGGGTCAGGGATGTCTAAGAATCCAGGCGCCTTGTCATCCTCTACAGGGACCGCTTGTCCACTGATCCCCAGGCCTGGTGGAGGTAGTCTGGAATGTGACTTTGACTTAGTCCTAGGCTGGCATTCTGGCTGTGTCCCAGGAGCCAGATTTTTCTGCAGTGCATTTTCCATGATAGCAGTAGCCTTTTTTAGAACACAGGCTTCCATCTTGCATATACGTGTTTTCGGGGCCTACAGAGCTTCCCCTTGGCAGTACCCTGGGAGGTCACATATAATGTGGATTGGTCTGCAAAGCATCCCACATGGAGAGTGGGTGCAGTTTGAACAGCATGAATGATGATCACAGATCTGCCGCACAGGTACAGTTAACATTATAGCAAGTGTTGCTGTAACACTGCTTAAGGAAGCCGCAGTCACATTGCTCCCAATCCTCCACTGCAGAGTTTCCACAACACATTCTTACCATGCTTGCATTAAAAGCATAGGTGTTCTCCTTTTATAGGCAATGCCTCAGTTTATATACAGTATGTTGAAAATGCAGAATGGAACAATTTCTGAAGGAATCTGTCAACACAGGGAACATATACAAAATGCAGGTGGTTCTTATGCACAAGCATCTCAGGTCAACATCGAAATGTGTACCCAGATTCCATCCAACCTGCTGTCATGTCAAGATAGTTAATAATGTCTGCCATGTTTGCCCACAAAGATCACGTCTTTTGAAGTGCAAATGGAGTGATAGGAGTAATAAATCTGGCCATCTTCTGGTACATTCCTAATTACTGTGAAGGTCGAACTGAAATCTGTGGGTGGTCTCACGACCCTTGCATACTAAATAGCATGTTCACCCCTTGGTATTCTATAATCACTCATGGAAGTTGCATCTCTTAACGTTAAATATAAGGACACAAGAGAGAAGGTACTTTATATGAAGAACTAAATATGTTGTTTCCATTATACTAACCATTTGTATCAGGTATTATACACACTGAGTTATATTATTGTACACACTGTACATTGAGTTGGAAAATTGATCATATGCTCTCAGATTTTCCCTGTGTGATGACTATATCCTATGACCAGTCTTGGGGGCTAACTTGACATCTGCTTTAGGGAACAATGGCTCCCTATCCTCCTTGTCCCCGTCCATATNCTTCTTATGCACAAGCATCTCAGGTCAACATCGAAATGTGTACCCAGATTCCATCCAACCTGCTGTCATGTCAAGATAGTTAATAATGTCTGCCATGTTTGCCCACAAAGATCACGTCTTTTGAAGTGCAAATGGAGTGATAGGAGTAATAAATCTGGCCATCTTCTGGTACATTCCTAATTACTGTGAAGGTCGAACTGAAATCTGTGGGTGGTCTCACGACCCTTGCATACTAAATAGCATGTTCACCCCTTGGTATTCTATAATCACTCATGGAAGTTGCATCTCTTAACGTTAAATATAAGGACACAAGAGAGAAGGTACTTTATATGAAGAACTAAATATGTTGTTTCCATTATACTAACCATTTGTATCAGGTATTATACACACTGAGTTATATTATTGTACACACTGTACATTGAGTTGGAAAATTGATCATATGCTCTCAGATTTTCCCTGTGTGATGACTATATCCTATGACCAGTCTTGGGGGCTAACTTGACATCTGCTTTAGGGAACAATGGCTCCCTATCCTCCTTGTCCCCGTCCATATACAGATCTGTCTGCCACTGTCTGAGAAGCCACCTGTGTCCAGACCTCTTGGAATCCTTGAGGGGTTTGATTTCATAGATCATCCAGCTTAATACCTTGGAGACCCCCTTAACTTGTGTCCACGGTGACCATAGAAAGAGAAATCTCATCCGGGTAGCCAAGTTAATAATAGTCCATCTGCGAGGCCTCTTGTTCATCCTGAGTCATCATCGGCAGATGTCTGCACCAAAAAACTCTCTTAGGCTGCAGTGGATAATGTGCCCCTGGCTCCCCAAACACACGCCACAGGAGAAGCAGCCTGGTGCCTGGATGCTCTTGCCTCTGTACAGCTCCTTCCTGGCTGTCACCACCTCTGAAGAGATGTGGCATCGTGAGGGTCAGCCTTGAGAACACCCGACGAGCCAGCACTGAGTGCCCAGGATTCAAGCAGCACGCAGGCTGCCCCCGGGGTGACCTGGCCATCTACCAGCCTTGGGGCCGTGCTCAGGGACATCTGCCAATGAGAAGGATCCCAGAGTAGCCAGGTCTGTACCATCTGCTGTGGCTCCTTCCTACCAAGGAGAGAATGACCGAGAAAAAGCGGTCCCTGCGTGGGTCTCCTAATAGGGTTAGGTAACAGTTGCAGGGTCTGGATGTGAACTCAGCCAGGGGTGAGGTATGAGAGCGAGAGGGCTCTGTCCATAAATGCTACCATGGAACTGAGGGCTTACTGGGTCAGCATTTAGAGTAGGATTAATGTTTCCCCAGTTCTGTAAAACCCTTCAGAGTCCACCATCTGCTGCTTTTAATTACCTGATTTTATTTTCCTTGCCCCAGCGGGTGAGAAGAGACGCTGCTCCTGACCGTGGGAGAGTTCCAGGGAGTATTCCCTCTAGTCCTTTTCTGCAGTTCTTCCCTAGGCTATAGTAGGTTCTTCCATGCAAGTGCTGATTCCCTCTCAGCTGAACACAGCTTGTCTCTTGGTGCCCAATGTGAGAGAACTAATATTTCAGATTTTTAAACACTTTTGTACATAGTTCCACCCTTGGGTTGGGAAGATACCCTGGAGAAGGGATTGGCTACCCACTCCAGTTTTCTTGCCTGGAAAATTCCAGGGACAGAGTAGCCTGGTGGGCCGCAGAGGGTTTTGCAAAAAGTTGGACGTGACTGAAACGACTTAACATGCAGCACTTCTGCTGGAGGAAGGGAGTGGTGGTCTTCCAGTTACTGGGAGTGTAACAGTTTATGGGGTCACAATGAGTTGGTTACAACTAAGCGACTAACACTTTCCACCAATTAAACTGAATGTTATCAAAGATGAACTTCCAAGGCAGGACACGTACTCCTTGCCTTCTGCCTGCTGTTCATATTCCTCCTCATCCTAACTGGGCTGCTCATCCCCAGTGGACTTAACACATTGGCTAATTTTCTTTACCCTGTGATAGTGTGAGAGTTAGAGACACTCTTTCAGTTCTACATTAGGGTTTTCACAGAGCATAGAAGGAGGATAATTGACCCATAGAAATCTAATGATGTTTTCCTTTCCCTTTGTTCCCTGCAGTCCTGGGGTTTCACTGTAAGTGCCCACAGTTCTGCTCTCTCAGATGAACTCCCATTGACCTTTTGAATGTTAGTTCCATTCTTGTTATTTGTACCCTGTACAACACGATGTACTATGTTTTCCATCTACTCACCATTTAATTGTGCATCCACACACGGCTTTTATTTTTGTGCTTCTCGATCTTTCATCTTCTATCTGGGCCTATTTTTGTTTTACTGGAAAGTAAACTATTTCCTACGGTGCCAGCAACTGACAATGGACTCTGTTTTTTCATAAGGTGTCTTACATCAAAGTGCTTTTCTTAGCATGAACCACTGTTTAAGGCCTAATTATATATGTATAGCACTATGGACTTGCACTAATTCCCCCTCAGAATCCAGAGGTCTCAGTTCCTTTGGGATGAGAAGTCTGACTTCACTGCATTTCTTAACCCACTTGCAGAGGATCAGACTTTTCTCTCAGAAATGGGGTGATGGGATGAGGCCGTGTGTCTGTGACTTAGGGTTGTTCCCTCTTCCCAGGTATCTGGATTGAGGACCATGTTTTTCAGTGGCTTGAGGAAGAGGTGGTCTCCTTAGAGAAGCCAAGTACAAAATCCCAATTTCATAACAATATTCCCTGTGGTAGCTGTTCTTCCACTCAGGGAAGGGGCTAGAGGGCTCACTGTGCCTGAACTCGGGCACACTCAGTATAGCCCAACCTATACTGAGTCCTGCAACCAGTCCTGCTTCGTGAACAACCAAGAAGCAAGTGCTGTCACAGCTATGCAGTGTCAAGGCCAGGAATGCAGGCATGTACAACTGTGCCTAAGACACTGCATTCCTAATGGATGACACAAACCTTACAGGGAGGGATATGTGGGCTGAGAGTAGCAATCAGGGTCCCCTAGGCGATCTCAGCCTCTACAGAGGGAGATCAGTGCTACCAAACACAGGGGTGATCACAGGAGCAGGCATAGATGGACATTCAAGGCTGTTTGCTGTCAGGGCCTGGGGCTTCCTCTTTTTATAAAAGTATCCCCAGCCCATTTCTGCCTCATGATTATGCTTAACTCAAAAACCTCTGAATTAGAAGGATGTGCTGCCATAGGCGGGGAAGGCAATGGCACCCCACCCCAGTACTCTTGCCTGGAAAATCCAATGGACGGAGGAGCCTGGTGGGCTGCAGTCCATGGGGTCGCTAACAGTCGGACAGACTGAGCGACTTCACTTTCACTTTTCTCTTTCATGCATTGGAGAAGGAAATGGCAACCCACTCCAGTGTTCTTGCCTGGAGAATCCCAGGGATAGGGGAGCCTGGTGGGCTGCCGTCTATGGGGTCACACAGAGTCGGACACGACTGAAGTGACTTAGCAGCAGCAGCAGCAGCTGCCATAGGAGGAAACCACTCTCCCATGCACAGGAGGCAGAGAGTCCCTTACTTCTGAACTGAAGTGAAAGTGAAAAATGAAAGTTGCTCACTTGTGTCCAACTCTTTGCAACCCCATGGACTATACAGTCCATGGAATTCTCCAGGACAAAATACTGGAGTGGGTAGCCTTTCCCTTCTCCAGGGGATCTTCCCAACCCAGGGATCAAACCCAGGTTTCCCACATTGCAGGTGGATTCTTTACCAGCTGAGCCACAAGGGAAGCCCGAGAATACTGGAGTGGGTAGCCTGTCCCTTCTCCAGCAGATCTTCCCGACCCAGGAATTGAACTGAGGTCTCCTGCATTGCAGGTGGATTCTTTATCAACTGAGCTATCAGGGAAGCCCTACTTCTGAAGTAAGTCAGCTAAATCCATAGAAGAGGCTCTGTGGGCATCAGCCAAGCTGGACAGCTCAGAGCACGAGCCGGCCAGCAAGCAGCACCTCACAGCACATGGTGGACATCAGCCTGCACAGGCACCACACACCCATAGCAGAAAAAGGACCCTCGTGGTGGTGGCTCTTGTCTTGACGCCACACCCATAGCACCAATAGCAGCTGACACCAAAGCAATGCAGAGAGACCTCCACCCCCACCCAAGCTCCTCTGAGAAGTTGAATCTGATGATGTCCATGCACACAGCAAGGGGCTCTGAGAAGCTGAGCACCTCCGCTGTTGAGGTGTCTGTTGAAAGCAGAGCAGGCCTCTCAAGAACATCAGAAATGATGCACCGTATTAACAAATTGAATAATAAAGACCATAGAATCATCCAATAGATATAGCAAAGTTTTTGACAAAATTCAAACCCATTTATGATAAAACTCTTCAGCAAGTGGAGATAGAGTGAATTTACCTCAACATAATAATAAAGGCCATATATAACAAACCCATAGCAAACATCATTTGTAATAGTAAAAAACTGAAAGAATTTCCTTTAAGATCAGGAGCAAGCCAAAGATGTCCACTCTCAATACCTTTATTCAGTATAGTTTTAGAAGTCCTAGCTATGGCAGTGAGACAAGAAAAAGGAAAGGAATCCAAATTAGACAAGAAGAAGCAAAAGTGTCAGTGTTTGCAGATGATATGATACATACATAGATACATATATGCTAATGATATTACCAGAAAGCTACTGGAGCTCATTAATTTTGGTAAAACTGTAGGATACAAAGGTAATACACATAAATCTTTTGTATTCCTATACATTAGCAACAAAAGATCAAAAATTGAAATCAAGGAAACAATCCCATCTACCATTGCAACAAAAAGAATAAAATACCTAGGAATAAGCTTACCTAAGGAGGCAAAAGATCTGTACTCAGAAAACTAAGATGCTGATGATAGAAATTAAAGATGACAAACAGATGGAGAGATAATACCATGTTCTTGGATTAAAAGAATCAATATTGCAAAAATGACTATACTACCCAACACAATCTACAGTTTCAAAGCAATCCCTATCAAATTACCAGTGGCATTTTTCACAGTTCTTTATTCACTAGGTTGTATTAGAACAAAAATTTTGCAGTTTGCATGGAAATGCAAAAGACCCCAAATAGTCAAAGCAATCTTGAGAAAGAAAAACAAGACTGGAGGAACCAGACTCTCTGACATCAAACTATACTACAAATCAACAGTCATCAAGACAGTATGGTACTGACACAAAAAGAGAAATATAGATCAATGGAATGTGATAGAAAGCTCAGAAATAAACCCGCGTGCCTGTGGTCAGTTAATCTGACAGTGGCAGGAAGACAATAGAGAAAAGATAGTCTCTTCAAAAAATGGTACTGGGAAAACTGAACAGCTACATGTAAAAGAATGAAACTAGAGTATTCCCCAACATGACACAGCAAAACAAACTCAAAATGAATTAAAAACCTAAATGTAAGGCTGGAAAGATTCTTAGAAGAAAGAATTCACTGTAAAATTCTCAGAAGGAAACATGGGCAGAACACTGACACAAATGACAGCAGTCTCTTTTTTGACCCACCTTTTGCTGTTCAGTTGCCCAGTTGTGTCTGACTCTTTGTGACGCCAGGGACTGCAGCACCCCAGCCAGCCCTCCCTGTCCCTCACCATCTCCCAAAGTTTGCTCAAGTTTATGTCCATTGCATCAGAGATGCCATCCAGCCATCTCATCCTCTGACCCTTCTTCTGCCCTCAATCTTTTCCAACATCAGGGACTTTTCCAATGAATTGGCTGTTCTCACCAGATGACCAAAATATCCTAGAGCAATGCAAATAAAAACAAATATAAATGGGATCTAATTAAAAGCTTTTGTACTTCAAAGGAAACCATAAACAAATAAAAAGACAACCCTCAGAATGGAAAAAATATATTTGTGAATGAAGCAACTGACAAGGGAATAGTCTCCAAAATATACAAACAGCTCAAGTAGTTCAGTATCAAAAAACAACCAAATCAAAAAATGGTCAGAAGATCTAAATAGACATTTCTCCAAAGAAGACATACAGATGGCCAAAGGCACATGAAAAGAGGCTCAACATTACTAATGAGAATTGCAAAGCAAAACTACAATGAGGTGTCACCTCACACAAGTCAGAATGACCATAGTCAAAAAGTCTACAAACAGTAAACGCTGGAGAGGTGTGGAGAGAAGGGAACTCTCCCATACTATTGGTGGCAATGTAAATTAGTATGTCCACTATGAAGAACAGTGTGGAGGTTCCTTAAAAGACTAAAAATAGAGCTACCATAATGATCCAGCAATCCCACTCCTAGGTATATACCCAAAGAAAATCATAATTCAAAGATAGATGCACCCCAGTATTTGTTGCAGTACTATTTACAGTAGGCATCACATGGGAGCAACTTAAATGTTCATCAACAGAGAAAGGGACAGAGTCTTAGAAAAGTTCAATCTTCCAAGACTGAACCAGGAAGAAGTGGAAATTATGAACAACACAATTACAAGCACTGAAGTTGAAGCCATGATCAAAACTCTCCCAAAAAACAAAAGCCCAGGACCAGATGGCTTCACAGGAGAATTCTGTCAAACATTTAGAGAAGAGTTAATGCATACCCTTCTAAAACTCTTTCAAAAATATTGCAGAGGAAGGAACACTTTCAAACTCATTCAACGAGGCCACCATCACCCTGAAACCAAAACCAGACAAAGACAGCACAGGAAAGGAAAACTGCAGGCCAGTATCACTGATGAACATAGATGCAAAAATCCTCAACAAAATTTTAGCAAACAGAATTCAACAACACATTAAAAGGCTCATACACCATGATCAAGTTGGGTTTATTCCAGGGATGTAAGGATTCTTCAATATACGCAAGTCAATCCCTGTGATACACCATATTAACAAATTGAAAGATTAAAAACCATATGATAATCTCAAGAGATGCATGAAAAACCTTTGACAAAACTCAGCACCCATTTATGATTAAAACTCTTCAAAAAAATGGGCATAGAAGGAGCCTACTTCAACATAGTAAAGGCCATGTGTGATAAGCCTACAGCAAATATTATTCTCAATGGTGAAAAACTGAAACATACCCCCTAAGATCAGGAACGAGACAAGGGTGTCCACTTTCACCACTACTACTCAACATAGTTCTGGAAGTCCTAGCTACAACAATCAGAAGAAGAAAGAAAATAAAGGGAATCCAGATTGGAAAAGAAGAAGTAAACCTCTCACTGTTTGCAGGTGACATGATACTGTACATAGAAAACCCTAAAGATACTATAGAAAATTACTAGAGCTAATCAGTGAATTTAGCAAAGTTGCAGGATACAAAATCAACACAGAGAAATCACTTGCATTTCTATATGCTAACAATGAAAAATCAGAAAGAGAAGTTAAGAAATCAATCCCATTCACCATTGCAACAAAAAGAATAAAATATCTAGGAATAAACTTACCTAAGGAGACTGGTTCCAAATAGAAAAAGAGTACGTCAAGGCTATATATTGTCACCCTGCTTATTTAACTTATATGCAGAGTACATCATGAGAAACGCTGGGCTGAAAGAAGCACAATCTGGAATCAAGATTGCTGGGAGAAATATCAATAACCTCAGATATGCAGATGACACCAGCCTTATGACAGAAAGTGAAGAGGAACTAAAAGCCTCTTGATGAAAGTGAAAGAGGAGAGTGAAAAAGTTTGCTTAAAGCTAACATTCAGAAAACGAAGATCATGGCATCTGGTCCCATCACTTCATGGGAAATAGATGGGAAAACAGTGGAAACAGTGTCAGACTTTATATTTGGGGGCTCCAAAGTCACTGCAGATGGTGATTGCAGCCATGAAATTAAAAGATGCTTACTCTTTGGAAGAAAAGTTATGACCAACCTAGATAGCATATTCAAAAGAAGAGACATTACTTTGTCAACAAAGGTCCATCTAGTCAAGGCTATGGTTTTTCCACTGGTCATATATGGATGGATGTGAGAGTTGGACTGTGAAGAAAGCTGAGCACTGAAGAATTGATGCTTTTGAAATGTGGTGTTGGAGAAGACTCTTGAGAGTCCCTTGGACTGCAAGGAGACCCAACCAGTCCATTCTGAAGGAGATCAGTCCTGGGTGTTCATTGGAAGGACTGATGCTAAAGCTGAAACTTCAATACTTTGGCCACCTGATGCAAAGAGTTGACTCATTGGAAAAGACTGTGATGCTGGGAGGGATTGGGGGCAGGAGGAGAAGGGGACGACAGAGGATGAGATGGCTGGATGGCATCACGGACTCGATGGACGTGAGTCTGAGTGAACTCCGGGAGATGGTGATGGACAGGGAGGCCTGGCGTGCTGCAGTTCATGGGGTCACAAAGAGTTGGACACAACTGAGCGACTGAACTGATTGACTGACTGAAGGAGACAAAAGAACTGTACACAGAGTATTATAAGACTGATGAAAGAAATCAAAGATGACATAAACAGATGAGAGATATTCCATGCTTCTGAGTAAGAAGAATCAATATTTTGAGAATGACTATACTACCAAATAGTTTACAGATTCAGTGTGCTCCCTGTCAAATTACTAATGGCATTTTTCACAGAACTAGAACAAAAAATGTCACAATATGGAAACACAAAAGACTCCGAATAGTCAAACCAGTCTTGAGAAAGAAGAATGGAGCTGGAGGAATCAACCTTCCTGACTTCAGACTATACGACAAAGCTACAGTCATCAAGACAGTATGGTACTGGCACAAAAACAGAAATATAGACCAATGGAACAAGATAGAAAGCCCAGAAATAAACCCGTGCACCTATGGGTACCTTATTTTTGACAAAGGAGGCAAGAATATACATTGGCTCAAAGACAGCCTCTTCAATAAATGGTGCTGGGAAAACTGGACAGCTACATGTAAAAGAATGAAATTAGAACACTTCCTAACACCATAAACAAAGATAAACTCAAAATGGATTAAAGACCTAAATGTAATACCAGAAGTTACAAAACTCTTCAGTTCAGTTCAGTTGCTCAGTCACGTCCGACTCTTTGTGATTCCATGGACTGCAGCACGCCAAGCTTCCCTGTCCATCACCAACTCCTGGAACTTGCTCAAACTCATGTCCATCGAGTTGCTGATGCCATCCAACCATCTCATCCTGTGTCATTCCTGTCTTCTGCCAGTAATACCAGAAGTTACAAAACTCTTCAGTTCAGTTCAGTTGCTCAGTCACGTCCGACTCTTTGTGATTCCATGGACTGCAGCACGCCAAGCTTCCCTGTCCATCACCAACTCCTGGAACTTGCTCAAACTCATGTCCATCGAGTTGCTGATGCCATCCAACCATCTCATCCTGTGTCATTCCTGTCTTCTGCCTTCAATCTTTCCCAGCATCACAAAACTCTTAGAGGAAAACATAAGCAGAACACTTGACGATACAAATCAAAGCAAGATCCTCTGTGACCCACCTCCTAGAGTAATGGAAATAAAAACAAAAGTAAATACTTGGGATCTGATTAAATTCATATGCTTTTGCACAGCAAAGGAAACTATAAGCAAAGTGAAAAGACAAACCTCAGAATGAGAAAAAATAATAGCAAATGAAATAACTAACAAAGGATTAATTTCCAAAATATACAAGCAGCTCATACAACTCAATACCAGAAAAACAAACAATCCAATCAAAAAGTGGGGAAAAGACCTGAACAGACATTTCTCCAAAGAAGACATACCGATGGCTAACAAACGCATGAAAAGATGCTCAATGTCGCTCATTATTAGAGAAATGCAAATCAAAACTACAATGAGATATCACCTCACACTGGTCAAAATGCCCATCATCAAAAAGTCTACAAACAAATGCTGGAGAGGGCATGGAGAAAAGGGAACGCTCTTGTACTGTTGATGGGAATATTAGTTGATACAGCCACTATGGAAGACAGTATGGAGATTCCTTAAAAAACTAGGAATAAAACCACCATACAACCCAGCAACCCCACTCCTAGGCAAATACCCTGAGGAAACCAAAATTGAAAAAGGCACGTGTATCCCATTGTTCACTGCAGCACTATTTACAATAGCTAGAGCATGGAAGCAACTATCAATGGTAGTGCATCGACAGATGAATGGATAAAGAAGTTGTGGTACACATACACAATGGAATATTACTCACCCATAAAAAAGGAATGCACTTGAGTCAGTTCTGATGAGGTGGATGAACCTAAAGCCTATTATACAGAGTGAAGTGAGTCAGAAAGAGAAGGATAAATATTGTATACTAATGCATATATACAGAATCTAGAAAAATGGTACTGAGGAATTTGTTTACAGGGCAGCAATGGAGAAACAGACATAGAGAATAAACTTACGGGCATGGGGAGAGGGGAGGAGTGGTTAGATGTATGGAGAGAATAACATGGAAACTTACATTACCATATGTAAAACAGATAGCCAATGGGAATTTTCTGTATGTCTCAGGAAATTCAAACGGGCTCTGTATCAACCTAGAGGGGTGGGATGGGGAGGGAGATAGGAGGGAGGTTCAAAAGGGAGGAGATATACGTATACCTATGGGAGAAATATCAATAACCTCAGATATGCTGATGACACCACCCTTATGGCAGAAAGTGAGGAGGAGCTAAAAAGCCTCTTGATGAAAGTGAAGGAGGAGAGTGAAAAAGTTGGCTTAAAGCTCAACATTCAGAAAACGAAGATCATGGCATCCGGTCCCATCACTTCATGGGAAATAGATGGGGAAACAGTGGAAACAGTGTCAGACTTTATTTTG
>SJYX01001242.1:220923-272573 GCA_006410675.1 Oreotragus oreotragus | reverse complement strand
AAGAGTTGACTCATTGGAAAAGACTCTGATGCTGGGAGGGATTGGGGGCAGGAGGAGAAGGGGACGACCGAGGATGAGATGGCTGGATGGCATCACGGACTCGATGGACATGAGTCTGAGTGAACTCCGGGAGATGGTGATGGACAGGGAGGCCTGGCGTGCTGCGATTCATGGGGTCGCAAAGAGTCGGACACGACTGAGCGACTGAACTGAACTGAACTGATGGCTGATTCATGCTGAGGTTTGACAGAAAACAACAAAATTCTGTAAAGCAATTATCCTTCAATTAAATAATAAATTTTTAAAAGATATACATAGATACAGTGGAATGGGGCTTCCCTCATAGCTCAGTCAGTGAAGAATCTGCCTGCAATGCAGGAGATCCAGGTTCAGTTCCTGGGTTGAAAAGATGCCCTGGAGAAGGAAATGGCAAACTCACTCCAATATTCTTGCCTGGAGAATCCTATGGACAGAGAAGCCTGGAAGGTTACAGTCCATGGGGTTGCAAGAGTCGGACATGACTTAGCAACTAAACCACCACCACCATGATGGAATATTACACAGTCATAAAAAAGAGCAAAGCAATGCTATTTGCAGCAACATGGGTGGACCCAGAGATTGTCATACTGAGTGAAGTCAGACTCAGAAAGAGAAGATGATATCACTTATATATGGAACCTAAAAAAGGGTACAGATGAACTTAATTACAAAACAGAAATAGAGTCACATATATAAAAAACAAATTTATTATTACCAGAGCATAAGAGGGGGAGGAATAAATTGGGAGATTGGAATGGATATATACACACTTCTATATAAAAATAGATGACTAATAAGAACCTACTGTACAGGGGACTCTACCCAATACTCTGTAATGGACTATATGGGAATATAATCTTTAAAAAGACTAGACATATATGTATGTATGTATAACTGATTCACTTTGCTCTACACCTAAAACTAACACAACACTGTAAATCAACTATGCTCCAATAAAATTTAAAAAAGAGAGAAGCAACCAGTCCTTATGTATCTCCTGATGGAGAAGACTTGTCACCCAAGAGGTAACCTACCCCAAACCATCTGGTCTTACTCTGATCCAGATTTTGTGCCAACTTTCAGTTTACAGTGAGAGTACACTCAATAGGTTCCCATGGGAAAAAATCTACAGCATAAAGAACCCATTTTCTCAACAAATAAATTGCAAAGAAACCTCATAGAGATGTAGATGCTACCTATGAGGGTAAGAGACATGAGAAAAAAATAGTTAACATAATTTACATATTAACAAAAAATCATATGATCATCTCAATAAATTTTAAAAAATTATTTTACAAAATTCAACATTTATTCATGGGAAAAACAAAAACAAAAACCAACTCTCAGCAAACTAGTAATAGAAGTGAGTTTCCCTAAAGTATTGGGTATTTGTGAAAACTCCACACCTAACCTCACAGTTAATGTGAGACAGAGTGCTTTTTAAAATCAGAAACCAGGCAAGGAGCTCCTCTTTCACCACTCCTACTAAATTAAACATATTGGCAGTCCCAGTCCATGCAATAGGCGAGAAAGAGAAATTAAAAGCCTAGATGTTTGAAAGGAAAAGATACACAATGCATTGGCAGATGATGTTACCGAATGCAAGTTTAGTGTGCTCGACAGACAGTGAGGCCAAACAAACCAAAACGTGGGAGTTTAGAACAGAGAAAGGTTTATGGCTGTGCTGAGTAAGAACAGTTGGCTAAAGCCCCTCAAACCCAGAACTCCTTGAAGGATATTATTGAAGTATTTTAAAGGCCAGGTAAGGGCGGGGACTTTTTGCAAGGTTGAGGCCTGAGAAAACTCTTCACATAATGAAGTACGGAGAAGACTGTGAGATTGACTAGGAACATAGTTTCCCCCACTGTTAACAGCGAGGCCTGCATTTGCAGTCCTTGGTTGTGTCCATAGCACCTTGTTTTAATAAATAGGAAAACAATGGTATTTCAAGGCACTTTTTAAAAGTTTGGGAGCTAAGATGCTGCACCAAAATAGGATATTGCAGTTTATATTTGCTGAAGATACCTAAATTCATCAATGAAAAGACTTTGTTGCAATCCACAATCAATGGCATCCAATTTCCAACAGTTGTAGTATTCTGTCCAGTTCTCCACCATTTCCCTAGAGTGTTCATTTGTTTCTTACTACCTTTAGAAGTCGTAAACATGGAAGAACTGAAAAACAGAAAGCAGAAAAGTTTCCATAATATTACCGTCCAAGGCAACTACATTTTATGTGTCTTATATCTTCTCCATGTTTTGAAGTTTCTGAAATTGGGATGCAAGTTATGATCAATGTGTACATTTAATTTGGTATTCCTGTTTCTTGCAAGTTGTTGTTAAATCAGTGCTCAAACTTTATTTTCACCTGCCAAAAATATTCATTTTAAAGTTATTTCAGATAATTTGGCTTTGAGTTCTGAAGTGCATGATACGAATTCATATTGATTCTTGTTATGGTTTCAGTAGCAGGAAGTAAAATGATGTGTTCTAAGTTTTACTTTCTCTGGAGAATACTTGAAACCATTTTCCTGCAACTTTTCCAAGATTACATTGCCTTTGACTAAATAATTTGTTTTTTTTTTTTTNGAAGTGCATGATACGAATTCATATTGATTCTTGTTATGGTTTCAGTAGCAGGAAGTAAAATGATGTGTTCTAAGTTTTACTTTCTCTGGAGAATACTTGAAACCATTTTCCTGCAACTTTTCCAAGATTACATTGCCTTTGACTAAATAATTTGTTTTTTTTTTTTTAGTCTTTTAAAAGCAAGGTAGTTTTTTAAAAATGTATTTTATTTGCTTGTCTTTGGTTTTGTTTGTTTGTATTTTATTTGTTTGTCTGTGTCTTCTTTGCTGTATGGGCCTTCTCTAGTTCCAGCGAGTGGGGGCTGTTCTTCGTTGCGGTGTGCCGGCTCCTCCTTTCAGTGGCTTCTCTTGTAAGCACAGGCTGTAGGCGTAAGGGCTTCGGTTCTGGCATCACCAGGCAGGCTTGGTAGCTGTGGTTCAGGGCCCTCGAGTGTGTGGGCTTCAGTAGTTGTGACCCATGGACTTAGTTGCTCCACAGCATGTGGAATCTTCCAGACCAGGGATCAAACCCATGTTCCCTGCATAGGCAGGCGGGTTCTTACCTACTGTACCACTATGAAAGTCCTGACTAATTTAGTTTGAAGTAAATTATTTTTAGGAGGGGTATGGTGGCTGGCAAACCTATTTAATATTTTCTATTATTTAAAAAGGGGAGCTTCCCAGGTGACTTCGTGGTTAAAGAATCTTCCTGCCAGTGCAGGAGCCACAGGAGACACAGGTTCAATCCCTCAATCGGGAAGATCCCCTGGAGAAGGAAGTGACAACCCACTCCAATAATCTTGCTGGGATAATCCCATGGACACAGGAGCCTGGCGGGCTGCAGTCCATGGGGTCTCAGGGTCAAACACTACTGAAATGACTAAGGACTTAGATTATTTAAGGATATATTATGTTTATCTTCCACAGGAGAGAGAGCAACTGATGCCTACCCAGATAATGGAGAGTGAAGGTAGATTTAGGTCCCGCTGGAAAGCAGGACCTGGGTGTCTCAGTTCATGAGTTTGAACTCTTAATAACTCAGTAATACAGATTTTTTTTTTTTACTGGTATATTCTAATGGTGAAATTAAGTGCTATTCTCTCTCTATTTGCAAAAACAGTGATTATTTCCATTCGTGACCCGCTTTTCAGCGCTCCTGCCTGTGCAGGCTCACGGTTTGTGCCAGCAGGTGGCGCTGTATACAAAACAAAGTGACCACCGGGCCGATTCACTCTCAACATGGAACTCAACCGTGAGAAATTTCTGGCTTTCCTAGTTTATTTTTTACCTCACATTTCTTAAGTCAGCATGACTTGCCATGTCTCTTATATGAAATTTTGTCTCTTGATACTCAAATCAGAAATACTAAGACTGAGGTAATGTTTGTGTGCTGTCTCATGTGCAGAGCAGTTGCTGTCCTTGGATTAACGGCTCATAGGCTGGCCCTGTTGGTTTGCATGTATCAGAGTTTCCTACAAAAATGCAAAAAGGCACTATCTCTGGACACTCTGTGCCCCAAACAGGGATATCTATGAGTCCTGGTTTGTAACAGGACATTCCATTGTGAGCTGACATACCCACAACTCCTTACCAAAGCTTAGCATTTGCTGGCATCCTGCAGAGAAGAGCTAAAGCACAGTAGGGAAATAGATTAAGTCGCACTCAGGAGCTGGGTTTCTAGCTCTCTGTTGGTCACCAGGCTAGTCCTTTGACTCTGGACCTTAGTGTCTTGATCTATAACGTGAGGCAGTTGGCCTGCTTCATTTCTTTTGTCTTAACAAAGAATTATCGTATTACTGGGTTCTATCATATTTGAGTTTTATTTAAAGTCTTCCTGAACTGAATAAAGTTTTAATGGAATTCCAAGTAAAACAAAAATCACCAGATAAACCACTGATATATAAAATAGGCGCTCTATCCACATGCAGTAAGAGCAGTGATTTTTATCTTTTGCATGGTTTAGCTAGCTTTGGAGGACTGTCCTATATAATTGCTCCGGTTAATACAGAGTGGGAACTTTCTTGGGTTTTTGATTCACTTCTTGCTCTCTGAGTGCCTCAGAAAGAAGGCATGAGATATGTACTGTCTGGATGTGGGGTGTTTATGTCTGGGTCACATTCATGTCTTTATTTTTCTTTAATGTCATCCCAACAGGGAACAAGTGTGATATTTCCCCCAAACTGTGCAAACCTAACATGGCTCTAAAGATCTGTATCTCTCTACTTTTTAATGCAGAATATGGAGTATATAATCTATAAATGTACAGTTGGTCGTTCAAACACTCTTCACCACCTCTACTCCAACCCCTGCCTCTGTCTCCTCCTCAAGGGCCTCGCTTTCTTGACCCCACCCACCAATACTCCTGCAGGTCCCCAGCTTGTCCTGCATTTGACATGGTTTGGCCAAGGTTCCAATCAGTATAGAGAAGTGATATCCAGTGAAGTGTCTGCAGAGATTAGACTCTGAAAATGTGTAAACAAATGAAAGGTCAAGGCCAGGAGTAGACAGGACACAGTCCTGCTGTAAGGAAAAGGAAATAGAACCAGTGAGATAAGTTAGCTCACCAGACTTTTATTTCCACGCTATAGATGTTCTCCAAAATATTTATAGTACATGGCCCGTGCATGTAGCTTTATTGCATTGTCTGAGAAAGCTAACAATGATCGATTTGGACAGTTTGAAATGATTTCCTTGCTCCTCTAAATCAGTTCCTTGTTGGAAAGCGAAATAGATACCTAACAAGCATAATAAATTAATGAAAAGAAAACATACTAACATTTGTTGGCTCCTTACTATGTGCCAGTACAGCTCTTGGTCTGTACCTTCTCATCTAATGTTCACAGCCATCCTGGGAAGCAAGGGTTTGCTGTTCTGATATTTTTTGTCTGGGGAAAGTTTAAGTGCCAGACGCAGGAGGCAGTAATACAGAGAAAGGAGGCATCGCTACCTGTGGTCCCAGCCTCCCTCTTCCACTCCTCCGTCGGGGCTCACTCTGTACCAGCCAGCCTGGCCTCCACACTGTTCCTTAAACTCCCAGGCACACAGCTGTCCAGGCCGTTTCCTGCCCTTCTTCTCTGCTGGGAATACCCTTGCACAGCTGTTCATGTGGCTGACCTTTCATTGCCCTTAGAGCTTTGCTGAAACACCACCTGGTACTGAAGTGTTCCATGCCCACCCCCACTTCCTGCCTATCTTGCTTAGTTTTCCCTTCTTAACCTTTACCACTTGCACAATATCGGTTTTGCTGATTTATTTTATCTGTTATCGTTTCCCTGTGCCCAGAAGAGTGCCCGGCACATAGTTGTACAATAATGTTTGTGGCGTGAATGAGTGAGCACATGAACGAGTGCTTTCTCCATGATTCTGCCTCCTCGCCTGCTGCTAGGGAGTGAAGCGCATTCTAGGGTTTTGCACATCCCACTGCAGGCAACTTTGGTTTCATTCCTGCAGAGTACAGGTATCCCCTGCCATCCTGAAAGTAAATTGTTCTTATGAAAACTGTAAGCTGAAATAGTATAAAGTGAAGAAGGGGTTACCTTAGGACAGAT
The DNA here is from genome assembly GCA_006410675.1 of Oreotragus oreotragus. NCBI lineage: Eukaryota > Metazoa > Chordata > Mammalia > Artiodactyla > Bovidae > Oreotragus > Oreotragus oreotragus. Next base: position 266,420 of record SJYX01001242.1, on the reverse strand, counting down.
CTTGCTAAGAGATGCACGAAATAAGTGGAGATAAAGCATAGATGCTCACAGACACAGTTCAAAGTATGGCAGCTTGATGCTGAGCATGGTGCCAGGAAGCAGCTCAAAGGTGCCCCTTTCCCTGCTTGGAGTGGATGCTGCCCCCACAATAGCTGAATGTTGTGTTTGCTTTTCTCCTTTTTTTGTAGAAATAAAGCTTCTCTTCGAATTTCTTTTGGTTAACAAACACAGGTACTAATATAGGTCTTTATTTTTAATTGGAGGATAATTGCTTTACAATGTTATGTTGGTTTCTGCCATACCACAAAGAGAATCAGTTATAACCATATATATATCCACTCCCTCCTGAATCTCCCTCCCACCCTAGGTCTTTCTTCAAAGAGATGCGGCATTTAAGTACATTTTTGAAAAGCAGGGGGCGCCCATAACTTTATGTTAGAAAAATAATTCTTTGTTTCTGATCTCACTCTTGAAGTGTTAGACCTCCTCTGGTGGCCTGAAAAGCCTGGATAGGTGGGACTGGAGCCTGACTATGGTGCTGGAAGGCCCCTACCAGGAAGGCGCCTGCATAGCCAGCATGCCAGGTACTCAAGCGGGCCTCCATCTGCTCTTCACATGGGGAGTGACACAGTGGCGTGAAAGAGCCACAGACATCTGACCTGCAATACCACCCAGGTTCTTGAATAAGCAGTAGGTTGTAAGGCCAACAGCAGTCCACTGTGGGTGTACGTACATGGTGCCAGAGCAACCCATTCTTTTCTCTGCTCCACATGCTTCTGCCCTGTCCCCTTCCACATCCTTTAGCTGCACAAGCTTCTCCAAGCCCCTTGTTTGCCAGGCCACAGCTGGACATAGGGGCTTGGTTGCTCCACAGAAGCTCGTAGGCCAACGGGGATCGAAGACTGGTTCACTAAGCAAAGTATTGTGATACAGGAACTCAGGGACACCTCTGGAGGGAGGAGGAGCAGACAGCTAAGAGGAACCATAAAGAAGCTGCCAGGCAAGGCTTGTCCTGTCTTCTGAAGCAAGGTTATCAGTGAATGTGCATTTTGAGTCATAACTCCGTTTTTTGCTAACTTTTAATGTTCTACCTCTTAAAAAAAATTAAATTATTTGCCCTGCATTCCTCAAACACTGCGTTTCTAATTCTACATTTGTTGTATTCTGTGCAGTTACATGAGATGACATTGGAGAAACTTTAGAAAAAGATAAAAAGAGATCATTCTGATTTGGTACAAAGACTGAGGAGGAAGCTGCTATCTTTCTTAGAATGCTGGCTAAACCTTTAGAATGTTTTCGCAAAGAAAATGAAGTTCTGACCTCTGATTTGGTACCTGAAACGATCCAGAGCCCATTCGTGGCTGATTATGGTGCTCCAGGTTTAAATGTGTCCAGGCATCTTCATTTTTTTTCTTCTCCCAGCCCAGTGCTCTTGGAGAAATGAGCTAGCGCATAAGCAATCTGGTCATTAAACAGCTAAAAGTTCCTCCTGATAGTCTATGTTAGGTAAGATGCTCCCTTTCTTTTTATTTCTAAAAATACATTAAGTTTAAAAGTCTAGGAAATATTTTGACAGGAAACCCTAAGTTTATTTTAATCATCTCTGAAAGTCTGGCTGTTGGTTTGAAAATGTCAGCCCCCAGTGTTTGGAGAGTGTGAACCTCTGCCCTCATTTCTTTTTCTGCCAACTCTTTCCCAGACTCTTATCCTGACATTCTGTTGTAATTTCACTCAATCCACTCTTGGCCTTTTGGAAGACTGACACTCTATGCAAAACCAGGATATTTCGATCTAAAATATCTAACAATTTTGTTGCTGTTTAGTACTCAGTCATGTCCAGCTCTTTGCAACCCCATGGACTGTGGCACGCCAGGCTTCCTTGTCATTCACTATCTGTTGTAATTTCACTCAATCCACTCTTGGCCTTTTGGAAGACTGACACTCTATGCAAAACCAGGATATTTCGATCTAAAATATCTAACAATTTTGTTGCTGTTTAGTACTCAGTCATGTCCAGCTCTTTGCAACCCCATGGACTGTGGCACGCCAGGCTTCCTTGTCATTCACTATCTCCCAGAGTTTGCTCAAATTCATGTCCATTGAGTCTATGATGCCATCCAATCATTTCATCTTTTACCACCCCCTTCTGTTCCTGCTGTCAATCTTTCCCAGCATCAGGGTCTTTTTCAAAGAGTCAGATCTTTGCATCAGATAGCCAAAGTATTGGAACTTCAACTTCAGCATCAGTCCTTCCAATGAATAATCAGGATTGATTTCCTTTAGGATTGACTGGCTTGATCTCCTTGCAGTCCAAGGGACTCTCAAGAGTCTCCTCCAGCACCTCAGTTCAAAACCATCAATTCTTCGACACTCAGCCTTCTTTATGGTCCAGCTCTCGAATTCGTACCTGACTACTGGAAAAGCCATAGCTTTGATGAGACAGACCTCTTTGTTGGCAAAGTGATGTCTCTGCTTTTTAATATGCTGTCTAGGTTTGTCATAGCTTTAGCTTTCCTTCCAAAGAGTAAGCTTCTTTTAATTTCATAGCTGCAGTCACCATCCGCAGTAATTTTGGAGCCCAAGACAATAAAGTCTGCCATTGTTTCTATTTTTTCCCCATCGATTTGCCATGAAGTGATGGGACTAGATGCCATGATCTTAGTTTTTTGAATGTTGAGTTTTAAACCAGCTTTTCACTCTCTTTTTTCATCTTCATCAAGAGGCTGTTTAGTTGGGGGAACAAAGGGCCAGTGTGTCAGAACGTGGATATGCCCATGTGCAGCCAGGCTTGGAAAGCCCCAGATGCAAGGGAGACTCTGACATGTGCATCTAATTCTTCTTCTTTTTTTTTTTAATTTATTTTTTTTACTGAAGGATAATCACTTTACAGAATTTTGTTGTTTTCTGTCAAACCTCAACATGAGTCAGCTATAGGTAAACATATATCCCCTCCCTTTTGAACCTCCCTCCCATCTCCTTCCCCTTCCCACCCCTCTAGGTTGATACAGAGCCCCTGTTTGAATTTCCTGAGCCATACAGCAAATTCCCGTTGGCTATCTGTTTTACATATGGTAATGTAAGTTTCCATGTTACTCTCTCCATACATCTCACCCTCTTCTCCCCTCTCCTGATGTCCATAAGTCCATTCTCTATGTCTATTTCTCCATTGCTNTCTTTATATTCTTTCTTTCTTTCTTTTTTGTTAATTTCCTGAGCCATACAGCAAATTCCCGTTGGCTATCTGTTTTACATATGGTAATGTAAGTTTCCATGTTACTCTCTCCATACATCTCACCCTCTTCTCCCCTCTCCTGATGTCCATAAGTCCATTCTCTATGTCTATTTCTCCATTGCTGCCCTGTAAATAAATTCCTCATTACCATTTTTCTAAATTCTGTATATATGTGTTAGAATACTATATTTATCTTTCTCTTCTGACTCACTTCACTCTGTATAATAGGTTATAGGTTCATCCACCTCATCAGAACTGACTCAAGTGCTTTCCTTTCTATGGCTGAGTGATACTCCATTGTGTATACGTACCACAACTTCTTTATCCACTCACCTAAGGATGGACATCTGGGTTGCTTCCATGCTCTAGCTATTGTAAATAGTGCTGCAGTGAACAGTGGGATGCACGTGCCTTTTTCAGTTTTGGTTTCCTCAGGGTATATGCCTAGGAGTGGGATTGCTGGGTCATATGGTGGTTTCATTCCTAGTTTTTTAAGGAATCTCCATACTATCTTCCATAGTGGCTGTATCAATTGACATTCCCGCCAACAGTGCAAGAGTGTTCCCTTTTCTCCACACCCTCTCCAACATCTGTTTGTAGACTTTTTGATGATGGCCATTCTGACCAGTGTGAGGTGATATCTCATTGTAGTTTTGATTTGCATTTCGCTAATAATGAGCGATGTTGAGCATCTTTTCATGTGTTTGTTAGCCATTGGTATGTCTTCTTTGGAGAAATGTCTGTTCAGGTCTTTTCCCCACTTTTTGATTGGATTGTTTGTTTTTCTAGTATTGAGTTGTATGAGCTGCTTGTATATTTTGGAAATTAATCCTTTATTAGTTGTTTAATTTGCTATTATTTTCTCTCATTCTGAGGTTTGTCTTTTCACCTTGCTTATGGTTTCCTTTGCTGTGCACCAGCTCTTAAGTTTAATCAAGTTTGACTTGTTTACTTTTGTTCTTCTTTCCATTACTCTAGGAGGTGGGTCACAGAAGATCTTGCTTTGATTTATATCATCAAGTGGCCTGCCTATGTTTTCCTCTAAGAGTTTTATAGCTTCTGGTCTTACATATAGATCTTTAATCCATTTTGAGTTTATCTTTGTTTATGGTGTTAGGAAATGTTCTAATTTCATTTTTTCACATGTAGTTGTCCAGTTTTCCCAGAACCATTTATTGAAGAGGCTATCTTTGCGCCATTGTATATTCTGCCTCTTCTGTCAAAAATAAGGTACCCATAGGTGCATGGGTTTATTTCTGGGCTTTCTATCTTGTTCCATTGATCTGTATTTCTGCTTTTGTGCCAGTACCATACTGTCTTGATGACTGTAGCTTTGCAGTATAGTCTGAAGTCAGGAGGGTTGATTCCTCCAGCTCCATTCTTCTTTCTCAAGACTGGTTTTGCTATTTGTGAAGTGTGAAAATTTTTGTTCTAGTTCTGTGAAAAAGGCCATTGATAATTTGATAGGGATCACATTGAATCTGCAGATTGAATTTGGTAGTATAGTCATTTTCACAATATTCATTCTTCCTACTCAGGAACGTGGAATACTTCTCATCTGTTTATGTCATCTTTGGTTTCTTTCATCAGTATTTTATACTTTTCTGTGTACAGTTCTTTTGTCTCCTTAGGTAAGTTTATTCCTAGATATTAATTCTTTTTGTTGCGATGGTGAATGGGATTTATTCCTTAATTTCTTTTTCAGATTTTTCATGATTAGCATATAGAAATGCAAGTGATTTCTGTGTGTTGATTTTGTATTCTGCAACTTTGCTAAATTCACTGATTAGCTCTAGTAATTTTCTATAATATCTTTAGGGTTTTCTCTGTACAGTATCATGTCATCTGCAAACAGTGAGAGCTTTACTTCTTCTTTTCCAATCTGGATTCCCTTTATGTCTTTTTCTTCTCTGATTGCCGTAGCTAGGACTTCCAAAACTATGTTGAATAATAGTGATTAAAGTGGACACCCTTGTCTTGTTCCTTGTCTTGATCTTAGGGGGAATGTTTCAGTTTTTCACCATTGAGAATAATATTTGCTGTAGGCTTATCAGTTCAGTTCAGTCGCTCAGTCGTGTCCGACTCTTTGCGACCCCATGAATCGCAGCACGCCAGGCCTCCCTGTCCATCACCATCTCCCGGAGTTCACTCAGACTCACGTCCATCGAGTCCGTGATGCCATCCAGCCATCTCATCCTCGGTCGTCCCCTTCTCCTCCTGCCCCCAATCCCTCCCAGCATCAGAGTCTTTTCCAATGAGTCAACTCTTCGCATGAGGTGGCCAAAGTACTGGAGTTTCAGCTTTAGCATCATTCCTTCCAAAGAAATCCCAGGGTTGATCTCCTTCAGAATGGACTGGTTGGATCTCCTTGCAGTCCAAGGGACTCTCAAGAGTCTTCTCCAACACCACAGTTCAAAAGCATCGATTCTTCGGCGCTCAGCTTTCTTCACAGTCCAACTTTCACATCCATACATGACCACAGGAAAAACCATAGCCTTGACTAGGCGGACCTTAGTCGGCAAAGTAATGTCTCTGCTTTTGAATATACTATCCAGGTTGGTCATAACTTTTCTTCCAAGGAGTAAGCGTCTTTTAATTTCATGGCTGCAGTCACCATCTGCAGTGATTTTGGAGCCCAAAAAAATAAAGTCTGACACTGTTTCCACTGTTTCCCCATCTATTTCCCATGAAGTGATGGGACCGGATGCCATGATCTTCGTTTTCTGAATGTTGAGCTTTAAGCCAACTTTTTCGCTCTCCTCCTTCACTTTCATCAAGAGGCTTTTTAGCTCCTCCTCACTTTCTGCCATAAGGGTGGTGTCATCAGCATATCTGAGGTTATTGATATTTCTCCCGGCAATCTTGATTCCAGCTTGTGTTTCTTCCAGTCCAGCGTTTCTCATGATGTACTCTGCATATAAGTTAAATAAGCAGGGAGACAATATACAGCCTTGACGTACTCCTTTTCCTATTTGGAACCAGTCTGTTGTTCCATGTCCAGTTCTAACTGTTGCTTCCTGACCTGCATACAGATTTCTCAAGAGGCAGGTTAGGTGGTCTGGTATTCCCATCTCTTTCAGAATTTTCCACAGTTTATTGTGATCCACACAGTCAAAGGCTTTGGCATAGTCAATAAAGCAGAAATAGATGTTTTTCTGGAACTCTCTTGCTTTTTCCATGATCCAGCGGATGTTGGCAATTTGATCTCTGGTTCCTCTGCCTGTTCTAAAACCAGCTTGAACATCAGGGAGTTCACGGTTCACATATTGCTGAAGCCTGGCTTGGAGAATTTTGAGCATTACTTTACTAGCGTGTGAGATGAGTGCAATTGTGCGGTAGTTTGAGCATTCTTTGGCATTGCCTTTCTTTGGAATTGGAATGAAAACTGACCTTTTCCAGTCCTGTGGCCACTGCTGAGTTTTCCAAATTTGCTGGCATATTGAGTGCAGCACTTTCACAGCATCATCTTCCAGGATTTGAAACAGCTCAACGGGAATTCCATCACCTCCACTAGCTTTGTTCTTAGTGATGCTTTCTAAGGCCCACTTGACTTCACATTCCAAGATGTCTGGCTCTAGATTAGTGATCACATCCTCATGATTATCTGGGTCGTGAAGATCTTTTCTGTACAGTTCTTCTGTGTATTCTTGCCACCTCTTCTTAATATCTTCTGCTTCTGTTAGGTCCATACCATTTCTATCCTTTATCGAGCCCATCTTTGCATGAAATGTTCCCTTGGTATCTCCAATTCTCTTGAAGAGATCTCTAGTCTTTCCCATTCTGTTGTTTTCCTCTATCTCTTTGCATTGATTGCTGAAGAAGGCTTTCTTATCTCTTCTTGCTATTCTTTGGAACTCTGCATTCAGATGCTTATATCTTTTCTTTTCTCCTTTGCTTTTCGCCTCTCTTCTTTTCAGTGCTATTTGTAAGGCTTCTCCAGACAGCCATTTTGCTTTTTTGCATTTCTTTTCCATGGGGATGGTCTTGATCCCTGTCTCCTGTACAATGTCACGAACCTCATTCCATAGTTCATCAGGAACTCTGTCTATCAGATCTAGGCCCTTAAATCTATTTCTCACTTCCACTGTATAATCATAAGGGATTTGATTTAGGTCATACCTGAATGGTCTAGCGGTTTTCCCTACTTTCTTCAATTTAAGTCTGAATTTGGTAATAAGGAGTTCATGATCTGAGCCACAGTCAGCTCCTGGTCTTGTTTTTGTTGACTGTATAGAGCTTCTCCATCTTTGGCTGCAAAGAATATAATCAATCTGATTTCGGTGTTGACCATCTGGTGATGTCCATGTGTAGAGTCTTCTCTTGTGTTGTTGGAAGAGGGTGTTTGCTATGACCAGTGCACATGGCCTTTACTATGTTGAGGTAGGCCCCTTCTATGTCCATTTTTTTTTTTTGAAGAGTTTTAGTCATAAATGGGTCCTGAATTTTGTCAAAGGTTTTTCCTGCATCTCTTGAGATTATCATATGGTTTTTATCTTTCAATTTGTTAATATGGTGTATCATAGGGATTGACTTGCGTATATTAAAGAATCCTTACATCCCTGGAATAAACCCAACTTGATCATGGTGTATGAGCTTTCTAATGTGTTGTTGAATAAAGTTTGCTAAAATTTTGCTGAGGAGTTTCGTATCTATGTTCATCAGTGATACTGGCCTGTAGTTCTGATACTGGCCTTTTCTGTGTTGTCTTTGACTGGTTTTGGTATTAGGGTGATGGTGGCCTTGTCAAATGAGTTTGGAAGTGTTCCTTCCCCTGCAATTTTTTGAAAGTTTTAGAAGGATGTGCATTAGCTCTTCTCTAAATGTTTAATAGAATTCTCCTGTGAAGCCATCTGGTCCTGGGCTTTTTTTGGGAGAGTTTTGATCACAGCTTCAATTTCAGTGCTTGTAATTGTGTTGTTCATAATTTCCATTTCTTCCTGGTTCAGGCTTGGAAGATTGAACTTTTCTAAGAATCTGTCCATTTCTTCCAGGTTATCCATTTTATTGCCATATAGTTGTTCATAAAAGTCTCCTATAATCCTTTGTATTTCTGCATTGTCTGTTGTAACCTCTCCTTTTTCATTTCTAATTTTGTTGATTCTTCTCTCTTTTTTTCTTGATGAGTCTGACTAAAGGTTTATCAGTTTTGTTTATCTTCTCAGAGAAACAGCTTTCAGTTTTATTCATCTTTACTATTGTTTCTTTCATTTCTTTTTAATTTATTTCTGCTCAGATCTTTATGATTTCTTTCTTTCTACTAATTTTGGGGTTTTTTGTTCTTCTTTTTCCAGTTGGTTTAGGTGTAAAGTTAGGTTGTCTATTCAATGTTTTTCTTGTTTCTTGAGGTAGGATTGTATTGCTATAAACTTCCCTCTTATAACTACTTTTGCTGCATCCCATAGGTTTTGAATTGTCATGTATTCATTGTCATTTGAATCTAAAATGTTTTTGATTTCCCTTTTGATTTCTTCAGTAACTTGTTGGTTATTTAGAAAAATGTTTTTTAATCTCCATATGTTTATGTTTCTTAGTTTTTTTCCTTGTAATTGATATCTAGTCTCATAGCATTGTAGTCGGAAAAGATGCTTGATATGATTTCAATTTTCTTAAATTTACTGAGGTTTGATTTGTGACCCAAGATGTGGTCTATCCTGGAGACTGTTCCATGTACACTTGAGAAGAAGGTGTATTCTTCTGCATTTGGATGGAATGTCCTGAAGATATCAATAAGCTCTATCTCATCTAACGTATCATTCAAGACTTGTATTTCCTTACTAATTTTCTGTTTGGATGATCTGTCCATTGCTGTGAGTGGGGTGTTAAAGTCTTATAATATTATTGTGTTACTGTCAGCTTCTTCTTTATGTCTGTTAGTGTTTGCCTTATGTATTGAGGGGCTCCTGTGTTGGGTGCATAAATCTTTACAATTGTTATGTCTTCCTCTTGGATTGACCCCTTGATCATTATGTAGTGTCCTTCCTTATCTCTTGTAATCTTCTTTATTTTAAGGTCTATTTTTTCTGATATGAGGATTGCTACTCCAGCTTTCTTTTTCTTCCTATTTCCATGGAATATATTTTTCCACCCTCTCACTTTCAGTCTATAGGTGTCTTGAGGTCTGAAGTGGGTTTCTTGTAGACAGCATATATATGGGTCTTGTTTTTGTATCCATTCAGCCAGTCTGTGCCTTGTGGTTGAAACACTTAATCCATTTACATATAAAGTAATTTTTGATATTTATGTTCCTATTTCCATTTTCTTAATTGTTTGGGGTTGATTTTGTAGCTTTTTTTCTTCTCTTGTATTTCTTGACTATATAAGTCCCTTTAATATTTGTTGCAAAACTAGTTTGGTGGTACTGAATTCTCTTAACTTTTGCTTGTCTGAAAAGTTTTTAATTTTTCCATCAATTTTGAATGAGATCCTTGCCAGATACAGTAATCTTGGTGTAGATTTTCCCTTTTAGTACTTTCAATATATCCTGCCATTCACTTCCGGCCTATAGAGTTTCTGCTGCAAAATCAGCTGTTAAGCATATGGGGTTTCCCTTGTATGTTGCTTGTTGCTTCTCCCTTGCTGCTTTTAATATTCTTTCTTTGTGTTTACTCTTTGTTAGTTTGATTAGTATGTGTCTTGGTGTGTTTCTCCTTAGGTTTATCCTGTATGGGACTCTTCGTGCCTCTTGGACTTGATTGACTATTTCTTTTTCCATGTTGGGGTAATTTTCAACTATAATCTCTTCAAAAATTTTCTCATACCCTTTGTTTTTCTCTTTTTTTTCTGGGACCCCTACAATACGAATGTTGGTGCATTTGATATTGTCCCAGAGGTCTCTGAGACTACCCTCAGTTCTTCTCATTCTTTTTATTTTATTCTGCTCTTCAGAAGCTATTTCCACCATTTTATCTTCCAGCACACTGATTCATTCTGTTTCAGATACTCTGCTATTGATTCTTTCTAGAGTATTTTTAATTTCAGTAATTGTGTTGTTTGTCTCTGCATGTTTATTCTCTAATTCTTCTAGGTCTTTGTTAATTGATTCTTGCATTTTCTCCATTTGTTTTCAAGGTTTTTGATCATCTTTACTATCATTATTCTGAATTCGTTTTCAGGTAGTTTGCCTACTTCCTCTTCATTTATTTGGACTTCTGTATTTCTAGTTTGTTCCTTCATTTGTGTAACATTTCTCTGCCTTTTCATTACTTTTTTAAAAAACTTACTGTGTTTGAGGTCTCCTCCTCCCGGGCTTCAAAGTTGAATTCTTTCTTCCTTTTGGTTTCTGCCCTCCTAAGGTTGGTCCAGTGGTTTGTGTAAGTTTGTGTATAGGGTGATATTTGTGCTGAGTTTTTGTTTGTTTTTCCTCTAAGGGCAAGTCTGAGTGAGGTGGTAATCCTGTCTGCTGATGACTGGGTCTTTACTTTTGTTTTATTTGTTGTTTAGATGAGGTGTCCTGCACAGGGTGCTACTGGTGGCTGGGTCTTGTACTCAAGTGGTCTCCTGTGTGTGAGTTCTCACCATCTGATGCTCCCCAGGGTCAGTTCTCTGGTAGTTGAGGGTCTTGGAGTCAGTGCTCCCACTCCAAAGGCTCAGGGCCTGACCTCTGGTCAGAACTGAAGATACCACAAGTGGTTTGTTATGGCATTAAGTGGAATTAAATATCCAAAAATGAGAAATCAAAGATGAACCCCAGACAAATGGCAGGTACAAAATCAGGCAAATAAGAACTAAAATAATGGAATATACACATATACATATACACCCATGAGCAAAGTCAAAACAGTCCAACAAAAATAAAGTACAGTGGATTGACCTGGTGAACAAAGGAAATAAAAAATTATATTTACCAGTTAAGAACAAAATTAACTAAAGAGCAAACTGGAAAACAAAACTAAAGCAAGGTGTCAGGTGGGGAATAAAGCAATGGAAACAAAACTAACAAATATGTTGAGAGGAAAGGAAGGAAAGAAAAGAAAGGAAGAATATATATGCAAAGTTAAATAGAGGAAAATGAAGATTTATGTACATTAAAGATTAACTGCCAGGGGAAGAGAACAGTAGAAAAAGCAAACAAAGGAATAAGTGTAGAAAAATAATAGGTTTAAAAAATTAAAAATTAAAGTTTTAAAAAAAGAGAGAGAAAAGGAGAACTTCACAGAACTGCAAAAGCCCAACGTAGAGGCAGAGGTTTATAGCAACAATAAAAAATGCAATGGAAGGAAAAAAAAAGCTCAAAAGCTTAATTAGATTTCATAGCGCCAATAAAATTGACAACTACAACAGAGTGGGGGTAAAGGGGAAAAAAAATCCGAAAGAATCTACAGAACAAGTCAAAACTTAATAATAGATGTTTTTCTTGAGTCACTGCTGTCAGAGTCCTTTCCCTCACTGGGAGTCACAGTCCACCTCACCTCCCTAGGATGCCCTCCAACACTGTGCTGAACTCTGGACCTGTTGTGGGGGCAGCTCAGATTCTAATCTGGTCCTACTCCTGTGTGTTCTTGCCTTCAATGTCCACAGCTATCAGAACTAGTGTGTCTTCTTTTGTGGGAGCTCTCAGTGACCTTCTATATATTCCACAGAGTCTGCCTAGTTGATCTTGTGGATTTAATCTGCAATTTATACAGCTGGTGGGAAGGTTTTGGGTGTTCTTCCTTAGCCACACTGCCCCAGGTCTCAATTGTGGTTTTATTTCCACCTCTGCCCGTGGGTCGTCCACTGGGGGTTGCTCCTGTGTCTGCCCTGGAGGACTTGGGTTTGCCCCTGTGAGGGTCAGGTGTGGAGGTGGTGCAGCTGCTTGAGTCACGGGGGTTCTGGCCACATCAGATACTCACACAAGTTGGAGGCTAGGGAAGCAGGAAATATAGTGCTTCAGAAACATATGGCAACCAGTATTGGCCAATATGCTCCAGTATTCTTGACTGGAGACCCCCACCTCTGACAGAGAAGCCTGGCAGGCCACAGTGTACAGGGCTGCAAAGAATTGGACACTACCGAAGCCACCCTGAGCACACAGACACAAGACTCTTTTTGCCTGTGGCAGCTCTGCCCCAGTGAGAGTTGAACGTGAAGGTGGTGCGGCTGCTTGGCTTGCGGGGACCCTGGCAGCACCAAGTGTGCAGGGACATGGACTGCTTCCACCGCAGGAATTATGGCTGGCCCTTTCAGAGTCTTTTTTGGAGTCTCTTGTAGCTGGCAACCGAAAGGCCTCTTTGGCCAGTCTTTTTCCGTACCTTATTCTTGACTGGAGACCCCCACCTCTGACAGAGAAGCCTGGCAGGCCACAGTGTACAGGGCTGCAAAGAGCTGGACACTACTGAGGCCACCCTGAGCACACAGACACAAGACTCTTCTTGCCTGTGGCAGCTCTGCCCCAGTGAGAGTTGAACGTGAAGGTGGTGCGGCTGCTTGGCTTGCCGGGACCCTGGCAGCACCAAGTGTGCAGTCACACGGACTGCTTCCACCGCAGGAATTATGGCTGGCCCTTTTAGAGTCTTTTTTGGAGTCTCTTGTAGCTGGCAACCGAAAGGCCTCTTTGGCCAGTCTTTTTCCGTACCTCTGCCCGTTCAGGCACTTAGAGGGCTCCATTGCCTGGGGTCCTTCTCTGCTGTTAGGTGCATCAGGCACATAAAGGGGCCCCCTGGCTGGGGTCCTACTCTGTAGGTCGGTGCATCAGTCACTTAAAGGAGCACCCTGGGTGGGATCCTACTATGTAGTTCAGTGCGTCAGGCGTTCGATGGGCCAGCCTCTCTATTGTTCAGCTACTGATGCTGGTGTGTGGGGAGAGAGAGGCTATGGTGATGGCTCCACCCGCTACGAGTGACTCAGCAGTGTTGCCTTGCTTCCATGGCTGCCCGGCTTTCCTCCAGGAGCATTTCCCATCACAGTCTCCTCCCTCACATCCCCTTGATCCGTCTCTCAGCAGTCAACAGCAGCCCTCGCCTTGGGATTGTTCCACAATCCCTAAACTCCAGCTCCCAGCCGCTGCATCTTCCAGGGGACCTGCATGCCTGTCCTGAGTATGTATGGCTACAGCAAGGACTGTCTGATTCTCATTCCATTTAGGTTGCCACAGATCAGCTGTTTCACTCTCAGNTGGGATTGTTCCACAATCCCTAAACTCCAGCTCCCAGCCGCTGCATCTTCCAGGGGACCTGCATGCCTGTCCTGAGTATGTATGGCTACAGCAAGGACTGTCTGATTCTCATTCCATTTTTTTTTTTTTTTTTGTGGTTTATTTATTTATTTTTTTAATTTATTTTTTTACATGAACTCCCAAACATGAACCCCCCTCCCACCTCCCAGCCCACATGGGGATGATTCTCATTCCATTTAGGTTGCCACAGATCAGCTGTTTCACTCTCAGCCTTAAATGTTTCCCCTGTGACTCAGACAGTTGCCCCGATGTGGGGATCAGACCCCTGCTTCAGTTCCCCCACCCGCTGAGGGCAGGTCCAGTCCTACTAACACTCCTGTTTTTCCTCCTAGTTCCTTCCTACTACCAGGTTTTTTGTGGTTCTACAAATTCTTTGCTGCCGGTCACGTACTCCTGTCCGCTCTCAGCTGGTGTTCTGCATGCACTTCTGCGTCTGAAGGTGTATTCCTGTGGAGAGAGATGCACTCCTCATCCACCTACTCTTCCACCATCTTGTTCTCTCCTTAATTCTTCTTTTTAATTAGTGGTTTTCCCTCACCTTCCCAGTCCATTTTCAGCGCTTGTTGAGGACTTTCTCTATATATAGCCCTAAGGATGAAGGCCCTGAAACCATCTCTGTGATGGACCCAGAGATCCAAAGAGGGACCTCCAGGGGCCCCAGGGGCTCCCAGGGGCAGAGCTCAGCCTGGGCAGCACGAGGTCAGTGTGATTCAGAGGGTCACTTTTGTCCATGGCTGCCTGAATGCAGCAGGTCTGCCTGGAGAGCAGCTTCCCGGGGCCAGAACAAGGTAAAATGACAGAAATGACAGTCACGGCCCCAGGGCCATGTGGTCAGGCCATGACAAAAGTAGAATGCAAACTCCGACCTGCCATCTCTAAGTAGATGAGAAAGCTCAAGCCAGAAGTCCCTTCCAGATAGCCAGAAGGTCTGGAAACTAACAGAACCTAAAGGACACTTGTTCTTTACCAAGCAGGGTGCTTGCACAGCCACAGTTTGTCCTCAAGCGCCTCTGTGAAGTAGGGCTAACCCTACCTGTCATCCACTGAACAGACGAGGAACAGAGGCTCAAGCATGAATTACCACCCACGGTGCAGTCTCAGACGGCAGTTGGCCAGCCTGGACTGTCCAGCCTGGCTCACTGTCCCTGTCGCCACCTCCATGGTACTATGCTAACACCAGTAGTAACTGTCCGAAACTGACAGGGAGCTCTGTGGCAGTTCCAGTAATGCCTGCCTCTGAGTAACACTAATAACAACAACAAAAAAATGATTTAATTGTTACTAGGTACAGATGGATAGAGGGTAGCTTCTTTCTAACACTGGAGTCCCTTGCCAAAAACAAAAATGAATATTTTAGAGTCCTTGTATCTAGAGATGGGGTATCTCTCCCCAAGTTGTACCTGTGGCACATGGAAGGCCTCCTTCCTCCAAGATTCCCTCTGTATGGGGTCCGGGCAAGCAGAGAGGGACTGAACTGTTGGAGGGGTGGGAGACACAGAAAGGCCGTGTGTTCAGCTTTGTGAGCCCAGGAGTTGCATCCAGTGTATTTGCCTGGGGCCTGGGACCTGGGGCTGGATGCTTCTAGGGCCTCCCTGACTTGTACCGCTTTGTAGCACTTTCATGCCCATAGCACATGCAGTCCTCCCCAGCCCCTGAGCCAGTGATTGTATAGACCAGAGCACCAGGGCTGTGTCCATGTCCTTTACCCTTTTCAACTGTCCAACCCAGGTCTTCTCAAGTGTGTCCCTGAGTGCTGAGATGCTCCCCGCCGGGGGCCTCACCCCCAGTGGAGGCAGTCACTATCTTCTGTGACTCAGTTCCTGCTTCCAGAGATGAGTTCACTGGACACGGGCCTCTCATGGAACACAGGGGCTTCACCTGGGGCTAGGCGCCCTCCCCCTGCAGCTGGGTCCTAGCTCAGGCTTCCATAATGAAATGCCATGATCTGGGGGACTTAAGCTGCAAACACTGATTTCCCAAAGCTCTGAAGGTCTGAGATCATGGTGCTCATGAGAGCTCCCCTCTTGGCTTACAGATGGCCACCTTCTTGTGTCCTCACATGGTGGAGACAGGGGTCTTTGGTGTCTCTTCCTTTTAGAAGAACACTAATGGCCTCACTTGAACCTCACCCTTATGAACTCGTTTGACCTTGGTAACTTCCTGAGAGGGCCTGTCTCCAGAAACAGCCACCCTGGAGGCTATATGAGTTGAGGGGGGTGGAGGTACACACACCTTTAACACAGTGAGTCTGTATTTCAGTTTTCTGCTATGATGATCTAAGACCAGCTGACATTACAGATCACGCGTGTTTTGCCTTGGAAGTGAAGACGGGAAATGCTGTGAGGTTTCAGGCTCTGCTGTTGTTGTTCAGTCACTAAGTTCTGTCTGATTCTTTGCGATCCCATGGACTGCAGCATGCCAGGCCTCCCTGTCCCTTGCCATCTGCCAGTTTGCTCAAGTTCATGTCCTTTGAATCGGTGATGCCATCCAAACATCTCATCCTCTGTTGCCCCCTTTTCCTGCCCTCAATCTTTCCTACCATCAGGGTCTTTTCCAATGAGTTGGCTCTTGACATCAGGTGGCCAAAGTATTGGATCTTCAGCTTCAGCATTAGTCCATTGAATATTCAGGGTTGATTTCCTTTAGAAATCAGCTCTAGAGATAGTTGAATAATACAGTCCATGTTGAGGTTGTGAATGGAGCCTCAGAGCTGTGCCTGTGCATGAACACAAGGGAGGGGAAAAACAGGAGAATGGGCTCTTCCTGGGTAATACACTCACCTCGGGCACCAAAACCATTCATCAAGATAAGGAATATTCTAGTGCAATATAAAAAAATTAAAATTCATGCAAAAACTTCACGATGGACAATACCTTAAAATTTTAAACCAAGACAGGATCAGTGCTACTGATTTTTCCTTTTGTGTCAGACTCCACTGTGGCTTAGCACAGCACTGCTGCTAGTACCTTCACATTGACCACCCCAAGTGAACTTTTGTCTGACTACATTTGCAGCTTCTGATAGTGGGTCCACAGGGCGCAGTGCCTATAACTCCAAAAGAAGACAGGAAAGAACGTGTAGGCGCCTCCTATGTGCTTCATCTCCAAAAAAGTTCATGACCTAACCTGAGTTTGGGTGTTTGACTCTCTGAGAGCCACTTGGTAATGAGCTGAGGGTGTGGAGGCAGGAAGGTGAGGTGCAGGCAGGCAGGAAGGTTGTCTGCAGTAATCTAATATTAGTGTTTAGCATGTGGCTGTGGTCCAAAGAATGCTTTCAAACATGCTGTCTCCTTTCAGTCCATCTTCTGTGGAGCAGTGACTACTGTCTTGTTCCAGTCACAGGGATGTGGTACCTGAAACCTAGTTGGCACTCACTGCATGCACACTCTTTATTTGTTTTGAAATGAATATTAGTATATGCCAGCAGTACTCCCCAGGGGGAGGAAAGAAAGAACTCCCGAAAGGATTTTTTTTAGCTTGAAACTGTCAACTCAGCTTCCACAGTTACTCTGCAAGGCTGATTTTGTCTCAGAGAAGTTATTTCCCAGTGTTAGTGAGCATCCTCTTCCTCCTCTTTTTCTTCTTCTGAATGAATGCATTAATACATGAAGACATGGATGAACAAGTCAATGGCAATCAATGGCAATATAACCGTAAATAGAACTTGGAAGGAATTCCTCATACAGGAGATTTTAAAGGTTTTTACTTGGCTAAGGAAACATAATATATATCTTCAGTTCAGTTTAGTTCAGTTGCTCAGTCGTGTCCGACTCTTTGTGACCCTATGAACTACAGCATGCCAGGCCTCCCTGTCCATCACCAACTCCCAGAGTTCACCCAAACTCATGTCCATTGAGTCAGTGATGCCATCCAGCCATCTCATCCTCTGTCATCCCCTTTTCCTCCTGCCTCCAAACCCCCCCAGCATCAGAGTCTTTTCCAATGAGCCAACTCTTCGCATGAGGTGGCCAAAGTATTGGCGTTTCAGGCAAAGTATTGGAGTTTCAGCTTCAGTATCAGTCCTTCCAAAGAACACCCAGGAATGATCTCCTTTTGAATGGACTGGTTGGATCTCCTTGCAGTCCAAGGGACTCTCAAGAGTCTTCTCCAATACCACAGTTCAAAAGCATCAATTCTTCGGCGCTCAGCTTTCTTCACAGTCCAACTTTCACATCCATACATGACCACTGGAAAAACCATATCCTTGACTAGATGGAACTTTGTTATATTTCATATATTTCTCAAATGTATAAAAATATTCTATTGAGCATCTTGAGAAAACACTGGGAGGGGCTGGCATGAAGGTCAGGAGACCTGATGGACAACATGATGTTCACACTCCAGGGTTTGGATGATGTGAAGCACGAATGTTATTTCTCTTGGTCTATCTGGCTAGAGCCTGTCCCACGGTTTTCCCCAGACTAGTCTGTGCCATACACTCTGCAGGGAGCCACGCTGCAGTGTTGACCAACAGAGATAGCTCCTCTGGGTTTAGTTGTCAGAGGCCATTGTTGACCCTGCGCTAATTAACGAAGAAACAAAACACACAGAAAACCTTGATCCTTTGCCCATGTAGATTTTTAAAACATCCAGCGTTCATTTTCTTTCTCTTTGACTTATAATCTTGGTGAGAATAGACGAGAGTATACATCCCAAAGTGCTTTTCTGATGAACTTACTTGTAGAAAGATGAGCAGTCTTGTAGAAGCCCCTGCTGAGGTGGGCGAGCATGGTAGGGATGGAAAGTGCTTTTCTGATGAATTTACTTGTAGAAAGGCGAGCAGTCTTGTAGAAGCCCCTGATGAGGTGGACGAGCATGGTAGGAATGGATGTGAAGGCAAGAGGCTGCGGGTGGACAGCATCTGCTGTTTCTCCTGCAAGGCAGGTTCTGTTTGATCGTCTGGCTTATCTGAGCCACAGACTCCATGGATACAATTTAATTGGGAGTGCTTCTGGTTTTTATAAGGATTAAGTTAAAAAAATTGCGTATGGAAAGAGTTGTTAATCTGTAGCCTCTTCTATGTGTACAAAGGGAAGGGAGGGAGTCAACAGGCACTGAGAATTTTCCACATCCTCCTCTGTGGTGACTGCTTTTTATAGCTCAATGAAATAAGAGGATGAAAGGACAAAGACAGAATGGGAAAATATATTTACAAATCACATATCCAATAAAGGGAATGAGCCAAAAATATAGAAGTTGCTATAACTTCTTTGCATGTCTTCCCGTATGGACTGTGGATCATATCTTATTATGTTTGTTTCACCATTGCCTGAATATAGTAGGAGCTGTTGGTGGCTCACAGACTTGGAGCCACACAGATTCACACTGGATCTAGCTGCACAGTGAAAAGGGAAGATGAATTTGGTGCTCCAGTGAAAAGTGCATTCTAGTGGTGGATTCCCCGAGATCAGGAGAGATGGTCTGCAGCTCAGAGCAGTCATCATCTCATGGCCAAGTGGCACCGAGAGTGTTCCTTAGCAAAGGGGAGAACCAGAGTAGTCTGCTTCTCAGGCTCATCCCCAGGCCCTGCCTAGCCCTAATGAACAATCACTGGGGAAGGGCTCCCTCACGAAAAGATGAATTCCTTCATGTAGGATTGCTGTCACGTTCAACACCAATCACTGTTGGATCTGTGCAAACGTACTGTAGGGAAAAGCGGTAATTAAAAATGACACAAAGAGAAGGAGATAAAGATCAGGCCTTTGAAAATCATTGCCACATGGTCAAGTTATAATTAAGATGTTCACACACATGAATTTGTGGGGGGAAAAAATGAGTTCTTTGAAATAAGACTGCAAAGCCTAGATGAAAGAGCTAAAAAATGAAAGAAAAAACAAAGAATAAATTAACAGAGTTGAGAAAAGAAAAGGAGAAAGGAAAGAAAATAAAGACTAAAAAAATGCTAGAAAAATAGAAGAGAGAGATTCACTATAAAGAGAGCAAAGAATATGAATGACAAGCTTGAGACTGATCAGCAAAATTAGATTTTTTGAAAGTGTTCAAATTGATTTTAGGGAAAATAATACACATGGAAATCAGACAAAGAAGAATATGCATAATACAAAGGAAAAGAAAGGATAGTATTTCCCTCTACCCCTAAGAAAAAGTACAGAATATTTAAAGAAAAAATATTTAAAGATATAATTTAAGAAAACTTTCCTGAAATAAAGCTATAGATCTATATATTTTAAAAGGTATTTTATCCAAGGGAAGAAATGGATTCAAATCTATAAAAAACAGAAAAAAATCTGGATTGTGCTGGACATGGTACCTCTCAATGATCTCCCAGGAGCTGTTGTTCCACCATATGGAGAAGGACAGTCTCAGCACATAGTTGCAGAGCTTCATGATATGCGAGATATCACATACCCAGTTTTGCTTCTGCTGCTCACTCTCCTAGGTCGTGAGATCCTCTATCAGTTCGTCCTCCATGATGTTAGCACTGAGGTCAAAGAGACCCTCCAACATCTCAAAGAAGTTGAGGTAACCCTCATGGTCAGCCACTGCCTCACAGTACTATTACCAGGTGGGCATTGGGCTGCCTGCAGGCCCTCCAGCAGTACTGATAAGTTGGCTGCTGAGGAGCCCAGGGCAGTGGGCCAGGGGCAAGACAGCAGCAGTGCTTTACCCAGACAGCATGATAACTATACTCAGGACTGAATCCTGAATTTGCCTTGTTGGTCAAATGATTAAAATCACCAGGTGGGGAATGAGGTTGACTCTTCTGACTTCAACCAATTAAAGCTTGGACTCTGTTGATATATGACCCAGTTCTATGCTGAATTCACCTCTGCTCAAGCCCCTTCATGAACATGCATATATCCTTAGCATAAAAATTCCCCACTTTCGCTGTTGGGGATACACTGCTTTGGGAAAGATCCTTAGGGTTTTCCTTACTTATTGTAAGAAATAATAATCCTTGCTTTCCAGCAAGGGGGGCAGGGGAGGGAAACAGAACAAATCCTAATAAATTACTGGACTTAAAAAAAGTTGACATCTAGATTCCTCCCCTTTTCCCAAAACTCAAGTTACTTCAAAGTGATTAAAAATTAATTTAAATTATTTAGGAGTTTTAAAATTAATTATTAGTTAAATCATTAAAAACTGTTTAAATGTGCAATCCATAGAAAATTGGGTAAATCATAGGAGAAACATAAGTTTCATAGAATGAAAAACCTAATGTCTAATTGTGTAAAAGAAATTAGAAGAAGAAAAAATATAAGGTAAGTACCACTTCAGTTCAGTTCAGTTCAGTCGCTCAGTCGTGAGAAACATCTGGGGTAACAGGCAAATCTGGCCTTGGAATACAGAATGAAGCAGGGCAAAGGCTAATAGAATTTTGCCAAGAGAACACACTGGTCATAGCAAACACCCTCTTCCAACAATACAAGTATGACTTAGTACTTTGTAAAATAATGAAAACCTTTTTTAATTTAGAAGGATGATAATTATGCATTTATCTTCATACTATGAGGTTGATATTATTATTTCTGGATTATAGGATTAAAACAAAGGACAGTGTGTATACTGCAAAATGGTGTTTAGAGGAAAATCTATGGCTACGTTATGGAGCAGAAACTAATGAAAGTAAACTAAGTATGTACTCAACTAAAATAGGCAGGAAAAAATATACACAGGCACATGCACACACTCAAACTGAGTAAAGCAGTGGGAAGGGCTGTGTAAAACTGAAAGCATATTTTCATGTGTGGTGTTAAAGGATGTTCTAATTTATTTTTTACATGTAGCTGTCTAGTTTCCCCAGCACCATTCATTGAAGAGACTGTTTTCCCTCCATTGTATGATTTTGCCTCCTGTGTCATAGATTAATTGACCACACGTTCATGGATTCATCTCGTGCTGTTCTATCCTATTCCATTGTTTTATATTTCTGTCTTTATGCTATTACCATACTGTTTGGATGAATGTAGCTTTGCAGTATGGTCTTAAGTCAGGGAGCCTGATTTCTCCAGCTCCATTTTTCTTTCTCAGGATTGCTTTGGCTGTTGTGTCTTTTGTGTCTCGTACAAATTTTAAGAATTTTTTGCTCTAGTTCTGTGGGAAATGCCATTGGTAGTTTGATAGGGATTGCATTCAATCTGTAGATTGCCTTTTGACAATATTAATTCTGCCTATCCAAAAACATGGTATATCATTCCATCTGTGTGTGTCGTCTTCAATTTGTTTCATCATCATCTTATAGTTTTCAGAGTGTGGGTCTTTTGCCTCCTTAGGTAGATTTATTTCTAGGTCCTTTATTCTTTTTGATGTAATGGTAAATAGGATTATTTCTTTAATTTTTCTTTCTGATCTTTCATTGTTAATGTATAGAAGTGCACAGATTTTGTGTATTAATTTTGTATCCTGCCACATTACCAAATTCACTGATGAGCTCTGAAAGTTTCCTGGTAGCATCTTTAGGGTTTTCTATGTATAGTATCATGTCATCTGCAAACAATGACAGTATTACTTCTTCTTTTCCAATTTGGATTCCTTTTATTTCTTTATTCTTCTCTGATTGCTGTGATTAGGACTTCCACAACTATGTTGACTAAGAGTGGTGAGTGGACATCCTTGAATTGTTCTTGATGTTAGAGAAAATGATTTCATCGTTTCACTGTTTATTATGATGTTACCCTATCTGTTGAGTATGATGTTACCTATCAGTTCAGTTCAGTCACTTAGCTGTGTCTGACTCTTTGCAACCCCATGGACTGCAGCACACCAGGCTTCCCTGTCTATCACCAAATCCTGGAGCTTGCTCAAACTCATGTCCATTGAGTTGGTGATGCCATCCAACCATCTCAGCCTCTGTCATCCCCTTCTCCTGCTGCCTTCAGTCTTTCCCAGCATCAGGGTCACTTCCAGTGAGTCAGTTCTTCACATCAGGTAGTTAAAGTATTGGAGCTTCAGCTTCAGCACCAGTCCTTCCAATGAATACTCAGGGTTGATTTCCTTTAGGATTGATTAGTTTGATCTCCTTGCAGTCCAAGGGACTCTCAAGAGTCTTCTCCAGCACCACAGTTCAAAAGCATAAATTCTTTGGTGCTCAGCTTTCTTTATGGTCCAACCCTCACATCCATACATGACTACTGGAAGAACCATCAGTTCAGTTCAGTTCAGTTGCTCAGTCGTGTCCGACTCTTTGTGACCCCATGAATTGCAGCATGCCAGGCCTCTCTGTCCATCACCAACTCCCAGAGTTCACTCAAACTCACGTCCATTGAGTTGGTGATGCCATCCAGCCATCTCATCCTCTGTCCCCTTCTCCTCCTACCCCCAATCCCTCCCAGCATCAGAGTCTTTTCCAATGAGTCAACTCTTCGCATGAGGTGGCCAAAGTGCTGGAGTTTCAGCTTTGACTAAGTGGACCATGATGCTGGTGTTATCTGCATACATGAGACTACAGATATTTCTCCCGGCAGTCTTGATTTCAGCTTGTGATTGATCCAGCTTGCATTTTGCATGAAGTACTCTGCATATAAGTTAAATAAGCAGAGTGACAATATACAGCCTTGACGTACTCCTTTCCCAATTTGGAACCAGTCCATTGTTCCATGTCCAGTTCTAACTGTTGCTTCTTGACCTACATACAGATTTCCCAGAAGGCAGGTCAGGTGGACTGGTATTCCCATCTCTTGAAGAATTTTCCAGAGTTTATTGTGAACCACAGTCAAAGCTTTAGTATATTCAGTGAAGCAGAAGTAGATGTTTTTCTGGAATTCTCTTGCTTTTCCTATGATCCAGCAGATGTTGGCATTAGATCTCTGGTTCCTCTGCCTTTTCTAAATGCAGCTTGAACATCTGGAAGTTCTCAGTGGAACATTTGGATGTTAGCTATAGATTTGTCACATGTGGCCTTTATTATGCTGAGATATGTTCCTTCTGTGGAGAAGGCAATGGCACCCCACTCCAGTACTCTTGCCTGGAAAATCCCATGGATGGAGAAGCCTGGTAGGCTGCAGTCCATGGGGTCGCTGCGGGTCAGACATGACTGAGCGACTTCACTTTCATGCATTGGAGAAGGAAATGGCAACCCACTCCAGTGTTCTTGCCTGGAGAATCCCAGGGACGGGGGAGCCTGGTGGGCTGCCGTCTATGGGGTCACACAGAGTCGGACACGACTGAGGTGACTTAGCAGCAGCATGTTCCTTCTGTGCCTACTTTCTGGAGGGTTTTTATCATAAATGGGTTGTGAATTTTGTCAAAAGCTTTTCTGCATCTATTGAGATGATCACATGACTTTTATTCTTCAATTTGTTGATGTGGTGTATCACACTGATTGGTTTGCAGATGTTGCAAAATCCTTGCATCCTGGGATAAAGCCATTGGATCATAGTATATGGTCCTTTTAATGTGTTGTTGGAGTCAGGTTGCTAGTTTACTGTTGAGAATTTTTGTGCTCATCAGTGTTCATCAGTGATATTGGCCTATAAATTTTTTTCTTTTTTTGTGGTATGTCTGGTTTTACTTTCTGGGTGATGGTGGCTTTATAGAATGAGTTTGGGAGTATTCCTTCCTCTGCAATATATTGTAATAGTTTCAGAAAAATAGATATTAATTCTTATCTAAATGTTTGGTAGAATTTGCTGGTAAAGCCATCTGGTCTTGGACTTTCATTTGTTGGAAGTTTTTCAATCATGCTTTCATTTTCAGTATTTGTGACTGGTCTATTCATATTTTCTATTTCTTCCTGTTTCAGTCTTGAGAGATTATGCCTTTGTAAGAATTTGGCCATTTCATCCAGGTTGTCCACTTTATTGGCATACAGTTGCCATCTCCCAGAATAATGAAAATAAAAACAAAAATAAACAAATAGAACATAATTAAACTCAAAAGCTTTTGAATTGCAAAGGAAACCATAAACAAAATGAACAGATAACCTTTGAAATAAGAGAAAATACTTGCAAATGATATGAGAGACAAGGATTAATTTCCGGTTACAAACAGCTCATACAACTCAAGAAAAACAAAACAAAAGAAATGAAGCAACCCAATCAAAAAATGGGCAGAAGGCCTAAATAGATATTCTGGAAAGAAGACATACTTGGCCTCAAGGCCAAGAGGCACATGAAAAGATGTTAAACATTGCTAATTATTAGAGATCCAAATCAAAACTACAATGACGTATCACTTCACACCGGTCAGTATGACCATCACCAAAAAGCCTACAAACTGTAAATGCTGGAGAGGGTGTGGAGAAAAGGGAACCCTCCTACACTGTTGGTGAAAATGCATTTAAAAAATTGGTGTAGCTGCTAAGGAGAACAGTTTGGAGATTCCTTAAAAAACTAAAAATGAAGCCACCATGCCTGTGTGCATGCTCGGTCACTCAGTCATGTCCTACTCTTTGCAGCCTCATGGACTGTAGCCTGTCAGCCTCCTCTGTCTATGGGATTTCCAGGCAATACTGGAATGGGTTGCCATTTCCTACTCCAGGGGACCTTTCCGACCCAGGGATTGAACTTGCATCTCCTGCATTGGCAGTCAGATTCTTAACACTGAGCCACAGAAACCAGAGCCAACATATGACCCTGCAATCTAACTCCTTGGCATATATCTGGAGAAAAACTTGGTTCAAAAGTATACATGCACCCCAGTGTTCATTGCAGCACTGTTCACAAGAGCCAAGACGTGGAAGCAACCTAAATGCACATCCACAGATGAATAAAGAAGGTATGATACATATATACAATGGACTATAACTTAGCCAGTAAAAAGAATGAGATAATGCCATTTACAGCAGTATGTATGGACCTGAAGATTATCATACTAAGTGAAGTTAAGTCAGAGAAAGACAAATATCATGAAATATCACTTATAGCAGAATCTTTAAAAAATTATACAAATGAACTTATTTACAAAAATAGAAATAGACTCACAGACTTAGAGAATGAACTTATGGTTACCAAGGGGGAAGCGTAGGGGAGAGGGATAGATTGGGAGTTTGGGATTGACATGTACATACTATGTTTAAAACAGATAACCAATAAGGACCTACTGCACAGCACAGGGACCTCTGCTCAATATTCTGTAGTAACTTACATAAGAAAAGAATTTGAAAAAAAAAATAGATACACACACACATATATATATATAACTGATAACTGAATCACTTTGCTTTTCACCTGAAACTAACACAACATTGTTAATCTACTATACTCCAATGTAAAATTAAAACTTTTAAAAAGTGAAAACATAAGTTAAGTATATAAACAGCATAAATGGATTAATCCCAGAGATGATTCTTTTAACAATTAAATAGACAGTTGTTGTTGTTGTTGTTCAGTTGCTCAGTCTTGTCCGACTCTTTTCGACCCCATGACCTGGAGCATACCAGGCTTCCCTGTCCTTAACTATTCCCTGGAGCTTGCTCAAACTCGTGTCCATCGAGTCAGTGATAGCATCCAACTATCTTGTCCTCTGTCGTCCCCTTCTCCTACTGCCTTCAAACTTTCCCAGCATCAGGGTCTTTTCCAATGAGTTGGCTGTTTGCCTCAGATGGCCAAAGTATTGGAGCTTAAACTTCAGCATCAGTCCTTCCAGTAAATATTCAGGGTTGATTCCCTTTAGGATTGACTAGTTTGATCTCCTTCCAGTCCAAGGAACTCTCAAGACTCTTCTCCAGCACCACAGTTCAAAAGCATCAATTCTTTGGTGATCTTAGCTAATCTATATTAGCTTGCTCCTTGGAAGAAAAGCTATGACCAACCTAGATTGCATATTAAAAAGCAGAGACATTACTTTGCCAACAAAGGTCCATCTAGTCAAAGCTTTGGTTTTATCAGTAGTCATGTGAGAGTTGGACTATAAAGAAAGCTGAGCACCGAAGGATTGATACTTTTGAACTATGGTGTTGGCAAAGACTCTTGAGAGTCCCTTGGACTGCAAGGAGATCCAACCTGTTCATCCTGAAGGAAATCAGTCCTGAATATTTATTGGAAGGACTGATGCTGAAGCTGAAGCTCCATACTTTGGCCACCTGATGCAAAGAACCAACTCATTGGAAAAGACCCTGACTCTGGGGAAAATTGAAGGTGGGAAGAGAAGGGAATGACAGAGCTGGTTGGATGGCATCACCTACGTGATGGACATGAGTTTGAGTAGACTCCAGGAGTTGATGATGGACAGGGAAGCCTGACATGCTGCAGTCTATGGGACCGCACAGTCAGACATAGCTGAGTGACTAAACTGAACTGAATATATAGGTTCTCTCTATATATATATATGAGAAGGTAATGGCAACTCACCCCAGTATTCTTGCCTGGAAAATCCCATGGACCAAGAAGCCTGGCAGGCTACATACAGTCCATGAGGTCTCAAAAAGTTGGACACAACTAAGTGACTGAGCACACACGCATGGAGAAGCAAATATAGTAATAATCAAAATAAAAATGAGAGAAAAACCTTTAAGGAAAGTGAATGAATCATAAAACATTTGGAAAGAGAACAGTGTCAATACTCCTATGTACCAAACTGCTTTTAGTTAGAGACAGAAATTTTAAACAGTATTCAAAGTTCTGTCCCTCCAAATGCACCTCTGCCCAGATGGTTTCAGAGGTGAAATATATGAAGTCATTTAGAAACATAGAATTTCAAAATATTCTATAAACTGTTCCAGAGCAGAGACAGAAAAATCTTCCGCATGTCTTTTTATGAGGTAAAGCAATATATGATTAAAAAAATAAAAAAACAGGACAAAAGTATCCCAAGTTTAAAAAGAGAAAACAACCGCATGACAATCTTATTCATTTTGATAACAAAAATTCTAAATAAGATATAGTCAAATAGAATACAGCATCAGAAAAAAGTAATATGTCATGATCATATGAGTTTTAAACCAGCAACAGAAATGTTATAATATCAGAACATATATTAAGCACCTTTTTCAAAAATGGATGAAGCTGTCCTTTGATTTTCTTCATGACTGTATTTGATAACATTTAATATTCATTCGTAACTTTTAGTACATACTCTTAATATAAAAGGAACTGATATAATTTTTAAAAATAAGTTAAAAGTCAGCGCTACGTCTTACGGTTTTGTTGTCGTTCAGTCACTCCGTCGTATCTACTCTTTACACGCAATGGACTGCAGTATGCCAGCCTTCCCTGTTCTTCACCACCTCGCATAGTTTGCTCAAACTCGTGTCCATTGCCACCGAGTTAAGGACCAGGAGAGACTGTCAGTTCAAAAGTCCCATAATAGTGCTTTTAAAGGGCTCATTCCTTAAAAGGGCTTGCCAGAGGAAGCGCAGTGATGAAGAATCTGCCTGCCAATGCAGGAGACACAGGAGACGTGGGTTTGGTCCCTGGGTCAGGAAGATCCCCTGGAGTAGAAAATGGCAACCTGCTCCACTTTCCTTGCCTGGAAAATTCCCTGGACAGAGTAGCTTGGTGGGCTACAGTCTGCGGGGTCGCAAAGAGCCTGGACATGACTAAGCACATAAGCATGCATTCCTTAAGAGGGATTCATTATCTCATTACTGTAAACATACTTAACTTGTTTATAGACTTAATAACCCTTTCAACTGGAGGGAACTTCAATTTACATGTATAATATGGTTGTAGTCTTTTATGTACACAGTACAGACTGTTGTGAGTCCTACTATAATCATAAGCTATAGTCATTTAGACTAATTTTCTAAAACTTAAAAAGTAGTTTCACTCAAATGATGATAGAGGTTTGCAGTGGTTATGTCTTTGCCCTTTCAACAGACTGTTCTTGATGCGGGATGTTTTCAGCAGCAATGCAATTACTAATCTACATTTTGTACCATTAAAAAAACGCAATTTGTTCTGGACCTATCGCTACATGAGACAATATCAAAGTATTTTCACAAAAGGCAGTATTGCCAGGGCCAGGCATCTCTCAGTTGGCTCCCAGGTGTATCTATGCCTTGGGAACTCAAGTTTCTGCAACATGAGTTTAACTGGCCTTGAGTGGGATAGAACCGGGAATGTACTTGGCATTGGAACAAGCCAAACAGGCTGGACTTCACAGAACAGACCCTCTTTTGTATGGTGCGATCTGAGGAAACAGTCTGTTTGAATTTCCTAACTTGAGGGCAGTAATTTTTTCATCTTAACCATTAATAATTAAGATTTGTATCTTTATAGACTAGAAGGATTGGATGCCTGGAGCTATCGATAACCGCCTACAGATCACATTGTTCTTTGTATTGTCTGAGTGACTCATTGCAGTGAAATGCTGTGGGGCTGTCAGCCGCCACCAGGATCCACTGGCCTCCTCCTCACTAGCTTGGCTCCCTGAATGGGCCCCCGGCTCTCTCTCTTTAGCTGTGACAGTCTAGCTCAGGAAACAAGTTCCACACCAGTCCGCAGTTCTTACTGAGCAGAAGAACTTTGTCCCCTGGGCAACTCCTTCCCAAATCCTTGATGCTCAGGTCTCAAAATCGCTCTCCAGGCTCCCTGGGACTTACTACTTTGTAGGAACTGGCTAGGCCCCTGAGAATGGCAGTATGTTAGCGATGCCAGAGGTTTTTCCCCACCTCTTTTCCTCTTGATTTGCTTTTATGACTCAGTTATGTGATTGAGTAAGGCAGGAAGATCCAGAAGGTCAAGAACATTCTGACCTCAAGTTCCACAGTCTGCCTGAGTGATTTTTGGTCCTTTTTTTTTTTGAAGTGTCATGTCTTAGCACCCTCCTGCCGAGGTGGGTGGGGAAGGAAGTTGGGAACTTTTGTCCAGCTTTGGAAGATCTATGTTTGCTTTCCACATCTGGGGTCCTTGTGACGCCAACGTGGGTTTACAGAGAGGGCTGACTCATTCAATGTCCATAATTCCTGACTTAGAAAGGCTCGTATTGTGAGCCCTGTGGGCCAGTGATGTTCATAATAAAGGAAGTCATCAGGAAGGTGGGTTTCCTTTCCATCTCTTCTCTTAACTTCTCCAGCTGGAGGGATATCTTGAAGAAGGTTGTAGAAGACTTGGCTTTTTTACACGTAATGTTATTTGTTTATTTATGACTGTGCTGGGTTTTCATTGCTGCGGGGGCTCTTCTCTAGTTGCAGCAAGCGAGGGCGGCTCTGCAGTTGTGGTGTGTGGGCTTCTCGTTGAGGATCTTCTTGTTGCAGAGCATGGTCTCTAGGTGCGTGGGCTCACTAGGTGCAGCTCCTGGGCTTTAGAATACAGGCTCAGTAGTTGTGGCACATGGGCTTAGTTGCTTCTCAGCATGTGGGATCTTCCCGGACCAGGGATCAAACCTCTGTCCCCTACACTGGCAGGTGGATTCTTTACCATTGAGCCACCAGGGGAGCCCAGACTTGGCTTTCTAATTCAGTCAGACAGCCTAGGTCACAGAAACTGACTGTCAGGGAAATTTGGCACACTTGCCCTCATATCCTCATATCCGGGAGTTTCTGTAATTATAGCTGGGTTCTATTTACCCAACTTACTGAATCTGCAGTGCCTCACAGTATTTTCTAATTGATGATGCAAGACATCTGAATACACTAAACTTAAATCTTTGAGGAGAAAACAGGCTCATTAGGGTTTGTTCAAAGAGATACCGGTTTAGCCTAAACATGCAGAAATGATGGATTCCCTAAGAGGCCAGCAGGTCTACTGGTCAAACACCTGCTAAGTGAGATTCAGTTTTCAACACTGGCTGGGTAGACTGTGACGAGTGACTGACCACTCCACATCTTAATGCCCTCCTCTGTGAAAGGAGGGTACTGGTACAGACTCTCCCCAGGGCCTCTGGGAGAAGTAAATGTCAGCACCTGCATATGGTAAGTGTTCTCTATGGGTTTAACACATGATTATTCAAACTGAGTTTCAAGATTCATTCACTCCAAGTATTTTTGTGCCAGGCACAATCCGGGGGGCAGGGACCCAACGGTTTGAAAGTATGTCCACCAAGAAGACACAGTTTTCCTGGAAGTTGGGAAATATTGATTTCAGGATCATGGGCAAAGTTGTAGGCATCTTTTTGCCCAGTTAGATCTGCAGGACAGTGTGTATCTTCATGGGAATCTGAGTGGGGCCCTTAATGATGAAAACATTGAATTAAAGTGAGGGTACCTAGGAAGAACGCACGCCATGAGTCCCAAGATTTTCTCAATGTGTAAGAACCAGATTATTCCTGGAGTTTACTCAAAATGATCAAGTGGGTCTGATCCTGGTCTGCCATTGCTACCTGAGCTCTGTCTCATCTCTTCACCGTACTGCTTTCCACAGAGTTTGGTACTCAGTAAATATGGAGTATAAATTGAGTACTGATCAGGAAGAAACCACTGGAATATGCATATGGATAGAAAGAAGGCAAACAATAAAGCGAAAACAGTGGAATATTAATAGGAGATTCTGAGTGATCCTTGAAATCATTTGAAATTATTTCCAATGAAAAGTTTTTTAAAAGAAGCTACTATATTATTCAAGCAGAAAGATGACTAATAGAATCAGAGTTGTAGGATATGATTAATTTTAATGGTTCTTGTTGTTTTTCTGAGCTACTCTGAACATCTAAGTATATCTTGGACTTGTTCCCATGATGGACGTTACAAGAAATACTAATTAAATTTAATAGAATTAATTATATATGATTTATAAATATTTAATAAATTAGAATTGGAAATAACACCAGACAGAAATGTTGAAACAGACAGCCTTCTGAGATAAATTTTCTCTGCTTTCATGGATTGTATTAAGTCTGCCTGTGATAATTTCACAAGAAGGAACATTTTTGTAGCTGCTGATTCATTTCTTCTTGGCAGACAGAGCACCGACAAAGTTGAGATATTACTGTTAATCTCTTTTTATTTAGATGTGTGCTAGAATAGCACTTGAGGCACTATGGATATAAACCAGCACTTCTCTGTTACTACGAAGGCATAATTTATTTACCAGAACCAAATTACCTTGTAGTGAGGGCCAAAAAAGTGGAGTTCTCAAAGACTAAGCTGCATTCTCAGCTGACTTCTTTTTGAAGAAATTTCTGTTTCAGCTTGGAATCTTACCAACTACAATTATTTCCCCAAATGAAATACAATATTAATTTGCTAGGGCTGTTGTAACAACATCCCACAAACAGACATGTGCTATCTTCCTTTTGTGGAGTTTCCAAGTACAAGATGGTGGTAAAGGCACGGCCAGGGCCCTGAGGCACACAGGAATGGTCAGTTCCTGGCCTCTCTCCTCACTTCTCACATCTCCCTGGCTTGTGGAAGCATAACTCCAATTTTTACATGATGTCCTTGTGTGCAAACCTGTGTCCAAATTGCCCTTTTTTTGTAGGGACGCACTTGCCTTGGGTTAGAGCTCACCCTCGTGACCTCACCCTAATTTGATCATCTATAAAGTAGGTCACACACACACAGGTACTGGGATTAGTACATCAGTATCCTGGGGAGAGGCATAATTCGACCCACAACAAAGACATTTATGCTACTGTAGATAGTTGAAGATAAAGGCTATATAGTTTTTAATTAACTCCAACTTTTTGAGAAATGTAATTCCACAGATCTGATCAAAGTAAAAGAAAATGCTCAAATAATTTCAAACTTTATATTGTATTTTATACAAATTTTATATTTTACCCTGTGTAGATCTTCATTTAAGGAGGCATCTTAGTACATGTTGCTTTGGCTTCCCAGGTGACAATAATAGTCCAGAATCCACCTGCCAATGCAGGAGATGCCGGTTTGATCCCTGAGTCAGGAAGATCCCCGGAGGAGGAAATGGCAACCCCCTCCATTATTCTTGACTGGAAAATCCCATGGACAGAGGAGCCTGGTGGGCTACAGTCTATGGGGTTGCAAACAGTCAGACACAAGTTAGTGACTGATCATGCGGGTACAAGTTGCTTATCATAAAAATTTTAAAACCAATAGATCATCTAAGTTCTTTGACTCTGAGAGAGATCAGTTAAAAACCAGAAATGAATTATTTTTTGTGTTTTTTTTAAATTGGAGGATAATTATATTGTTGTGTTGATTTCTGCCATATGAATCAGCCATGTGTATACATATATCCCTCCCTCTTGAGCCTCCTTCCCATCCCACCCCTCTAGGTCATCACAGAGCACCGAATTGAGCTCCATGTGTTGACGGCAGCTTCCCACTCGCTGTCTGTTTTACACGTGGAGCTGTGCATAAGTCAGTGCTACTCTCTATTCATTCAGCCTTCTCCTCCCCCTTCTTTGACCTCAGGTCTGTTCTGTACATCAGCATCTATTCTTACTCTGCAGATAGGTTCATCAGTACCATTTTTCTAGATTCCATGTATATGCAAGCTATTTTAAATAGACATTTTAAATAGGTGCATAATTGGACCTCCCCTAACACCACTGTGTGCTCCTAAGAGATAGAACATAGTGATGCAAGAGGTCTCTGAGGTCAGAACTCCTCACTACCTCCTCCTCAGGTGAGCAACTCATCCCTAAGAGGTAAGATCATGTTAGAATCCCATAGGGACACCCCGGATCCGTGTCACCAGACCAATATTTTTAAAATGTAAAATTGAATTGAGTAAAAACTGAATCCATTTTCCTAGCAGTCTGGACATGAGTGTCTGTCTTGGGTAAATCCTAAAGCAACAGTTCTTACGTGGGTAGTGCCACTTGTGTTGTCCCCAGTAATTCATCAGAAATCATGGAGTTGGTGGGCTTGGCCGTTCAGTAGTTTTAAGTGGGACCAAGGGGAGGAGCAAATGCAGGAGGCTCTTGGTCAGAACCCCCGCTCCCTTCCTGGTACCCCCACTTGCTCTTTCTGGGTGGAAGAGAAAGAGTTCAAATCACAGCTAGCCCCCAAGGGTTTGCCACACCCAGGAAGGTTACCATCCACTGCTCTGTGTGGAGATTTATTTGATCAGATTGTCAGAATTCAAGTCAATGTAGAATAAGTTATGAAAATCTTCAGGACTAGGGGAACCTGTTCCAGGGTGGACCTTCTTCTCTTGGGTGTCTCTCACTATTAAGTTTCTGTAGAGTGGAATTATTTCAGTTCAGTTGCTCAGTCATGTCCAACTCTTTATGACCCCATAGACTACAGCATGCCAGGCTTTCCTGTCCATTACCAACTCCTGGAGCTTGCTCAAAATCATGTCCATCGAGTCAGTGATACCATCTAACCATCTCGTCCTCTGTCCTTTTCCTCCTGCCTTCAATCTTTCCCAGCATCAGGGTCTTTACTAATGAGTCAGTTCCTCCCCTCAGGTGGTCAAAGTATTGGAGCTTCAGCTTCAGTATCAGTCCTTCCAATGAATGTTCAGGACTGATTTCCTTTAGGGTTGACTCTTTTGATCTCCTTGCAGTCCAACTGACTCTGAAGAGTCTTCTCCAATACCATAGTTCAAGTAGCACTGAAATACTAGCCCTTGGCCTCAAACAACTAAAGACCTTAGAAAAGCTTTCTCTGCAGTTGGCTTAAATTGAATCATTTTCCAGAGATTTGTGCCTGCCATGGCCTCTTTCTTGGAGTCTCTACTTTTGTAAGTTACTGCATTTTTTTAAACCATCTCCTTGGCCACTGTTGTCAGGCAAGCAGCAAGGAAACTTGATTGTCAAAGTTCAGGAATGTGAGCTGAACTTTGAAAGACCTCAATAACACGAGTGCCCTGCAGAGGGTGAGCATTTTTCTTCAAATGCTGTGGATGACAAAAATTTGTAATTCTCACAGATAGCTGGTTTCTTGTGCAGAGGAGAGAGACTTGATGCTAGTGGAGAAGGCAGCAGTAGTGACAGTGGCTAGGACAGTATGGTCGGGGCAGAGGGAGACACACAAAGAATCCAGAAATGGACCCACCTCACACAGGCCAAGCTAATTTTTAACAAAAGTGCAATAGTAACTCAGTGGAGAAAGAATAGCCTTCTCAACAATGATACTGGCACAATTGGACATCCAGAAGAAAAAGAAAAAGAAGGAAAGAACTTCAGGCTACACTTCACACCTTACATAAAAATTAATTGAATGGATCATGGACTTTAAAAATGTAAAATGATAACATTTTTGAAAAAAAGAAAAACCAAAGGAAAAAATTAGCATGATCTATAAAAGAAAAAATGGTTACGTTGAATCTCATAAAAATTTAAAACTTTTGTGCTGCAAATGACCCTATTAAGAGGTTAAAAGTACAGTCTACAGTCTGAAAAGAAGCACTTGCCAACTACATATTCAATAAAGAACTAGTGTTTAACGTATAAAGAACTCTCAGAATTCAACAGTAAAAATACAAATAATTCAAATGACCTCAAAATGAAAATAGACATTTCACGGAAGAGAATGTGAAGAACAAATAAACACATGAAAGGATGTGAACATCACTAGCAATCTAGGGAAACACAAGATAAGACCACAATGATATATCACTACATACTTATAGAACTAGCTGAGCTAAAATAGTGTCACCAAATGCCAGCAAGGATGCATAGACTAGATCACTCATTTCCCTCTGGTGAGGATGCAAAATAGTATGGCCACTCTAGGAAACGGTTTGACAATTTTTTTATAAAGTGAAACAGGAAAATATATGTCCCAGAAATGATACCTTTGATCACTTATCCCAATGAAATGGAGACATGTTCATACAAAAACCTGTGCATGAATGTTCCTAGCAGCTTTATCTGTAATACTCCTAAACTGGAAACTTCCCCAGTATCTTTCACTGACTGAACAGTTAAACAAACTGCAGAACCTTCACACCATGGAACACTATGCAGGACTATTGGTACAGGGAATAACTGGGGTGAGTCTCTAGAGAGAGATGCTGAGGGCAAAAGTCTAGCTCAAAAGGTTATTACATACCATATGATGGTATTTATATAACATTCTTGAAATGAAATGACAAAATTATAGAGATGGAGAGATTAGTGGAGGAGCTAATTAGGAGGTTAGAGTGCAGCTATAATAGGGCAGCAGGAGGGATCTTTGTGATGGAACATTCTGGATCTTGGTCATATCAAAGGTTGAGATATTGTCTTGTAGTTGTTGTGCAAGATGTTACCACTGAGGAAATCTGGGTAAAGGGTACGTGCTATATCCTTTTTAAAAACTCCAGTTATCGTGAAGTAAACATTTTAATTTAGAAATAATTTAAGGTTGTTTTGGGGCTTCTCACATGGTGCTAGTGGTTAAGTACCCACCTGCTGATGCAGGAGAAGCAGGTCAGTCCCTGGGTTGGGAAGGTCCCCTGAAGGAGGGGGTGGCAACCCACTCTAGTATTCTTTTTTTTTTTTTTTGTATTTATTTATTTTTTTTACACAAACTCCCAAACATGAACCCCCCTCCCACCTCCCACCCCACATCATCCCTCCAGATCATCCCCATACACCAGCCCCAAGCGTCCTGCATCCTGCACTGAGCACTCTAGTATTCTTGCCTGAGAAATCCCATAGACAGAGGATCCTGGCAGGCTACAGTCCGTGGGGCCACAAAGAGTCAGACACGACTGAAGTGACTTAGCACGTAGCACGCACATAAGGTTGTTGTAGCATGCAAAATTAAAAGTGTGAGTTACTTTCTCACACCTCCTTTCTCTAACCAGGCCCATGGTATCCTTTTCCCCAATTATCTTCTGAGGATAAAAGTTCCAAAGCATGAAAACATCTAAAATCCTCTAGGGGGTGGACATCCTGAGTTGTTCTGATTTTCTCAATGAGATCCAGCCCTGTCTTGGGCCCCACATCATCTGTTTCTACTTTCTTGTGTAGCAAGACCCAGATGGGGGAGATTCTGTACCACAGTAGATTCTGTAGAGTAATTCTTGGAAGCTTAAAAATTCCGTATTTATCTGGGATCAAGGTAATATGTTTGTATCAATAACCAAACATCTCCAGAGAGAACACCAGCAGGAAATGGGGGTGGAAGAAAGATCAGAAAATCAAGCCAAGTGGGAGAGATTCAGAAGCTCTGCCAGAGGCAAGGACCACCCTCTTGACATTATATCCCAGCTATCTGGCAACTTGCTCCTTTAAACATCATCAGTTAGGCATATTTTAGCTGTGAAAGGCTCACCATCATTTGAACAGCAGCATATCCCAGACTGAAATTGACCAAGGAAATGGAGTCTGCAAGGGACCAAGGAATCATGCTGTCCATGTGCACCACTTATAATCTGACCTCTTGACAGGGTTGGCTGATGAAACGTTTAGTTCCCTGACTTGCTGGCAGGACATCTGCAGTCAGCAGTGTCTAATTTCTTCTCCCTCTGGATCCAGGTTTGCTGCCCTAGCCTAAAAAATAAATGGAAAATTTTGCCTGCTGAGCAGGGCTAATTCTGGCATTCTTGAGACCAGACAACTTACTGAGTTGAGGTAAGGCTATGAAAGAATGTATTTCCAGGACTACTGAGATTCTCTCTGTACAGGACAAAAAATCTTAAGTTAGTTACAAATATAACAACCTGTTAGCTCAGTCAGGTGCTTCCCTGGTGGCTCATTGTTAAAGAATCAGACTATCAATGCAGGAGATTCAAGTTTGATCCCTGGGTCAGGAAGATCCCCTCAAGAAGGAAATAGCAACCCACTCCAGTACTCTTGCCTAGGAAATCCCATGGACGGAGGAGCCTGGTGGGCTACAGTCTATGGGGTCGTAAGAGTTGGACACGACTTAATGACTAAACAACAGCAACAGCATAACTCAATCTCATTTTTGAAAAAGACATCACAAGTGTTTCTTCCATGGGCAAAATCCCTTCCAAAATAAACAGTCTAGCTTTGCATTTCAAGAAGGCCTGGTTCAAGAGCAGTTGCCACTGAAGTTAGGAGGAGGTCTAGGTCACAGCCTCCATAACATGCCATGTCAAGGAAGACAGTCACATATGACAGCCCGTATAACCATGCCTCTGCCTCCACCATCCCTATATTACATCATCCTCCATGGTCCCCACATGACAGTGTCCCCATCCCCATCATCCTTTCAAGATGTTGCCCCCACCCCCCCAACCCCAGTCCCATACAACCATTTCGCTCTCAATATCCTCATTTGACTTTTCTTTGAGCTGCTTCACCTGCTTGGTGTGACCATTTTTGATTCTCCTATTTGTATTCCTTGTGTCTCCCAGAATGATAAACAAGAGTCCAGGAATGGGATGATTAGAAAAAATTATATTCTGTGCTGGTTATTTGTTCTTTATGGCCTTTTTTTTTTTCCTAAACAAAAACTTGCAAGATAAGATAGAATGCATTTTATATATAAAAGTTGGATAACTATTGCTGAATTGCCTTCCATAAAGATTTTTCCAATTTATTTTCCCACCAGCAATGAGAGAGTTTCCCCTTCTTTTCAATGGTGATCTGTATTGGGGATTATCTTTCTTCTATATCTTGTTCAGTCTTATGTGATAACTAGTAGCTCATTGCTGGAATTCACATTGCTTTGATCATTAGTGACGTTTAACATTTTTTTAAATTTTTTTTTTGTTGACCTTTTGTTTTTTAGTATAGTGTTTGTTCAAGTATTTGCAATATTTGCCTTTTGGTCTGATTTTAAGAGATCTTTAATAGGTGTATTAAGCTGCTAAGGAGCTTCCCCCATGGCTCAGCAGGTAAAGAATCCACCTGCGACGCAGGATATAGGAAATGCAGGTGCGATCCCTGGATCCAGAAGATCCCCTGGAGGAGGGCATGGCAACCCACTCCAGTGTTCTTGCCTAGAGAATCCTGTGGACAGAGGAGCCTGGCACACTCACTCCATAGGGTTGCAAAGAGTCAGACACCCCTGAAGCAACTGAGCACCCACAGCCTGCTAGGGCTGCTATTACTAAGTATAACGGATAGGGGGCCTTAAATGACAGAAGTTTATTTTCTCACAGTGCTGGAGGCTAGACGGCAGAGATCAAGGTGTCAGCAGGGTTAGTTTCTCCTGAGGCCTCTCTCCTTGGTTTGTTGACAGCTGTCTTCTCCCTGCGTCCTCATGTCATCTTCCCTCTGTGTGTGTCTGAGTCCTGATCTCTTCGTGTAACAACATCAGTCAGACTGAATTAGGGTCCCACCCAGATGACCTCTTTTCACCTTAATCCCCAACATACAAATCCTGAACCCAGGTCTGTCAGAATTTTAAGTATTCTATCTAGTCCATTTTTTGCCTTCTAAATTTATTTCTGTTGATAGCTAATACTAAGAAACGATTTTTTATTGCTTGCCACATGCCAGGCACTAAGTTATTTACAGATATTAAGTAGTTAATCATCACACAACCATGTGAAGTAGGTTTTATTATTAACTTGTCCTGGGTCACACAACTAGGAGGTAGTGAGTTGGTGAACCTAATATGTTTACCTGGGCAGTGTTTAACCAATATGCAATCCTGCCTCCCAGGGGAGAACCTTAGACATCCAGAGGTCTCAAACTTGCTTCCCTTTGGGGATTGTACTTTATGGAGCCTTTTCATCCCAGTAGCATGATACTGATTTATTTTTCCTTCTTCTATTTATATCATGTTGATTTGGAATTTGTTTAGGTCCAAGCATTCTTTTTTTTTTCTTATTAGCCATCAGTCATTGAGGACTTACGATTGCCTGGTGCTGTGCTAGGGTACTTACAAACACAAATTTACTTAAGCCATACAATAACCAATTTTAGCAGACCTCCTGGTCGTACATATGAGAAAAGATAAATTTCTAGGAAGTTGTTAATTGTTCCAGTTCACATAACAAATCAGTGGGAAACTGGGGTTAAAATCAAGGTTTATCAGTCATCAGACTGTTACTCAGAGTCACCATATCCTTACTTAAAATCACCATTGTGATAGTGGAGATAGGATTGCAACTCTGCAGTTTTCACAAATGTTTCATTTGCCAGTTATCCTTGAGCTGTGTATTGTTATATTTGTTTATTAGTTTTACTGAATTGGCTTAAGTATCAAAAGACCAAATTTTATTTTGTGGAATTTCTAGTTTATCCATTCTATTTCTACAAGAGATCACTTAAATAGAATAAATGCAATTCAGTGGACCAGAATAGAATTCTGATATTTAAAGATGTTTTTTTAAAAAATAAAGTCCTCATTTTGTAAAGTTGAAAATTCAGTCTTGCAAAATTAATAACTCATCTTTCCAAGTTAATAATTCCATGAAAAATGGTTATTCAAACTAAGCCTTTGAAGTCAGCTGGGCTGCTGTTTTAAATTCATTAAAAAACTTATATGCTCAGAGAAGAATTTACTAAGATTATGGAATTTAGAGTGTGTGGTCCTATTTTTGAATTCAAAATAGTTTCAAAATGCTGGGTTTGGGTGGCAGCAGATGGATTGTGTGGAACATGCTCCTGGCATCCAGGGAAACGCATTCCATGCTGTGGGTCCAGGGAGACCGGGCTGCAGACTGGGAAAGGCTGGAGTCAGGCAAAACTGGGAGACCTTCAGCGTCGTCACTTATCGCACAGAACCCTGGGCAAGGCGCATGAGCACGTTACAGCACAATTACCTTATGGGCAAAATGGGAGGAAAGTGAAACCTGCCTCAAAGAATTTTATGAGAATCCTTGCTAGTGCATGTAAAGCATGCAGCAGTGCCCGGTGGCCGGTGGCAAATGGCGGTTCTGCTGTTGACCTGATTGAGGCTCGTTTGTTATTCTCTGTGTTCATTTACATGTTTGAGAATCGGAGGTCTCCTCCAATAAAATTCATGATTGATTGTTGTTGTTCAGTCGCCAAGTTGTCCCATTTTTACATGTATGAACTATGAAAGTGTGTCCAGATGTGGGAGACCCCTGCATAAGCTGTGTTCCTGGCGTGCGGCAGGTAAGAAGTCTGCCAGTCACTGGAGAACACACCTCCCTCCGCCGGTGAAGTCTTGAGATTCCCTGAAATATATCTTCACCGAATGATGCTTTGTTTCATTCCATGGGTAGGAGTTGATAGACTTTCTTCACTGATTTGTTCATTCCGAAACTATTTGTTGAGCCCCAATATGTGCAGACACCTGTGAAAGACACAAGCATGATAAGACACATGACCACTTTTCAAAGATACGTATTCTAGCAGGAGAAGCAAGAAACCCACAGACACCTTCAGGATGAGGCAGGGCAGGCCCAGCCCCAGAACAGACAAGACAGATGGACTGTCGCCTTGGCCACAGTGTGTGTGGCCCAGGTTAGTGCAGATAAACGTGCGCTGGAGGTGCACTGCTGGCAGTTCCTTGATGCTCCACATAGCATGGAAGAGGAGGGTGATATATGTGTGGGGACTGAGGTGGTCTTAAAATTAAGGATACTCCACTTGGACTTCTGGTTACCTAAGCCCACAATGGTGTGACAGTGCCGTGCATGGAAGCTTTTTCTTGACAAGGCCCCTGCTAGGCACTTTTGTGAGTACATTAATCTCTTATTGCTGCTGTAACAAATCACTGCAAACTAAGTGACTTAAAAAGACAAATTTATTATCTCACAGTTCTGAATGCCAGAAGTCTGAAAGGGGTCTCACTAGGCAGAAATTCAAAGTGCTGTCAGAACCCCTGGGCAAGTGCACATGGGAGAAAGATCTGTTTGGGAAATTTTATCAGGAACCAATCACTAGGGAAGATGGAAAAGGAGCTTCCCAGCACAATCTTGAGAAGCATCCATGTTATTGCACCAACGAGCTATATCTACCCCTACTGGTCACAGTGGTTTTTAGTGATGGTTGTAAATAACTCGTTGAGCTGGCAGTTTTAGAACTTTGGAATAGGGCATGTTTTTGGCAGGTAGCATTGCATAGGGGTGGAAGGTGCAGAGGCTGTGGGGTCAGAGGCTAAGTTCAGAGCCTTTCCTCCCCATCGTGTCAGTTTTGAACAACTCCCAAGTTTCTAGGAGATGTGATTTCCTTGTTCATAAAATACGGACACCTCTCCTCCCTCCCCTGCTGGCAGCGGAAGCTGAATCCATTGTTTTTGTTGAATTTCTGGTTCATGGTTGGCCCTAGAGAAGTGTGAGCTGGTCTGCAACTTCTCTGTAGGACAAACACAATGAAAATGTTCTCACAGGGTGCTGCAGAAGGATTCGTGACCTTGTTTTCTCTGTAGGACAAACACAATGAAAATGTTCTCATAGGGTGCTGCAGAAGGATTCGTGACCTTGTTGATAGAAGAGTGATTTGATGCCAATGAAATGCTGCATATGCAGCTGTTGTGTTTTTCCACAAAGCTGTTGTGGTCCCAAGGCTCCTTGCTGTTCAGAGCCAGCTGGGAGGGCAGGGGAGTGGCCTCAGTGCCAGACGCACAGACCCTCTGAAGTTCTCTCTGTCCCCCGGCCCCTCTGAAAGTGCTATTCCCCCAGGCGTTTCCCTACTTCTCTGAGAAACAGTGTTCTTTTCCTCAAAAGAGCCTTTCATTTCATCCCATCCTGAATATCTAATTATTTTCTCACCGAACTCCCAGCTATGGGGGCCTTGCCGGGGTCTTGCTTGGCAAGGCTAATTGGTTTCTCTCACCTCCAGGCTTAACATGCACCCTGACAGCCATTGTCCCTTAACCCGGGGTCCTTTTCCATGTCACAGGCTGGGACCCTCACAGCAGTGTCAGCAGTTGGCCAGAGGGAATAGGGAAACATGGCATTTTCTGTGAATCTGACAGTGTAGTCACATGTGAGAAACCTGGAAAAACAGCTTACAGGTTTAATTTTTGTTTTTATTGAAATGCTTTTAAGTGAAATGGGTCAGACAAAGATAAATACTGTGTGAGTACACTTCTATGTGGAGTCTTTAAGAAAGAAATTATAGTGAACAGACTGGTGGTTGCCAGAGACAGGGAGTAGGGGATGGGGTAGTCAAAATGGGTGAAGATGGTCAAAAACTACAAATTTCCAGTTATGAAATATTAAATATGTCAGTCATGGGAATATAATGTTCAGCATAGTAACATTAACAATACTTATTGTAAACTTGAAAATTGCTAAGAGATCTTAAAAATTCTCATCATAGAAAAAAATTATGTCTGTGTGAGGTGATGGATGTTAAATAGACTTATTGTGCTGACCATTTTGCGATATAAACAAATATCAAATATTATGTCATACACCTGAAACTAATATAATGTTTCATGTCCATTATATCTCAACAAATTAACTTCAATCATGGAAAAAAAATGTCAACACTTAATATTGCTAAAGGGAGTGAGTTCTGTTTTTTCTTTTCTGTTTATACTTGCTTCTCTCCATAAAAAGAAATATTGAGATGGAGTATAAAGAAAACTGTAAGCACTATAAGGTAATTAAGAAACTAGATTTGGAAATAAAAAGTCATAGAGGAGAAAGCAAATGACATCCAGGAGGAAAATAAATCACTGAAATCCAGCTGCTTGTGGCCACGATGAAGAGGAAACTCTACTGGAATATCTTTCAGCAGGAAACACTCCTCCAGCACTGATTTGAAAGAAGTTCCCTGAGTGGAACCTTGTGGAAGCAGCTCTGAGCACACATGGAGCATCACTCGACTTGTCCTGTCAGCTGCAGTTGACTGTGGACAGCACATGCTTTCTTGGCTTCAGTGCCTGCACGGCTTCCTGGGATGCCCCCCGAGTGAAGGACAGGGCCTCATGTGCCAAACATTTGTGTAGGTGTTTTTATTCAGAATGACACAGGGCATTGGGTCCTTGGGTGCATGCACCTCTGTTCCAGACACAGGGCACTGACTGAGTAAACCAAATGGGCAGGCCAGCTGGGGTTCTGAAGGGCAGACTTGCTGAGCATCTGGTCCTGGAACAGGCCAGCTCCCATAGGACACTAGACATAGTGCAACCTGAGAGATGGAGCCTGCAGTCCCACAGCTCCAGCCCCTCCAGGAAGGAGGCAGAAGGAAGCAGCACATTCGTGTGGGCCTATGGAGGACAGGGGCTGCACCACCAAGATCCATGGTTAACGAAGAGGCTGAGTCTCAGATCCCTGCAGTGCCCCTGAGCGCAGCACCCCCCAAAGCAGCGAGAAAAAAACTGTTCTGCCTTGCCTGGGAACCCCAAAATCACCAGAAAGAGAGATAGCTAAGAGAAAGGAAGAATAAACAAAACAAAACATCCACACAAAAACTTCCCACTCATAATCAGATGGTATTAAAAATTCAAAGCACCTGAAGCCATCTGCAGCTAAAGAAAGGGAATAAAATCAACACTCAACACAAGAACTCATATATGTAAATATAAAACATGTTTGAAAAATAAGGAATTATGAAATACAACTGTCATATATAAATCAAATACAAATGACTAAAAGCTTAGAAATTCAAGAAATTTAAAGTATAGCACTGACAGTAAAATTTAAAAAAAAGAAAGTTAAATTCTAGCCCAGATACGGTTGAAGACAAATGGTGAATTGAATGCTATCATTCTCCAGGATCTAGCAGATTTAGCAAAGAGATTAAAACATATCAACAAGAAGTCCCAGGGATAGATTGTAGATTTCCCCCTGCCAAAAAAGGGAAAGGAAAAAATGGAAGTAAATCTACCTTGAAGATAAAACAACAAAGAAATTTTAAGCACTGAAGAAATTCACAGGCCCTCAGATCAAAAGTATTGTAAGCATCAAGCAGCCTGAATGACAGGGAATCCACGTGGTGTAACCTGGTACAGAAGCTTCATGTGTCATGGGTAAAGAGAAATTCTAAAAGCTACTGGAGAGATGAGAAAAGACAATGTACAACAGATGTCAACTAGACAACAGAGGAGTTCTCAGGAAAAATACAGGCCAGAGGCACTGGAGTGATATTTTCAAAGTGCCAAGGGAAAATTTTGATTACCTAGGATCCTATGCCACGTAATCTAGCATCTAGGATGCAGTCAAGAAGAAGACATTTCAGACATATGAGAACTATTCCAGTTTCCTACTCATAGACACACACTAAGAGAATCATGAAAAGTTGTAGATCAGTGAGAAAAAAAGTGAATCCAGATAAAAGTCATGGTATACAAGATCATGGGTGAGGTCAGAACTTGATAGATTATATCAAAAATTAAATTGCTTATTGATTATACTTTTACAAGTATATGTTGGTGCTGCTGCTGCTAAGTCGCTTCAGTCATGTCCGACTCTGTGCGACCCCATAGATGGCAGTCCACCAGGCTCCCCTGTCCTTGGGATTCTCCAGGCAAGAACACTGGAGTGGGTTGTCATTTCCTTCTCCAATGCATGAAAGTGAAAAGTGAAAGTGAAGTCACTCAATCGTGTCCGACTCTTAGCGACCCCATGGACAGCAGCCTACCAGGCTCCTCCGCCCATGTTAACTATATACAATTATAGGTCTATGTTGCTCCTTGGCTTGCATACAGGTTTCTCAGGAGACAGGTAAGGTGATTTAGTATTCCCATCACTTTTTAAGATTTTCCATAGTTTGTTGTGATCCACACAGTCAAAGGTGTTCAATCCAATTGCTCAGTCATGTCTGATTCTCTGTGACCCCATGGACTGCAAAAGTAGGAAGTCAAGAAACACCTGGAGTAACAGGCAAATTTGGCCTTGGAGTACAGAATGGAGCAGGGCAAAGGCTAACAGAGTTCTGCCAAGAGAATCCACTGGTCATAACAAACACCCTCTTCCAACAACACAGGAGAAGACTCTACACATGGACATCACCAGATGGTCAACGCCAAAATCAGATTGA
Organism: Oreotragus oreotragus; assembly: GCA_006410675.1. Lineage (NCBI taxonomy): Eukaryota > Metazoa > Chordata > Mammalia > Artiodactyla > Bovidae > Oreotragus > Oreotragus oreotragus. The sequence goes on along the minus strand of SJYX01001242.1, from coordinate 221,518 downwards.
TTATATTCTTTGCAGCCAAAGATGGAGAAACTCTATAAAGTCAGCAAAAACAAGACCGGGAGCCAACTGTGACTCAGATCATGAACTCTTTATTGCTAAATTCAGACTTAAAGAAAGTGGAGAAAACCACTAGACCATTTAGGTATGACATATATCAAATCCCTTATGACTATACAGTGGAAGTGAGAAATAGATTTAAGGGACTAGATCTGATAGACACAGTGCCTGATGAACTATGGACAGAGGTTTGTAACATTGTACAGGAGACAGGGAGCAAGAGCTTCCTCTAGAAAAAGTAATGCAAAGAAGCAAAATGGCTGTCTGAGGAGGCCTTACAAATAGCTGTGGAAAGAAGAGAAGTGAAAAGCAAAGGAGAAAAGGAAAGATATACCCATTTGAATGCAGAGTTCCAAAGAATAGCAAGGAGAAATAAGAAAGCCTTCCCTGGCAATCAATGCAAAGAAATAGAGGAAAACAATAGAATGGGAAAGACTAGAGATCTCTTCAAGAAAATTAGAGATACAAGGGAAAGATGTGTATAAGAGACAGGTCTATGGGGTTGCAAAGAGTCGAACATGACTGAGCGACTTTACTT
>SJYX01001242.1:123614-218112 GCA_006410675.1 Oreotragus oreotragus | reverse complement strand
TGCCATTTCCTTCTCCAGTGCATGAAAGAGAAAAGTGAAAGTGAAGCCGCTCAGTCTGTGCGACTGTTAGCGACCCCATGGACTGCAGCCCACCAGGCTACTCCGTCCATTGGATTTTCCAGGCAAGAGTACTGGGGTGGGGTGCCATATGATTCAGAAATCTCACTCCTGGGCATATACCCAGAGAAAACTGTAATTTGAAAACATACATGCTCCCCAGTGTTCATCACACCACTATTTACAGTAGCCAAGACATGGAAACAACATAAATGTCCATTGACGGATGAATGGATAAAGAAGATGCGGTACACACACACAGAGATACACACACATACATGCTAAGTCGCGTCAGTCATATTCAGTTCTTTGTGATCCTTTTGACTGTAGCCCGCCAAGTTCCTCTGTCCATGGGATTCTCCAGGCAAGAATACTGGAGTGGGTTGCCATGCCCTCCTCCAGGGGATCTTCCAGATCCAAGGATCAAACCCATGTCTTTTGCTTTTCCTGCCTTGGCAGGTGGATTCTTTACTGTTGAGCCTCCAGGGAAGCCCACACCTATAATTAGAAAATGCAAAAGGAAAGATCCTATACCCTGTGTGTGTATGAGCCGTGAGTATTCCCAAATTATGAATATAAGAAAATAAATACATACCCTTTAGTTTTAAAAATCACTAAATGTTATTGAAAGACATAAAGAAAACCTGAGTAAATGAGGATATTCACCTCAAATTAATGCATAAATACAATAAATTTCTAATCAAAATTCAAATATGATTTTATGGGAACTTGACATTTGGCTATAAAACTGGAATGGAAAAATGAAGGCCAATAATAGCTAAGGCAATTTATTACAAAGGTAATAAAGTGGAAGGACTTAAATCTCAATTCAGTATGACTATTACCAAAAACTGATTTTTCCCAGTTGGAATCTTTACTCATTTACTCATTCATTCAGTTATCATATGTGTTTAATGCTTTACTCTGTACCATGCTCTGTTACTGGCTTTCGAAATAGATGAGTGGAACTTCCCTGGTGCTACATTGATAAGACCACCTGCCAATGCAGGGGACATGGGTTCCATCCCTGGTCTGGGAAAATTCCACATCCTGAGGAGCCATTAAACCCACGTGCCACAACTACTGAGCCTGTGCTCTAGGGCCAGCAAGTCACAGCTATGGAAGCCTCTGTTCTTAGAACTGTGTTCCGCAACAAGAGAAGACACTGCGCTGAGAAGCCGACGCACCTTCCTCTTCGCAACTAGAGAAAGCCCACACGCAGCAGCAAAGCCCTAACAGCGCAAGACAAATAATAAAAATGAATTTTAGAAAAGAAATTGATGAAAGAAAAGAAGAAAGCTAACAAAGTTCTCTCCCCCAGGGCACTTACTTCCTAATAAGTGGAACACGCAATAAATGGAACATATACTTTGGCGTAAGTAGTGGGGCTTCGCTTCCCTGGTGGCTCAGAGGTTAAAGCGTCTGCCTGGGATGCAGGAGACCTGGGTTCGATCCCTGGGTCGGGAAGATCCCCTGGAGGAGGAAATGGCAACCCACTCCAGGACTCTTCCCTGGAGAATCCCATGGAGGGAGGAGCCTGGTAGGCTACAGTCCATGGGGTCACAAAGAGTCAGACACGACTGAGTGACTTCACTTTCACTTTAAGTAGTGGTAAATGTTATGAAGAAAATAAGTGAATATAAAAGCTTCTATTTTAGTAGAGTATGAATAGGGAAGGTCCTCTTTGATAAAGTGATATTTGATCAGAAATCTGAAAGAGGTTAAAGCAAGCCATACAGTTATCTGGGAAAGAGAAATGGCCGGAAGAAGTGGCAAAGGCCTTGAGGTAGGAACAGAATCAGCGTGTGAGGAATAGCAAGTCTGTGTCTGCAGCACAGTAGGCAAGAAAGAGAAAGAGAGAGTCAGCAGACACTGAGAGACAGAGAGGAAGAGGAGGAAATAAGGTGTGGTAAGCAGCCAGCAACCAGGTTTCTTGAGAACATAGTGTAACTGTGAATTTTACTCTGAATTTGAGTAGGGAATAGCATAATCAAAAATATGTCTTTAAAAACATGACTATGCTGTTGTCTAGACAAGAAGCTGTAGGGAAACAAAATATGGAGGAGGAGGACTAATTAAGGAGGCCACAGAGTAATCCAAGCAAAAGTTGGGGGTGGTGTGGTGCTGAGCGGCAGTGGTGGTGGGGATGAGAAATGGCTGGCTGGGGAGGTCTGCTTAAGGCAGAGCTGTCAGGATTTGCTGATGGATTGGATATAGCTACAAGAGTCTGAAAGCTCCGTGGTTTTTAGCCTGGACAACTGTTGAGCATGATGGAATGGATATTTTACCTGTCCGTAGGGAATCCACTAAATGGTGATCAGATAGTTGGTTGTCCACTTATGAAAATAAATTAGATTCAACATCTCACAGATTAAATTCCCCATGTGTTTAAGACCTAGATGAAAATAACAAAACTTTAATGTTTTTAAAAGAAAAAGAGGAAAAATATTATGGCTTTATACTAGGAAAAAATTTCTTAATGTACAAAAACAAAATTTTAAAAATTAAACGTAGATTTTTATTATTTAAAACTGTTTAACTCCAGCTTTACTTAGTTATAATTTACACATAGAAATTATGTATATTTAAGGTGATGATTTTATATACATGTGCATAGTGAAATGATTATCATAATAAAGGTAATTAACATATACATCACCTTACATAGTTATCTTGTGTGTGTTTGTGTGTGTGTGTGTGTGTGTGCAAAGAGAGGGTTTCCCAGGTAGCACAGTGGTAAGTAAAGAATCCACCTGCCAACGCAGGAGACTCGGTCTTGATCCCATGATCGGGAAGATCCCCTGGAGGAGGACAAGGCAACCCACTCCAATATTCTTGCCTGGGAAGTCCCATGGACAAAGGAGATTGGTGGGCTACAGACCATGGGGTCACAAAGAGCTGGACATGACTTAGCAACTGAGCACACATGTAGTGAGAACAAAAGGTCTGCTCTCTTAGCAAATGTCAAGTATACCATGCTGCATTATTAACTATAGTCACCATGCTGTACATAGAGCTCTGGAAATTACTCATTTTTAACTAAAAGTCTGTACCCTTTGACCAATAGCTCCTATTCACTGTACTCCTGAGCTCCTGGTAACCACTATTTTCTCTGTTTCTGTGACTTTGAATTTTCTAGATTCTGCACATAAGTGAGATCATACAGCATTTGTCTTTTTGCCAATGACTTATTTCACAAAATAATGTGCTCCAGTTTCATCCATGTCATTACAAATGGCAGGATTTCCTTCTTTCTTATAGCTGAATAATGTTGCATTGTACCNGCTGTTCAGTCAGCTGGTGTCTGACTCTTTGTGACCCCGTGGACTGTACCATGCCAGACTCCTCTGTCGTTTACTATTTCCCAGAGTTTGCTCAAATTCACGTCCATTGAGTCGCTGATGCTGTCTAACCATCTCATCCTTAGGGCTGAATCCATGTCTCCTGCATCTCTTGCATTGAAGGTGGATTCTTTACTGCTGAGCCATTGGGCAAGTGTGTTCTGTATGTGGATATCCAGTTTTCCCAACATTATTTACTGAAAAGACTATTCTTTCTCATTGTGTATTCTTTGTGCCCTTATCAAATATTATGTGTGTTAGTCGCTCAGCCATGTCCAACTGTGCAACCCCATGGACTGTAGCCCGCCAGGCTCCTCTGTCCAAAGGATTCTCCAGGAAAGAGTATTGGAGTGCGTTGCCATTCCCTTCTCCTGGGGGTCTTCCTGACCCAGGGATCCTAGGTCTCCTGCATTGCAGGCAGATTCTTTACCATCTAAGCCACCAGGGAAGCCCAGTTGATCATGTATGCATAGGTTTATTTCTGAGCTCTCTATTCTGTTCCATTGGTTCTGTATTTATGCCAGTGCCATACTGTTTTGATTACTATAGCTTTGTAATATAGCTTGAGATAAGGAATTGTGATCCCTACAGCTTTGCTGTTTTTTTCTTAAGATTAATTTGGCTGTTTGGAGTCTTTTGTGATTCCATACAATGGAATATTAAGATTTTTTTTTTTTACTTCTATGAAAACTGCCATTAGAATTTTGATTGGAATTGTATTGCATCGGGAGATTTCTTTGAGTAGTATGGACATTTTAACAATATTAGTTATTTCAATACAAGAACACTAGATACATTTCCATTTTTTTGTGTGTCTTCTTCAGTTTCTTTAATCACTGTCTTGTTTTTTTTTTTCAGTTTACAGCTCTTTCACCCCCTTAGTTAAACTTATTACTGAGTATTTTATTCTTTTTGATGCTATTGTAAATGGATTTTTTTCTTAGTTTCTCTTCCATATTTAAAACTTTAAAATTTTTCTCTGAGACAAAAATTTATACACCAGGTGAGAAGACAGCTACAGAGTAGGAGGAGATATCATTAATACATATAGCTAGCAAAGAATTATATACAGGGTGTAAAAAGAATGCCTATAAATCTATTTGAAAAAGGCAAAGCCACAAAAATAGGCAAAAGGCATGAAAAGTCAAAGGAGAGGGAATAAAGTGCAAGATCAATGCTATAAATGAAAAGATGCTCAAAATCAAGGAAGCACATTAAAACAGCCTGCATTATCCCTCTATCACAATCAGCTTAGCACAACACAATGTGTGTTCAGACAACACAATGGTTAAAGTGTCTGATAACACAATGGTTCAACAGGAGATAAACAAGCTAGAAGATCTTACATGCTACTAGTGATCATAGATTCCCACAATCACTGTGAAAAATGATTTGGAGAGAAGCAAATTTACTTCTCACACATGCTGTGTGAGGAGAAAAATGGCATGCCTGTTGGTAGCTCTGTAAGAGCTGACACTTGGAAGCTTTGGAGATGAAATCCTCCCTGGGTTTCTGGTTCCCCTACATGCCTTGCTGGCTGTGCCAAAGAAACCAAGCCTTGACTGGGCTTTACCCAGCCATCTTCAGGGCTGTATTTGCAGGGGGGAGCCTCAAAGAATGAGGGAACATTTCACCTCAGGACGAAGAGGCAGCTTGCCTACTGCCTGCCCCAAATCTGCAGGATTTCCAGGCTCAGTGGTCCTCTCCTACAGCCCAACCCACTCCCTGTGCAGCTGACATCTGACTCTCCACATCACCCTGTGGGTCTGGGGTGCTTGGGAAACCAGCACAAGTATGCCAACACTCTGGTGACTGCTTTGTCTGTGAATAATGAAGTCTCTCATTTCTGACCCAGAAATCTCATCTTTTCTACCAGCATCTAAGAGATTGCCACAGCCTAACTTGTTAACTGCCAAGTGGGGTGAAGGGTTTCCCAGGTGGCACAGTGGTAAAGAATCCTGCCAATACAGGAGATGAGGGCTCAGTCCCTGGGTAGGGAAGATCCCCTGGAGCAGGACATGGCCACCCACTGCAGTATTCTTGCCAGGAAAATTCCATGGACAGAGGAGCCTGGTGGGACCCCATAGTCCATGGGATCGGAAAGAGTTGCACGTGACTGAGCATGCACATGCACGCACACAAGTTGGGTCAAGCTTCAGACCCTTCACAGCTCTTGACAGAAGTCGCCTAAATACCCATCATCATGACTGAAGTGTACAATATGCTTGAAGTGAAATGTTATACACTAGTTCAATTAAATGTATTTTGTCTTTCAATAATATTACCAACAAAACATAAACATTGAGTGAGATAGTATGACAGAAACATAAGATTGAGTGAAAAAAGCTCATTACTGAATGATGTATTCAGACTAAATTGTTTATGAATACCTTCATCTACAGTAATAGTTTAGTAATATTCTGGGGAGGAAAACATCGATTTAAGGGCAGGGAGGTACAAAGGGGCTTCCATGGTCTCTGTGTATTTTACTTCTTAGTGAAAACTGACACAAATATGGCACAATGTTAAAATTATGTAAGTGGCTATTCTCTATACTTGAATAAGATATATTCTCCATATTTGGAATGCTCCATACATTTATAATGCCACTGGTCATGGCATCAGTCTATTTCAGACCCACAGCACTTTTTCCTTCAAATATGAACATTGGTTCTCACAGTTCCAACAGAAATGTTTCAAGACATACTTATTTTTGTAGTGAAACTTCTCTGAAATTAAAACATGCCCCAACTCAGGATCCTTGGGAAAACATCACTTGTTCTGACTTGGAGGAAACCAGAAATACTTCTGCTTTAAAAAATGACACACAAACTACCCTCCCCCCCAAACTGTATTGAAGTCCTAAACTGAAGGCAGAGATGAGTCTTTGCTGCTCTGCACCTAATTACTCCATCTCTCTCCCAGGCCTTTGTCCCTGGCCTCGTGCTCTGACGGCCTGAATACAGAAAATGAACCCATGTGGACATAGGTGCTGTGGACACAGGCTTTGATTTGGGAAAAAAGATGAACCACTCTGGGCTGGTAACCTGATCTTTGCCCTTCTGCTGGTAAACAGTTGAAAGGCACTCAATACATCCTCCGCTTTTTAAAAGCAGAGCAGTGAATAAAAGGGCCGGAGGGCCCCGGCTTGAAAGGGGAGCCATTCATCACCTTCAGGGGAAGTAGGGTCAAATTTATTCTCTGGTCCTCCCTCAACCGCAGCAGCCCAAGAAATATTCACCTTGTTTCGGTTAGCGGGCCAAGGGTCAGAGGTCAACAGGGCTGCTCTAGCTGGCCTGTGCAGTCCTGCAAACAGGCCACACAAGGAGATGCTGTTTAAAATCAGATTCCTTTCACTCTGTGTAAGTTTCCAAAGCACAGGGGTCAACCGGTGAGTACTGAAGAGGCTGTTGATCCTGACTCTTGCTACATAGGATACCCGCAAGCTCAGATCCGAAGAAAAAAAGACATGTCCCTGGTCTGCCGGCCTCATGTGGTCGACTTTCTCACGAAATTGTGGCTGGGCGCAGGGTTCTGCTACAAGGTGTGAGTGGGCCGTTGGATTGAACATCGACTGGGAGATGAGAACTGGCATGACTATCACACGGTGGGTGGGAAGCAGGATGGGTGGTCAAACTGTGGTCAAACACTGAGATCTGATGTGTCCAGTGCGCCAGACTGCTCAGAATCAGCTGGCCTGATGGCCCAGGGACTCCCATCTGCAAGAGGATGAGAAAGCCATGCCCAGGCAGGTCCAGTCCTGAGGCTGGGCTGCGAGAGGGAGTGTCCTCAGTGGTTGTGAGGCCTTGTGGCACCTGGTGGCTCAGTGGGCCCGACCCACCGGCAGACTTGCGTCTTGGGCCCCAAGAGAGAGACTGGGCCTTAACTTCAACTGTGATCAGAACTCATAGCACTGAAACTGTGAAAGGGCAGCACCTAAGAACAGTGATGTACACAGAATAGAGCACGACAGCTGATCCACTGAAGGAGGCCAGATAAGCAGAGAAAAACCTGACCAGCATTTTCTTGGTAACTGATGCTCAAGCTCGCAGAGAAATTTCAAGAATAACGCAGGCTCTGGAGGCCATCTGAATGGCCTCCTGCAATAGTACATGGAAGGAAACACATGAGAAATACACATTTATGCATAAATCTTTATCAGTCTTCATTATTCTGTAGGAGGCAACCGGAGGCAAGACATTGCTGTGCCAAATGGTATGGTCAGTTTTAAGATTCTCAGGATGCATTGCTGTATTGGTTTCCTACGGCTGCCATAACACATGACCACAACAGAACTGTTTAAGGCACAGTCTGGAGACTGTAATCCAAGATCAAGGTGTTACCAGAGTGGTTCCTTCTGAGGCTGTGAGGGAGCTGTTCCGGGCTTCTCTTTGGCTTGTAGCCAGCCGTCTTCTCCCTGTGCCTCTTCACCTTCTCCTCCTTCTGTGTGCTTGCGTGCGTGCTCACTCATGTCCAAGTGGGTTGCCATCTTCTCCTCCAGGAGATCTTCCCAATCCAGGGATTGAACCATCATCTCTTGTGTCTCTGCATGAGTAGGCAGATTCTTTACCACTACACCACCTGGAAAGCCCCTTCCTCCTGTGTATCTGTGTCCAAATTTCCCCTTTCTATAAAAGACCACTTGTGTTGGATTAGGGGCACATTTTCTTCCAGTATGACCTCACCTCAACTTGATTACATCTGCAAAAACCTTATTTCCAAATAAAGTCACATTCTGAGGGATGGGGGTCTGGGACTTTCAACATATGAATTTTAGGGGGACACAGTTCAACTCATAGCAGTTACCAAAGCAATTTTTTTAAAAAAGATTAAAGCAGTGAACACTGTCATTCACAATATATTAGGATATTATTTCATTGCAGTCTTCCTGACATTGAGTGCTATCTTTAAAAAAGGTGGGGATTTTAAAAATTGCTAATTCATTCCAAAATAAACTGGTCACCTATACATTGGCTGTTTGATCCTTTCACAAAATGTAACAGTGTTTCCCCTCTCATACTGACAAGAATTGAAAAATGCACCAGGAAGGAGGAGAATCAGCTAGAAGTTCAGTAAACAGATGAGCTGGTTCCAGCAAGATTCCTGCATCCTTGTCCACCTCAATGTAAGCATCCTCCCATTCAAATCCCAGCTCTGGCACTTTCTCAGTTCAGTTGCTCAGTCGTGTCCGACTCTTTGCGACCCCATGGACTGCATAACGTCAGGCTTCCCTGTCCATCACAAACTCCTAGAGCTCATTCAAACTCATGTCCATCAAGTTGGTGATGCCATCCAACCTTCTCATCCTCTGTCGTCCCCTTCTCCTACCGCCTTCAATCTTTCCCAGCATCAGGGTCTTTTCAAATTAGTCAGTTTGTTGCATCAGGTGGCCAAAGTATTGGAATTTTAAGCATCAGCATCAGTCCCTTCCAATGACTATTCAGGACTGATTTCCTTTAGGATGGACTGGTTGCATCTCCTTGCAGTCCAAGGGACTCTCAAGAGTCTTTTCCAACATCACAGTTCAAAAGCATCAGTTCTTTGGCACTCAGCTTTCTTTATTGTCTGACTCTCACATCCATACTTGACTACTGCAAAAACCTTAGCTTTGACTAGACGAACCTTTGTTGGCAAAGTAATGTCTCTGCTTTTTAATATGCTGTCTAGGTTGGTCATAGCTTTTCTTCTGGCACTTTCTACGTCTGATATTTTCCCAACCTCCTGAGATCCTTGTTAACTAATAGGCAAAATGGAAATAATATTTCCCTCCTCACTGGCTTTTCAAGGATTAAGTAGGATATTACAGTATCACACTGTGGAGTGTGATGGTTCTTAGTGGTGTCTGTGACTGATGCTCAAGCTCTCAAAGCCACTCTGCAAGGACCAGATCCTCCCCGTGGAGTAAACAAGTCACGCATCACTAAGTGAACCAGATGACTAAGTTACTTGTGTGGATTAATAGATTCCTCCATGGAATAGGACTCTTCCTCTCATTACTAGCTTCATGTGTCAGTATTGAATCACACCGGGGCATTTCGGACTTAAAATTCAATTACTTGTCATATTATTATTCAACCATTTCCTCCTTGGTAAATTTAATTTTTTCTCATTCTAATGAAGCTCCTTGGAAAAATCAAATCATAGCTTGTTTTAATGAGAATAATAAACCCATGATGGATGGGGCACAGAAAGGACGTGGGTTTGGCAATCCTTAGCTAAGCTAATGATGGTGTCAGGTCTGTTTTATATTTGTCTTTGGTGAAAGGGTTGAGCTGTGTCCACTGCCCAAATGTATTGTGGTCAGCCATGAACACTAGTGGACCAAAAGGGTGAGACTGTAAAAGAATGCAAATAACAATACCATTTTCTCAGAAGCAATGTACAGCCTTAACTCAATCATGACCTCAGATCACTCCATTCAAATTTTATTTTATTTATTTTTGGCTGTGCTGAGTCTTCGTTGCTGCACTCGGCTTTCTCTACTCATGGCGAGTGGGGACTGCTCTTCATTGCACTGCGCGGGCTTCTCCTTTCAGTGGTTTCTCTTGTTGCAGAACTCCCGCTGTAGGCACCTGGGCTCAATAGTTGTTGCACACAGGCTTAGCTGTTCCTCGGCATGGGGGATCTTCCTGGACCAGGGATCGAACCTGTGTCCCCTGCATTGGCAGGCAGATTCGTATTCATTGTACCACAAGAGAAGTCCTCATACACAGTTTTGAAGTGGGGTCTGATTCCTTTCCAGATGAAGTCTGAGTCTGTCCACAACCTTCACTTTGTGGGTGTTGGTCACAGACAGGCAGACCCAGGCTGCCCTGCAGACTCTGGTGGAGCCCCACATGGCAGTGGCACCGAGTGAGGTGTGTGTGCTCCTGCCTCCCCAGCCGCTGAGCGTCCCAGTCACCTGCAGCCCCGGGTATAGCCCAGTGGAGTATGCTGGCTCTGGCTGCTGCCAAGTGTCTGCTCACAGAAAGGAGTTTCTCCCTGGTTGGTCAGTCCCTCAGGAGGCCCATCTCTCTCTCTGTCTCACAGACACACATGTACATGCACACATGCACGTATGCTTTGGGGGAGGATTAGGAAGAAGAGGCACATACACCTCCTCGTGGGCTGGGGAGAGAAGAGACAGCTGTGAGGGTTGTGTGTGTGTATGCATGTGACCACTTTTCTCACACCTTAATTCCCTGGGTGATTTGCTTTAAGAAATTAACACTGATGAGATGCAGAAGTTTTATCATTATTGTTGTTTGTTGTTTTTGCTTTCCAACTATTGTATTTTTTTCTCAGATGCAATAGAGATCCAGTTGTTTGCAGGAGTAAGCAAGAGAAGAAAATAGCAGGGAGCAAAAGAAAACTGATCCATTTCTGGAAAAAAAAATGTTATCCCTCCCTGCTATGAAAAGCCTGCATTCCAAGGGCAACTTACATTGAGATGAGAATGATGGTGAGTTATCTCAATAACTGATGAGATAGCCAGCTAAAGGCTCTGCCATCCTAGGCAGCTGAGATCCTTTGATAAGATGTAGGGGGAAAAGCCTGATTGGGAGAGAAAAGGATTCATTCTTACAAGTAAGAGCACCACTGGGCCTGGGAGCTGGAGGAGGGGAGCTGGGAGAGGAGGCAGGACACATAGTAGGAAAAAGATTTAGTAAACATGCTCTGTGTTCCAGGCACTCTTAAATATATTATAAAACTTACCAAGTTTTATAACAACTATAGAGTACATGATGTTTTCTCTATTTTATGGAAGAAAAAACTAAGATTTTGAAAGGCTAGGTAATTTTCCCTGGAGTATTCCTAGTTTCTGGTACAACTATCCACTCAAAAACTGAAGCCAGAAACCTGGTTTCATCCTAGACACTCCCTTCCCCCAGCCCACCTTCTCCATCCAGACATGCAATCAATGAACAGCCCCCTGGAGGTGACCTCCTAGAACTGTCCCACTGCCTTCCTCCTGTTAGCCACCATCTTGCTTCAGCCACCTTGCTTTCCACTTGGATTTTTATGATAGCATCCTGGTGGTCCTGCCCAGTTAACCCTGCAGAGAATCAGGCCTTGCAAAGACTGCTGGGCTTCCCTGTTTGACTACTTGGAATAACTACTGTAAGTTTCACTTTCAAAGAGATCTCATTCACCTCCATTCTTAAGAGGAAGCATGGTGGTCTCATTTCTAGAATATTTAGTATAGCCTTAGGCACATGTCTGAAATCTCCATTTGCTCACCATCAAACTGAAACATGCTTTCCTGAAATCTAAAATAAGTTAAAGTTTATTAAGCCAGGTTGGTTTTGATCTAGACATAAATCCTTAGCAACGAAGAACATTTTTGCTTTTTATTTTATTTTTTTAAGAAAAGGTCTATTTTGTTTTTCCTAAAACTTGGAAGACACACACATATTGACTCCTTTACAAGAATGAAAGTAAATTTTAATTCTACTTTAACTTTCCACCTTGTCATCCCCCAGCTAGAGCAGATATCTTTTCGTAATGCATTTTCTGGGCCACAAGCTGCAGCAGAGACTGAAGCCAGGCAGGGCACAGTGTGAATGAATTATGGCATCAGCCTCCCAGGTCACATCTGCTTCTCATTCCATGAGCTCTGAATGGTGCTGTCTGTGTTCTTCAGACACTCTGCACCTAGTAGTTATCAATCACCTAGGAAGGAACAAACTCTAACATTCTCCTACTGCTTGGTGTTCTCAGTACATGACAGGAAGCAGGACACAGAGCTTCATTTTTTGGAAGTATGGAAGAAACAAGTTTCTTTAAGCAGAAAATGTTGATGGTTTCATGACTATTCAGATGTGACTTTTGATCAACTCTTGCCTGCTCTGCCCTCTGTCTTGTATTTTATGGCTTCTCCACCTCCATCTCATTCTAGTGAGTATTTTACCCCGCTCAAGGCATAATCCTTGTGTTTTACATCCCCATCTCATTTTCTCCTCCTTTTGCCCCCTTAGGCAGATATTGTTTCCTTGCTTCCCATGTGAGGCCACTGGGAGCCTGTGAGAGTTTCTATGCCTTGCCCATGGCCATGGATAGCAGGTGATGGAGCCAAGATCTTAGTGTCCTCCTTCCACTAAGCCATGCTGCTTTGAGGACTGAAGTCTCTGAAGTTCCTGGACATTCTTTCAGCACATCTAGAGCTGGGATGTATTTCTGAGATGAGACGGTTGAATTCCTTAATCTCCCTAGGGGGGAACTAAAGTTTTGAGGGACAGGCTGCTTCCAAGCTGAACAGACTTAAACTTTAAGTCAGAGGCCCTCGTCTGAATGCCCATTTTCCCAGATCTTGGTGATTTTGGCAAATCTTATAATCATCCGGAAGATCAGGTACTAATATAGAATTCACAGGAGTCGAGTGAAATCATCCTTTGAACAAGAAGGTCTTTAGTGTCTTTTTTTGGACGTGACTCCTGCCCAAGCGGGGCTCGTCTAGGGATAGAGGCAATTCGAAAGTAAATTTTAAAACATGCTATTAAAATTATTGCAAAACTCCTAGCACATAGTTGATTTTCCATAAGTGAGTTAATGTTGTTACTGGTTTAAGGTTTCACTATTGAGAACAAGATCATGATAGCAAAAGTGTAGAGGTGACTGTTAAAGGAGATTGTAAGTGTTAAGGCAGTCAAATGCAATGTGAAATCCTGTACTGGATTTTGGTTTGCAAATCTTTAAAATATATTTTGTGGACAATTTAATAAACATTAAATTTCATAGGCATGCTCATGGCTTTGTTGTTATATAGGAGAGTATCTTCAATGAAGCATTTACTAGGGAAGGATCTGTGTGCCACCATAAGAAATCGTTCCATGGGCTTCCCTGGTGGTTCAGACAGGAAAGAATCTGCCTGCAATGCAGGAGACCTGGCTTCTGTCCCTGAGTTGGGAAGATACCCCTGGAGAAGGGAATGGCAAACCACTCCAGTATTCTTGACTGGAGAATCCCATGGACAGAGGACCCAGGCAGGCTACAGTCCACGGGGTCACAAGAGTGGGACACAACTGAGTGACTAACACATGCACACACACACTCACATTAAAGAGACTGAGAAAGAAAGGGGGGTGAACTCACTTTCACAGGAAACTCTGAAATGACATCCACCCCACAACAAAGATTCATCAACTTTTAAAAAGCCCTCTTTATTTTTTTAATTCTAAAGAAATAACCATAGATAAGATGTAACTTCTTTGCCAGTGGGTAGAAATCGTGCACTACGTGATATTGCATCCCAGAATCTGAATCTTGAACAGCAGTACAAACAAGCTGAAAATGAGGAGAGCTTTACTCCAAGAAACTGTGTGGTTCCCTTGCACCTGCCCATCCAGCCCAGTGTCACAGCCTCCAGTCAGGCTTCTTCTATGTGCTGTGTACTCTGCTGTGCTTAGTGACTCGGTCATGTCCAGCTCTTTGCGACCTCATGGACTGTAGCCCATCAGGCTCCTCTATCCATGGGGATTCTCCAAGCAAGAATACTAGAGTGGGTTGCCATGCCCTCTCCGGGGGATCTTCTCAACCCAGCGATTGAATGCAGGTCTCCCTCGTTGTAGGCAGATTCTTTACTGTCTGAGCCACCAGGGAAGCCCAAATTTCTTCTATAAATAAGCCTGTTTCCCTGAGGGTGGCCAGGGTTGGCTACTGTTCACAACCGAAGAAGCACAACGGATACAACAAAGAAACCATTGTTCAGTTACAGATTAAAGCAGATTAAAGAGTAAACCTTCTTATCCCTTTCAATAGTCCCATTACCCAGCATTTTAATTATAGGCTCATCTGAGTTTTTCTAAGCAATTAAACCAAAGTGTCCCTGCCTATGTTGATATAAATCCACCATTCTGTCACTATCTTGAAGTAATAGTAGTAATGCCAGCCTGCCCCTCCAATGGCCTGCTCCCAGTAGTTATGCAGATCCCACACCAAAGAGGGAAAGGGCTCATCCAGATTGGTCTTGCCCAAGGTATCTCCATAATACCTCCCAGACCACCACCTTTGACTCATGAATGTGTCTGGTGGTCTCCACAATTCTAGTCCACCAGAAAGGGATTTGCTCCTGTTACCTCTAGTTGCCAAGACCCCAACACAGCATCTGGGCCTCAACAGAAATGCAAAAATAGTCATTAAACAAGAAAACAAACGAGCAAAAGAGTTGTAGCACCTGCAAAGCTAGAACAAAACTAGTGGCATAATTCCAAATAGAGTACAGCCAGTGACCATTAAAAGGGTATGCCAACAAACCTGAAACTTAGATGGACCACTTTGTTGACAGAGGAAGTCCACAGAACTCTTAATAGATAATCCAGTGTTTATTAAATAATTAGATCAATAACTCAATTTAAATGCAAAAAAAAAGACTTGTGCAGTGTATGGAGAAGGTACTGTTACTGAATGTGTCAACAGCAGTTTGCGGTTTTGTGCTGGAGACTTCTCACTGAATGATACTTCACTGTTGTGGTAGTTGACGTGTCGAAGTATCAACTTCAACTGGTGGTAGATCAGCAATCCGTGTTATTGGAGATCGTTATATCTTAACTCTGGCTCCCCTCATCAAGGTCTTTATTTCCATTATCACAGTTAAAGCATCGCAATCTTTCTTTTGGATTTTTGCATTCTCCTAACTTACCTTCTCTGCTCAGGTGTTTCTACTTTCTTCATTTTTAAGAATGAAAATCTGACTATTTGCATTCTTCTTAAAGCCCTCCTCCCCAGAACCTGGTTTTTCTATTTTATTGCCCCAGGTCCAGCCATACTAATCTTGTGCTGACTCGCCAGCATCACCCTCTCTCTGTGAGGTGCCCTTTGCACCTGCATGCATGTGAGCCTGTACTAGCAGCTGGGATGCAGCATGAGCAAGTCCTGCCCCTTAGGCTGGATGCTTTAGTAGGGAGAGACAAACAAAAGACACAGAGCAAACAAACAGGGTATTTCGGGAACTCAGGGATTTTACAAAGATAAGACAGATAGTAGAATGGGGCTTTCTTGAAGGGTAGCCTTAATAGTGGGATGAGCAGACTTTTAGGGAAGACCTTACTGATGACGAGGCAACTGTGTAAGGATCCAGGGATGGAGGAAGAAAGGATGGTAGAGAGGAAATCTACAGGGTCCAGCACAGACAGGCTCTTGTAATTGTGATGAGTGCTACAAGACTGGCGTGGTGGGAAGCCTTGAAGCAACAAGGACTTGCCTTGGGGCCTCTGGGTTTGGGTGGAGCTTAGGCTGTAGAAAGGCAAAGGTGGAGGCAGAGGGGATGCCCAGGCATATTTCTATCATCCAAGCAGAGCTGATGGCAGCTTACTGTGGCTTGACTTAAGATATGTTGTGAAATCAAACTCAGAGGATGAGTTGGACATGGATGTGTAAGGAGGACAAAAGCTGATGTGATCCTTAAGTTATGGCATATTGGGAAAGCTGCACAGGAAAAGCTGAGAGTTCTCATTGCCACAGCTGTCTTCTTATTTCAAATTCAAGCAGAGATTCAGAGAGGTGGTTGGGTGACTGTGTGGGAAACTAGGGAGACAGGTCCAGACCAAATAGATTTCTGACATTTGAAGACATGTTTCTTGTTGGGATAACCTTGGGGAGAGAGAGACAGTAGAAAATAAAAGTTGAGGGGGTGGAACAGCAAGTCACACAGTAGTGTTAGAAGTCTGGGCAAACCCTGGTTCACTCCTACCGCCTTTCAAAAATCAGCTTAGAAACACTTTGCCTGGAAAGCAACAGCTGACTACAGGAGGCTGGAAGAGATGCCATCCCACCTACTCCTAAAGACCATCCCCCACTTAGTGATAAAGACTTGCTGGTCTGCCCACCCACCCCTGCCTGGAGGACCTGGGCTGTGGCTTCTGCACCCAACACTTGTTTGACACCTGTCAATGAACAATCATGTCTGTCATGCAAATCAGACGAAAGACTACAACATATATGAAGAACTGTCAAAACTCAGTGGTAAGAAAGCAACCAACTAAAAAGTAATTGATAGACCTGGACTTTTCACCAAAGAGAAAATTCAGGTGGCAAATGAGCACAGGAAAGATGTTCACCATCACTAGCCATCAGGGAAATGCAAATTAAAACCAAAACGGGGACCACTACATCCCTGCTGGAATAGCTAAGATACTGAGAGTACCAAGTGCTGATGAGGATGCAGAACTGTAGATGGTCTGTACTGCTGGTGGGAATGTAAAATAATGGAGAAAACCTTCTGGAAAACAGTTTGGCACTTTTTCTTGTAAAGTTAAATATGTACTTATCATATGAGCCAGCAATCCCACTGTTGGGTATTTGCTCTAAAGAAATGAAAACTTATATTAATGCAAAAGCCAGTGCAAATGTTTATAACAGCTTTATTCATTATCACCCAAAACTGGGAACAAGTCCTTTAACTTGTTCCCAGTTAACAATGGATGGAGTATCCAAACAAGGGAACGCTATCAGCAATAATAAGAAATGGACTAATGATAGGAGCAGAATGATGAATCTCAAAGACATTAGGCAAAGTGAAGGAAGCCAATCTGAATGGTATGATTCCACATACACAACACTCTGGAAAAGACAAAAGTATACTGACAGAACTGATCAGTGGTTGCCGAGAGTTAGTGGGGGTGTGACTGTAAAGGAATAGTATGATGGCATTTGGGGGAATGATGAAATGGTTTTATATCCTGATTGTTGTGGTGTTCTGATGTATAAATCTATACATATGTAAAAATTATAGAACTATACACCAAAAAAGCTGATATTACTGTAGGTTAATTTAAGATGTATCATTTAAGTTTGGGAGCTTTTTAAAAATATTTTTGACTGTGCCACATGGCCTTCAGAACTTCCCTAACCAGGGATTGAATCCATCCCACCTGCATTGGAAGCGTGGAGTCTTAACCACTGAACCCTCGGGGAAGTTCTAAGACGTATCATTTAAACATCATCATTTGCTGTATGAATGAATGGATGAAGTTATTTGCAATCAGACTGACTTCTAGGATTTCCTAGTTACTTTGCCTTATTCTGACCAAAATGAGTGAACCTATTGGACTAGAAAGGAGAAATTTCTGAGGCAACCTATGGCCATATTGTCTTCCTTTGATGTTAAACCACAAGACACAAGTTGATGTGTGTTGATGAGTCCAGAATTGTGGGGGTTTCTCAGGCCCTGGATACAGAGCTCTCTCTCCTGCAGGAAGACCTGAGTGGCTAGGACATAACAGTAATGGGACACAGCGGAGCTGGTCAGGTCCCCTGCAGGTGTGACTCTGGTTCTGAGATAGTGGGCAAAGCACTCCAGCCATGACACCCGGCTTCCCTGCCCACAGAATGGATCGAAGCATTCTTAACTTACAAGGTGATTGTGTGTGAAAGTGTTTTCCAAAGTGTGAATTGTCTGCAGCAAAGCAGAGGCTGTTGAGCATCCCATATCCACATACCTCTCGACACCCTTACCAGCTCCTCTGGCAAAATGTGGACAGGTCTCCCCTCCACTTGGACTGCCTTGTTGGGAGGCTGCCCTCATAGTCCCTGTAACCTAATTCCATCTGTCAGGAAAGGCTGCGTCTGGGGGCTGGCACACTTCATTTGGGTTTGATTAACGAGGCTGTGGAGGGTCTTTGGGGCACAGCCGCTCCGATGCACACTTCTTTCCAGCACCAGATATGCCATTTATCTGTGTTTTCCTTTGGGGAAGAAGGAGGAAATGGGCTGTTAGTAAAAACACAGACTCACTTATTATAATAAATTATAGTGAAAAGTAAAATAAACATGACCCCACTCATAAAGGATGAATCTGATCCAGAGAGAGCCTCAGGAAAGAGACGATAACAAAGAAACAAGTAAAAGATACTTTCTCCTTGGTTGTTCCCTGGTGCAGGCAGTGGTACTCACCGCATGTTTAGAGGCACACAGGCTATTGTAGAGCAAGAACGTTAACATTTAGGCCACTGAAATACTACAGAAGTTTAATGTATTTGTTGCACGAAGAGTTCATGCAAATTGTGGAAATCAACTCCCAATGGACAAGTGAGAGACAGAAAATTCACCCCAGAGAAAAAGGAATTAGGGAACATATTAATACATGTGGGGAAATGTTTAACCTTACTGGTGATTAAAGAAATGAAAATTAAGATAATGAGATATCTTTCCTTGCCTATCAAGTTAACAAAAATGTCAAAATAAAATAAAATACATAATGCTGGTAAAGTCAAGGAAACTCATATAATGCTGATAGATGTATAAATTGATACAACTATTTTCAAAAGCAATGTGGTAATATGTATTAAGAACTATAAAAAACATGCATACCTTCTAGCCTGATGTTTATATCATTTAACCAGTAATCCATGTGAGTAAATCTGACCAAAAGAAAAACGCTTAATGTATAAAAAACATGGCCAAAAGAAGCAACTCTAAATACACCCCAAAAATTCTTTGTACAAAGTTATTCATCACAGTAAGTTTGGAAGTAAACTAAATATCCCTGAACTGTTTTGCAAGCATCTGAAAAAATGGTGGCAAAGAGTTTTAAATACCTTGTGGAGATATTTATGATATAATGTTGGATTATAAGGCAAGTTGGAAAATTGTTTACATAGTACAGCTTTAATTATGCAAACAACACTTTATGGAGACCGAGACTTGAAGAAACTTGAGCAAAACAGCAAAAATGGTAATATTTTGAAAACTGGACATAACTGTTTTGTTCTAACCTGTTGGCTTTTTTTTTTTTTTTAATGAAAATGTATTTTGGGGAGAAAACAAAGAAGAATTAAAGATGAGCTCAGATCTTCCTAATGACCCATGGCTCATCTATCATTCATGAATGTGTCTTAATCTTTCTTGAGTCTATATATATGGTCAACCCCACGACCTCAGACTAATGAGTTCCTTACGTTGTCACTGCCGTGTAGAGCATGACTTCCTTTCCTACAGAGTCTACGTTTTAAGACTGTAAGGATGCCCTTGGGGTCACATTGGATATAGTAGCCGAATTGGGCAGCATCCATGATCCTAGCTGCCCAGAAACTTTTCTAGGTCCCAAGCACAGCTGGTAGAATGTCCCTTAGGGTAACCACTGCAGGCATCTGTCAATATTCAGGAAACCAAATATGTTTACACCCTGAAGCCAGCACATCCCCTACCGAGGAATCTTCCATGGAGCCCACCCCCCCTCTCCAAACGCCTCTGGTCTCTCGGTGCCTGGCCTGGTATTTGGAGAGGAACAGAACAAAGGAACACATCAGAGCAGTGCCCACGAGGAGCGGCCAGGCCTGAGCCCAGCTCAGGTGGAGTGAAAGCCCAGTGCAGGTACAGGGGTGCCTCTCTGCCCTTTTTTGGCCATGCCTCCTTTTGTTTCATGAATTTCTCTGACCATGGCTGCACATTATCCTCTCCTCTTTGTGGTTTTCAGCTCTTCAGTATGCAAAGTTACTGCTAAAAACCAAGAGAATTTCTTGACTAAACCATGAGCAAAAATATTTTAAATAAAGCATTTGCTCAGTCATGTTCATAGTGTCTCTACATAACAAATCTTGTGATCAGGGGACCCAGACTTGGCTCAAGACACTGAGTCCAGGGACAAGGTTGATGGATGGATCAACTGGGAGTGACCCCTGACCTTTAGGGCTCAGCTACTTTGTTCCCTGTCAAACCACAGATGAGATTTAGGCGTATACTAAATAAATCAGGTTCAGTAACACTGAAAACAAAACCTTCCTGGTTAATGTTACCAAGAGCCATCAGATGCCAAAGAGAATAACCAGTTTCTTGGAGTGAATGTCTTATTGTACTAAGATGCCCAGTTCTTTCTTGACAAAGAAGAAAATCAGATGGTCCTTAGAAGAAAATAAGGAGCCTGCATGCTATGGGGACAGAGAAGAACCAAGAGCAAGGGTGTCACGGCTACAGCCAATAAAGTTTTTGCGCTTTACTCAATCCTCAGAGAAACTGAGGTGGATTCCTGTCCACCTTGCACAGGAAAAGAGAGCCCAGAGAAAAGTTGGGTAATTTGGCACAAGGCCACACAACAAGGAAATGCTGGAGCTGGAATCTTGGACAGGAACAAGTGTCAATAAGAGCTAAAACAATTGGATTTAAAAAGCAGGGATTTCCCTGAAGAGAATCAGCCTGGGGCCCAGTGAGTCAGTACCAAGCCCCAGGAGGGCAAGGGACTCACTGAGCATTGCTTTGGTTACAGAGTCAAAACAAGTCAATGCCAAGGAGCATAAGGCTGGGAGAAGCTGCACAGCTGCAGAACTCCCCTCATGCTACCCTGGAGCACCAGGCACGAATGGAGAGCTGGCCCTCCAGGACTCAAGTCACATGACGTCACCTGGCCCCTCTCTTCTGTGGGCGTATGACTTATCTCGGGATATCCCAAGCTGGGGACACCCATACAGCCACCATCCAAGTTGGTGCATGGAGAATACATGCTGAGCAGAAACCCACAGCCTTCCTCTCTTGCTGACGCCAGCCCTCACACCAACCCTCCCCATCACTGCAATGCTGGGATCCAACCGGGGACCTGCCCATTACATCCAGCCTCAATTCCCCTGATTGGAACCATCTCCTGAGAATCACAGGGAGGGCTCAGAACCCATGAGCCTTTGCACACTGTGGCTCTTCTAAGTGTTCCTATGTTTTAAAGGGGGAGGAGCCTTCAACGTGGGACAGCCTCGCCAGTTTTAGGCCTGGTTTGTGCGGCAGCGGCATGGCCACAGGCCACTGCTCTTACCCAAGGGGTACATCTGCAGAGCCGTCTTTTAGGGCAGGGGGTAGCACTGTCACTCTGGCCACTGCCAGGGCCACACTGATCCTGTCACCGGGGTGTGTCTTTAACCCCTGCTGACCAGGCTGACTGTTGTGTCTGGAGCCAAAAATATGACCACAAGGAGACAGGGAAGAGGCAAAGCAATAAATGTGGAGCCTGTGAAAGGAGAACCCTGCTCAGGGCAGGGAGAGTCTTCAAACCTCAGCACCTGGGTGTGGAGCCCCACCATCCGCGGCCTCCGTAAGGGGGCAAGCTTGGGGGCCCCAGCGAGGACTAGCAGCTCTTCTCAGGACTGAGGGTCCATGGGAGGCCGCTGCTTCTCTGGGACACAGTATAGAGCTGGGAAGCCCAGAACCAGACACGCACAGGCCCCTCTGACAGCGAAAGGTGTTCTTAGTATTGCAGCTCTTGGCGTGGGGAAAGCGACTACGCACTGAACAATTTCCTGCCCCTTTATGTCACCTCTGTCAGGACACTAGGAAGAATGTCACTCTCTCGTCCCTGGAAGGGCCTGTGTCCCACGGGACTTTCATGATCAAGTCACTATGCCAGGCATTTGGAAGCTTAGAAACTTTTCTGAAGGAATCCATGTCCTTGAGGGGGTTCCATGCCTGGGGATGGGAGAAAACCAGTAATATTAATCAGAGGAATACAACATGGATTCCCTTTAGGGAGTGAGGATTAGCTTGGAATGATGAAAACTGAGAGAGAAGAAACCCAACAATGTGTGGGTAGGGAAGGAAAGTTACAGTTTCACTAAGATGGTGAGAGAGGCCTCTGAGGTGAGGGTATTTCAGAGACTTAAAGGAGGCAGCCTGGGCAAAGCTGGCACTTTGGCCAGGATCTCAGCAATCAGTGCAGGCAGAGGCCCAAGGATCTGGGCAAATAGAAGACCATGCCTCAGAGAAGGCCGGAGTGGGGCAATCTAAGGCGGTGAAGCAGCAGAGCATGGAAGGGAGGCTCAGGTGGGGGATTTTGGCTTTACTCAGTGAGTCAGGACCACTATTTCATCTGAAACTGGTTTTAAAAAGGGCTCTGACACACTTATGGTTACCAAAGAGGAGAGGGAGTGGGGAAGGGACACATTAGGGGTATGGCATTAACAGGCTTCCCTGGTGGCTCTGATAGTAAAGAATCTGCGTGCAATGCCGGAGACCTGGGTTTGATCCTTGAGTCAGGAAGATATTCTGGAGAAGGGAATGGCACCCCACTCCAGTATTCTTGCCTGGAGAATTCATGGACGTCTGGTGGGCTACAGTCCATGGGGTCACAAGTTGGACGTGACTGAGTGACTGACAATTTCACTATATATAAAATAGGTAACCAACAAGGATTTACTGTATAGCAAAGGGAATTAACATCTTGGAGCAACCTGTAATGAAATACAATCTGAAAAAAAAGAAGCTGAATCACTTTGCTATGTATACCTAAGGCAACAGTGTAAATCCACTGTACTTCATTCAATAAATCAATAAACAGAGCCTGTGAGCTGCTTATGGGGCACAGAGAGGGGCAGCGGCAGGAGACCCCAGAGAAAGCCATGAAGATGTGTACACAGCGAGCAGCCTGTCTGTGCTGGTGTGGGCAAAGAGCACACAGAGATGATGACCGAGTCCAAGGAGGCCTCTTATCCCCGGCGAAGCCAAGAGGGAAGGGGGTGGAGATTGAGGTCCCCCTGTGGGGAAGTCCAGCCTGCCTGCACACTCTGACTGGGGCAAACACGTCTCCTTGGAACCCAGTTTGTTTCTGCTCACGTCCGGTCTCACAGCCCCACAGAGCAGGACTCACAGTTAGCACCGCCAACCCCCAAACACAGCCCGAGTCTGATAGGTCCCGCTGGGGACGTTATTTAAAGTGGCTGCACTGGTGCTCAGGAGAAACTGGGGGAAAGCCCCTCAACATCTCTGCAGTCAGCAGAATAATGGTCCCCAAAGATGTCCACATCCTAATCTCCAAACCTGAGACCTTACCTACAAACGCACTGTGTGCTCTAATCAGAAACAAGCAAATAAAAACAGCACATAGAAGCCACCAAATATAAATGACACAGGGAACCCAGACACAGGTTGCCTTCCACCTTCCGTATGTGTACTGTCCTTTTTTTTCTTATATCATTTAATTTATTTACTTAGTTTGGCTCTGCTGGTCTTTGTTGCTGTGTGCAGGCGCTCTCTAGTTGCAGGACTGTGGGATTCTCATCACGGCAGCTTCTCTTGTTTCAGAGCACAGGCTCCAGGGCGTGTGGACTTCAGTAGTTCTGCTCCTGGGCTCTAGAGCACAAGCTCAGTAGTTGTGATGCACAGTCTTCATTGCTCTGTGACCCATGGGATATTCCCAGATCAGGGATCGAGCCCAGTGGATCCTTTACCACTGAGTCACCATAGCAGCAGAACTGCTGTGTTAAGTGGAGGAGCGGTGGCAAGGAGAGCTGCTGCCCTAACAGCCAGCCGTGCCACACAGCTCTGACCGTGAGATACTAGGGGAATTTGCTGGGACCATTTCTGGAATAGCTTCTTAAGACGTGGACAGAGCTTGGTGCCAGGTCCTTTAGCCTATTTTCCCTTCCTCCTGCTTTTGGGCTGGAATGTGGATTTGAGAGCTGGGCCTCCAGCAGCCATCTTGACTCATGAGATTCCAGTAAACGGGGAGCCAGCCACTGTGGACAGAAAGCAGAGAAAGCAAAGGACCCTAAGCACTGAATCACATAGCTTCTTTGGATACCCTGCCTCTAGACTGATTCTATGAAAAAGAAGAAAATAAACTCTCACCTTGTCAAAATATTTTCTGGCCTCTGTTAATAGCAGTAAATTGTTATTCTAACTGATGTAGCTCACACTGGAAATAGCCTTCCACAAAAGTCTTTTAATAGGAAAACACTGGTGCTATATCCACTGTGGTCTGTGTGATCCTATAGTGAAGTCTGGGCCTCAGCAACTTGGGTGGGCCTTGCTTTCCTTGTCTGCAGGTTGAGCTATTAGTGGGACTGAGTGGGAGGACTGTAGCAAAGCACTTAGGACTATGTTTAAGATGTACTGAAAATAACCAGCTATTTATATCAGAAATGAGATGATTAATTCATGCTATGCTATATTCAGAAAGATAGAGTTGCCTTCTACCTAAACAGCAAAACATGAACAGGATGTACTAGAAATAATCTAAAAGCTCACAAGACACAAATGACTTGTCCCTGGACAGGCTGGCCTTGTCTTCCCATACGCCACCACCCAGCTCTGCCTTCTGACCATGCAGGCGTGGGAGAGCTTCCCACCCAGCAAGGCTGGCTAGCAGGGTCTGTGACTGTCAGCTTCCTCTGCATCCTGCTCACTGGTCAGCCAGTGTCCTGGGCCCTCAGGGAAACATGGCTGGGAGCCAAGTCCAGGGGAAGGCGTAAGGCCGGATGTTTCTTTTGCCGCTAAGTGTCCTGTGTACATAGACCTCGGTCACCATTCAGATGCCCAGAGCCGAGGCGACAGGTAACAAAGCTCTCTGCCTCCAGCCCAGCCACCCTCCCTGGCACGAGGAAGGGCGTGGCTGCCATGGCTTGGGCAGACGTGGGACTCAGAGCTCCTTCCCTTGGACCTACTCAATGTTCACATCTCTGACAGAAGGAGATGAGACATGCTAACATTTTTAAGAGTCTAAGCAAAAATCAATTTGAATTGGAAAGTGGTGGGGGAGCCGAATGGAGAGAAAGGGGAAACACAGCAAGGACCTGACTGATGGCTGCAGCCTGAGGCCCAGGTGGCTGTGTGTGGTTCTCTGACACTAGCATTTTGATTCATAACCTCGAGGCATTTACAGTTTAGATTTTGGGTTGCTGGCATAGCATCTCAGGCCAATGCCTCCTTGTTTACTTAATCAAGCAGCCCATTACTAAATGATCTCCGTTACCGATTAGCACCCATTCATAAAGCTGAATTCCTGACATTGTTAAGGTCAGTTGTAAAACTGCAGAAACATTAAGAATAGTTCAAGCATGTACTTTTGATATTAAACTGTGGATGGTTATATATGGATGTGAGAGTTGGACTATAAAGAAAGCTGAGTGCCGAAGAATTGATGCTTTTGAACTGTGGTGTTGGAGAAGACTCTTGAGAGTCCCTTGGACTGCAAGGAGATGCAACCAGTCCATCCTAAAATAAATCAGTCCTGAATATTCATTGGAAGGAGTGATTTTGAAGCTGAGACTCCAGTACTTTGGCCACCTGATGCGAAGAGCTGACTCATTTGAAAAGACCCTGATGCTGGGAAAGATTGAGGGCAGAAGGAGAAGGGGACAACAGAGGATGAGATGGTTGGATGGCATCACCGACTCAATGGACATGGGTTTGGGTGAACTCCAGCAGTTGGTGTTGGACCGGGAGGCCTGGCGTGCTGTGGTTCACGGGGTCAGAAAGAGTCGGACACGACTGAGTGACCGAACTGAACTGAAACTGCGAAAACTGCATCATAGGTACATCGGGTGCTGAAGAATTTATTTCCATAAACTTATTTGTCAATATCACTGTATCTTTGGGAGGACATGATTCAACCCAAAGCAGCATCCTCTGCAGGGTAGGCACATTATAACCAGCACAGAAGCCTCTGGGTTGTAATCTGAGAGGAGCCTCCAGAGCTGGAGGCCAAGAGGAGAGCTGACATTGCAGGAGCAGTTTGGTTCCCACTTAGGGTGTTTTTTCCCAGAGCAAGAGCTTGGAAGCCAGTGGTCCCTTGTGTACAAGCTTCCCTACAGGAGACGACTTTATTAGGAGCCCCACCTGGTTTGGGCTCCCCTGGTGGCTCAGATGGTGAAGAGTCTGCCTTCAGTGCCGGAGACCTGGGCTCAATCCCTGGGTCGGGAAGATCCCCTAGAGGAGGAAATGGCAACCCACTCCAGTATTCTTGCCCGGAGAATTCCAGGGACAGAGGAGCCTAATGGGCTACAGTCCATGGGGTCACAAAGAGTTAGACACAACTGAGCGACTAATTCTTCCACCTTCACTTTCCACCTGGTTTGTGGAAACAGCTGCAAGCCCCCCTTGGCATGGCTGCTGATGGCTGAGAAGGCCCAGGGCTTGGGTGCCATTGTTGCTCCAGGGCCACCAGGGCCATTGGCAAAACAGACTAGGGTGGGCCTGTGCTGATCAGAGGATGATGAAATACTCTCTAACACGTTGGGAGACCCACTTGCAGGGACTGGAGGAAATCTCTGTGAATAGTGAGAGGCTGCCAAACAAGGAAATGGAACAGATGGCCAAGATATTAAAATGAGAACATGGGGAAAAAACTGGGAAATGTGCAGATTCCATAGCTCATGAAGAGGTAGGAGACAGTGTGATTGGGGCGCCTTGCTGATCCAGAGGGAGAACATGTGTGGGCCTTTCTACACAGGTCTGGGTTGGAGGGGTGGAGGTGATGACTGCGTACAGTAGACGCTGTTAGGCACACGTTTTAAAAACAACTTGTTTATTTATCTGTGCCTTGTCCTCGTTGCTGCTCGGGCTTTTCTCTAGTTGCAGAGGGTGGGGGCTACTCTCTAGCTGTGCTGTGCAGCTTTCTCAAAACAGTGTCTTCTCTTGTTGTGGAGCACAGGCTCCAGGGTGCATGGGCTTCAGTAGTTGCAGCTCCTGGGCACCAGAACACAGGCTCAGTAGTTGTGGTACATGGGCCCAGTTGCTCTGAGGCATGTGGGGTCCTCCTGGATCAGGGATCAAACCCATGTCTACTGCACTGGCAGGCAGACTGTTTGCCCCTGAGGTGCTGCCCCCACCCCACATTTGGCTGTGTTTCTCCCTAAAACATAAAGTACTCAGTGCCTCTTGGTTCCAAGATTTAGGGACTAGTTGTCAGTTTTAGGGAAACAGAAAAGCCCTTATCATCATCCTACAACCATTATAAGAATCAGCTTCAAAGTTGGTGTAAGTCTGACAGTCATGCTAGTAGCAAATCAAGGCTTTTAGCTGGGAATATTTCTGTTTTAAAAAAAGATTGGTTAAAGCTATCTCCCTGCAGGAAAATAAAAGAAAGAAACTGGCCTTAACTCTGAGTTTATGAAAATCTACCTGGAAAAATTTGTTTGCAAAAATAAGTGCATCCACTCGAATGGCTACAATAATTATAGTAACAAAAAGACAATAACAAGTGTTGGCAAGACTGTAGAGAGATGGAAGGCTTGTGTATTGCTGGCAGGATTGTAAAACACAACAGCCACTGTGGGAAGCAGTCTGGTAGTTCCTTAAAATGTTAAATATAGAATTACCATATGACCTAGCAATTCTACTCTGAAGTATACACCCAAGAGAACTGAAAACATATGCTCACTCAAAAGCATGTACACNTGGCAAGACTGTAGAGAGATGGAAGGCTTGTGTATTGCTGGCAGGATTGTAAAACACAACAGCCACTGTGGGAAGCAGTCTGGTAGTTCCTTAAAATGTTAAATATAGAATTACCATATGACCTAGCAATTCTACTCTGAAGTATACACCCAAGAGAACTGAAAACATATGCTCACTCAAAAGCATGTACACATGTTTAGCAGGATTACCCACAATACCCAAAAAATGGAATCAACCCAAATGCCCATCAGCTGAAGAATGGAGACCAAATTGTGGCCCATCAGTGCAATCAAATATTATGCAGCCATGAAAAGAAATGAAGGACTACCACTTGCTACACCATCAGGGAGCCTTGAAAACATTATGCTAAGTGAATGAAGCCAGATACAAAGGACCATATCCCGTACAACTCCATTTATATTAAAAATTCAGAATAGGCAAACCCACAGAGACAGTAAGTAGCTTAGTTAGTGGTTGTTAGGGTATGGGAAAACATGAAATGAATCACTACTAATGTGCCTAAATTTTCATTTTGGAATGATGAAATATTGTGTATCATAAATAGATGAATGTTGAGGAGAATGAGGGTGCAGAAATCCTCTGTTTACTAAAGCGGGATAATCATATTCTAATCTGTAGAAAGATAAGCACCTTCACCCTGGAGCATCTTTGTGAAATGAAGTGGATATGGCTGTAATGGAAGAGAAAACCATAGCAATGCCAAATGGGAGACAGGCAAAGCTCCTGTATGTGGCTGGTGAAAGTTGCCATAACCACTTTGTAAAACTCTTGTGTAGTACCTACTAAATCTGAATATTGCGCGTAACTGAGCCCAGAAAATTTATTCCCAGGTGAAAGACCAACAGAAATGCAAGCATCTGTACATCAGAACATACATATACAAATGCTGACATTGGCTTCACTTGTTACACCCAAAAACGAAGAAAAAGAAAACTACCATTACCCGCAAAACAGGCAGAATAGGATATATTCATAAACGGTACACCAAATGATGAAATGAATGGATTGCTGCTGTGTGCAGTGATGTAGTTGAGTCTCCCAGACGTGAGGTCAACCCAGAGAAGCCTGGCCAAAGGCACACTATACATATACAAATGCTGACATTGGCTTCACTTGTTACACCCAAAAACGAAGAAAAAGAAAACTACCATTACCCGCAAAACAGGCAGAATAGGATATATTCATAAACGGTACACCAAATGATGAAATGAATGGATTGCTGCTGTGTGCAGTGATGTAGTTGAGTCTCCCAGACGTGAGGTCAACCCAGAGAAGCCTGGCCAAAGGCACACCTAGTGCATGAATCCCATTATACAAACTACAAAGACAAGCAGAACTCGTCGATGTCACTGGATTCAGGGTAATGGTTGCTCCTGGGAAGTAGGAGAGAGCATAACAAGAGGTGGGAGCCATGAGAGGACTCTGGGGTGCTGAGTGATGATGCTTATGCATGTATGTTTACAAACAGTCTGTGAATGCTTCAAACAGTATACTCATGACCGGTTGTGTTTTTCTGTTTATTAAAATGAAAATTTTAAGCTAGAATTTAAACTCTAAAGACAAGATGCTTGATAATGACATGCTTAGAAGTGCAATAAACTTTGGACAGTCTGGAGTTAGAAGTGTTTTGAAAATAACATAAAGTCCTAAGTTGCCTAGTCTCCCAAAGTTCAAAAATTTCTTCTGTAAAACTTTTCACTTAGCCCAACTTTGAGAACTGAAACATTTCTAGTATCATAAATAGCTACAACCGTCCTGCATTTTAGCAGTCATTTTTAATCTTTTTAAAAACAGTTTTAAAAGACATGAGCACATCTGGATCTTCTAATCATAAACAACTCCTTTATAAAATGTCTTTAAAAAACCCTTCTTCCTCAGGAAAGGAATCAGATCTCTTTGTTGACTTTAACATTTGGAGAGAACATGTTAAGCTAAAATTTTTTAATGCATCTAGGCATTTGATTTTGTTTTATAGCCTCATATTTCTCTTTACTGGTTCTTGTTTTACTTTTAATATGTTCACTTATGTTAATGGTAGGTTTATGTATGTGTTTGTGTGTATATGTGCATACATGTATGTTCATGTGGTGGGGGTAGAGAGAGAGAGAGAGGAGGTTTACAAAGCAATGGAGAGTGAAAGAATTGGAATTAGTGAGAGAATATATGTAGAGTGCTTTGAAGTCATTGTCTACAAAGTGTTGTATTAATATCAATTATTACTTTCAAACTATTCAACACAATTTTTTAGCTTACTTTTTAAGAGAAGGTCCTATAGGATTTTATTTTTTCACTGCTTTTATACTTGCATATGCTGTTTGCTTCTCTCAGCACATAAGCACTACTTCCTGCATTAGTCAAGAATTTCAGGATCCTGTGCTATAAACTGCTCCATGTGTCCTTGGGCTTGGCTTGGGTGGACATCCCCAAAAGTCTGGAAGAAAGTGACCCTGGTCTTAGCCTGATAGTCAAAGCATTGCTTCAGTCTCGGATCACCATACCTATAAGCAATCCTTTCACTCAAATTTAGCTCAGAATTAAGTTTCTTTTTTTGTGTTAATATCTCTTATACCTCTTCCTCCTTTCTTTACTACTACAGTTCAATTGTTTAATGATCTGATTAAATTTCAGTTCATTACTTTGAAACAAGTGCATGGCTTCTTGAGAAATGTTTAGTCTGAATCTTCTGTCATGCTCACCTTTGTGCCATGTGTCCACTGCATGCTTCTCTCAGAGCTCCATCCAGTGACTAAAACATCAACACACACACACACACACACACACACACTACCCAGAAAATGATGGAAAACTAAGAGGCTTTATCAACAACAGATCTACCTTATAATTATGGCTAAAGGAAGTTCTCTAAACAGAAAAGAAAAAATAAGAGGAAACATATTGGAATTTCGTGAAGAAAGAAAGAATAGTGGAAAGAGTAAAAATATAGGTAAATGCAAAAGACTTTTTCTCTTGAGTTTTCTAAACTATGTGTGAGATTT
The DNA here is from genome assembly GCA_006410675.1 of Oreotragus oreotragus. Taxonomy (NCBI): domain Eukaryota; kingdom Metazoa; phylum Chordata; class Mammalia; order Artiodactyla; family Bovidae; genus Oreotragus; species Oreotragus oreotragus. Next base: position 187,631 of record SJYX01001242.1, on the reverse strand, counting down.
AAAGGATACACTGCAACAATAGCTAGTCTGGGTCTCAAACAAAATTACCTATGTGGCCCACATTATATTTTTCTTAAAGAATAGTGTTCTACATAATAAAGTGTGTAATAAATTGTTAAAGAACAACCAAAAATTAATGAGGAAAAGAAAAATTCCCAAGATCAAGATTCATGCCCCCAGCTGTGTTTGGTTTCCTAATCAGAAGTAGGTAAAGTAGGGTATACTCAGCCCCTGGCCTACATCTCTCTATTTTTTCCAGAAAAGCATCATAGAAGAGGTTGTCAGCTGCTTTTATAGTTGGCAGTTACATGGTGTACCATATGTCCTGTGTCAATTTGTCACTCAGAAAGGGAAATAGGAATTTTCAGGTTCAGACAGACTCTAGATGGCAATACCTAAATCATCTTCCCCTTTATTATTCCCATCCAAGGATATTCCTGAAAAAGCAATAATAGCTCAGGAAACAAATTTCCGACTTGTAATCTATCAGAATAAAAGAGAATCCCCTCTAGCTGATGAATGAATAGAATCTGAAAAATAACTGCAGTGCTAAAAGGGAGACAGTGGGGGAGGTCTCACACCTTTTTACTACATATCCTGCCTCTGACACCTGGGCTACCTCTCTGACACCTGGGCTACCTCATGCAGAAATCCTGCCGTGTGCCCTGGGAGGTATGCAGGTTCAGACATAGCTATGATCTGACTTCTTTGGTGGTTCCTCCTTTTCAGCTCTCTTCCTTTCCCACTGTCTCCAAGAGCAAATTTCCGGTATAACTCATGGGGCCTTACAATAATTCTTTAATGCAAAGAGCTTTTGAAAAGTACGTGTTTTCCACAATAAACTTTACCACTAAGGGCATGTGAAGAAGGAAAGACAGGCAGCCATGTAGTGAAATAGTAGAGGAGAGAAACACAAAGGATATTCATGCCAGAGAACCGATGATTCTGCCCATCTTTATCCCTGCATGTTTGTCCCATTTTAGGACATTGTGGCAAGTTCTAGTCAACCTCTTCAGAAATGAGTGACATTCGCTGCAGTAAGAACAGAAAAACAGGTCCATTACAAAAGCAGTGGAAATCTGGCTTCTGTGTTTAATGTCAAATAAGTTGGTATTGCCTGCTTATTCTGAACATTGAGGAAATGTGAAATCGCCTTACACTTTTGTAACAAGATTTCCTATTGCTACTCTATATGCAGTCCAGCAGAGCTTTAATTTCCTTCTAATAGGACATTTAAGAATTTACCAGGTTGTGGAGAGTTCAAAAGTGGTCAGGCTTTCAATCAAGAATTCCTAATTCAAATCCTGTTTGCTACTGGCTAACACATGCTAATAGGGGGTCATTACATCTTTCCAAACCAGAACAGCACTGTGCAGAGTAATTGGCTTAGCCCTTCACCATCCGGCCAGAATGCCTTCATTTGGCTCAGGGCTGCGGATGCGCCTGACTGGATGTTAAATTGTGCACGAAAGAACAAACCCCTGCTTGGAAGCCCTGTGTTGGCTTTAGGAGAGAGCAGCAGGGTTCTCTGGGGAAAAAAAAAAAAAAAAAACAGAACTGGGAAGCAGCTCTGGTGCCGGCCAGTCTGGTTAGAAAGTACCAACCTCCTTGTTTGACTCGCTCCATCCTCCCCTTCTTCAGGTGCCCAGTGGGGTCCCGACCTCCACACTAACCTACACTGAGGGCCACTGAGACTATGGGGCTTGGTATTTTACCTTCTTCATCTCATCTGATCATCTCAGCAGGCCTAGGAAGTGGTAGGACTGGCTCTTTACAGGTGAGAAATCTGAGGCAGAAACACAGTTAAGTAATGCGCCAGAGGACACCAGGTTTTGTCTGGCACCATCCTCTTAACCAATGAATGACACTGTCTGTGCCTTGACACTTTTTTTCTAAAGCAACAGGTGTTTACACAGCTCTGGAGACTAGAAGTCCAAGATCATGGTGCCAGCATTGATCCTGGGGAGACCCCCTCTGCCTAGTTTGCAGAGGGCTTCCCAGGTGGTGCTAGTGGTAAAGAATTCGTCTGCCAATGCAAGAGACATAAGAGATGCAGGTTCAACCCCTGGGTCAGGAAGATTCCCTGGAGAAGGAAATGGCAACCCACTCAAGTATTCTTGCCTGGAGAATCCCATGGACAGAGGAGCCTGNGCAGAGGGCTTCCCAGGTGGTGCTAGTGGTAAAGAATTCGTCTGCCAATGCAAGAGACATAAGAGATGCAGGTTCAACCCCTGGGTCAGGAAGATTCCCTGGAGAAGGAAATGGCAACCCACTCAAGTATTCTTGCCTGGAGAATCCCATGGACAGAGGAGCCTGGTGGGCTACCATTTCTGGGTCAAAAAGAGTCGGTCGGACACGACTGAAATGACTTAGCACGCATGCACACATCTTCTTATCATGTCCTCACATGGTGAAGAGTAAAATCACCTCTCCGTGTTTCTTCTTATAAGGGTATTTAACACTCTCTTTTTATTTGACTCTTGAGTATTGTTGTTGCCATATCTCAAATCCACCTGTAATGCCCACAGGTGATTCAGCAAAGGTAAATGTTCTACAAGGAGCCAAATCAATGCTTGTGAAATACAGGCTTCCCTGCTCTGGATTAATCTACACTTGAAGTAGAGATAGTTCGGAAGAAACAGACTTTCACGCTATCCCCTATGAATTCCCACACTTGGTCTTCATAGCAGATGAAATTCTGATGAGAATTGGACAGTAATGGGTCCCTGGCTCTACTCCTGGATAAAATGTGTTTTGCTGATTGAAGGCAGATTTATAAGCAGATTCATCATCTAGGAGGGGTTGAGTGGACAACCCTGGTGGAAATGGGCAGAAAGGGGAGCCTTCCCCTCTCTCCTGAGCAAGTCAAAGAAAGAATCTTTGACCCATGGGGGTTTCCTAATAATGATTTTCCAGTCAAACAAAAACAGTTCTGTGTCAATGCAACAAACTATCAACTGGGCTGTCAGGATTTCTCTAGAGAAATAGAATCAGTAGGATATATGTGTTTGTGTGTGTGTGTGTGTGTGTGTGTGTGTGTATATATATATATATATATATATATATATACATAGAGAGAGAGAGAGAGAGATGGAGAGAGATGGGGGAACTGGGGGGACCTGGTTCACATAGTCATGGAGTGTAGAGGAGAAGGGAAGCAAGTCTAAAATCTGCAGGGCAGGTCTGCAGGCTAGAGACACAGGGAAGCATTGATGTGCTGTTCAAGTCAAAGGCTGCCTGGAGACAGAATTCCCTTTGCTCACAGGATCTCAGTCTTTTTCTCTTAAGCCCTTCAACTGATGGGATGAGACACACACACCCCCTTTAAGAGGACCATCTGCTTTACTCAAAATCTACTGATGTAAAAATGCTTTGACAGCAGCATCTAGAATCATGTTTGATCAACTGTCTGGGTACCACCATCCGTAAAATTAGTCGTCACACTCTCCAGTCTGAAGCAAATGTGTCCCCACAGTGACATTAAGATGTCAGGCCCTGGGAGATTTCAGGGTTTAGGGCTCCTTCAAGGGCAAATTTGTTCTTAAATTTCATTTTGCTTCATTGTTTCAGGTAGTCTGTGGGCAGGAGTGTGTCCTGGCAGCACCGAGAGAGGGCTGCATGGTACCCATGAGCATCACTGAGGTAGTGAGCTTGCTGCCTGCCTGAAGAACGGGCATCCTCCCTGCACTTTCTTCTTCCCAGTGGGAGCCTCAGAGCCCTAGAGCCTCTGGACAATGTCAGATTCTGGAGTCATGTTCAGGGACTCCTCCAGAGCCCCCTGAGGTTTGCCTGATGCCCTGAATTGACACCCCGTATTCTCCCTTCTGACATTTACTTCTTTATCCTTCCTCTGCACATTCTGAAGTAAACCCTGGGCAGATCTGGACCTGGATCCCATTGTTCTCACAGGCTAACAGGCTCCCTTTGTCTGTCACTAGATCAAAGGTAGAGGTAGGAAGGAAGGGTTGGGTTTTTTAAATAAACGTGTGTGGAAGATCTTCAGGTACATTCTGCCCTGCTGGAAAGACAAAGGTGATCTCCTCAGGAGATGGCTGAGCCAGGACACAGGAGCAGCTTGCAGGGCTGGGTCCCTGCACAGGGACAGTAGCCTGGTAAAGTCACAGGGCCACACAAGATATTGCATACGTGAAAAATAAACTTTCACAGTGTGAGGCTACTGAGATTTGGGAGGTGTTTGTTAACACAGTAGAACCCAGCTCAGCCTGACTAATCCATATGCCGGTGAAGACTGCGTTCATGGCCAGGCTCCAAGCCTCAGGTTCCTCATGCACCAAAGGGAGGTGGGGAAGAATAAGTGAGGCAGTGCCCATGGCGAGCTCAGCATGGTGCTGACCCGGCTTGGACAAATGCGCATTGGCCATTATTTCTCCAGAGTCCCAGCTCTGGGCACTCTGTCTCCAGTGGCCCTAGCGCGTCCCTCGGGTCTGCATCCTAGGCACTGTTATCATCTGTGCACAGGGAGGAAAAGCGTACAAGCTTGGGGTCCAGCTGGGGGCCAGGTTTGCAGGGGAAGCCTTGGGAAGGCTGCAGCTGGCCAAGTCCTGCACCAGCCCTGGCACTCCGTGGGGATAACACGGACCCCCAGCCCTCGTCTTCATATTTCCATAAACGCTGCACCAAATACAAGAAAAGAATTTCAGGTTACTGGGGCCAGTATTTAATTATTGTGATTTATTAACACTAAGTACATAGAGCAGTGCCCTGGACATGACAGCCCTCATTCCCTAGCGAGTCTGGGAGTCTGGTTGGACTCCTGCCGCATCCTGCGCAATTCTTTTCATTATCATCATCCTGATTATTTACAGCAATCCAGCCACTGGGGAGAAGGGCAATCGCTGTCAAGTTCACAGCAAGTTCAAGGCCTTGTGAGCAGCAATGAAGATCAGAGAAGGCCTAGTGGTTGGGAAAAGGGGACCTGATGCCCTGAGCAGTGCCAGGAGCCTAGGAGGGTAAACATGAAGTCAGGGCCCTACGGCCAGAAAGGTAGGCTGGAGCCACCCCTCCTTCCCAGTCATCTCCTCCCCACCCTTCCTCGACACACTCAGATCTTGTGTTTATACAACAGTTGTGTTCTGAGCACCCAAAAGGAACAAATCTCAAAATGTTGAGAACAGTGTGGTTAGTACAATTTTTTCTCGGTGAGGAGTTGTCTGCTATCTCTTATCCACGTGTTGTGAGGTAGTCCTCATTCGCACAACTCAAATTCTAGTATTATATTTCCCATCTTATAGTCGTGAAAACTGTGACTCAGAAGCTTTGCCCAGCGTCACAGAGCTTAAAGGAGGCACACAGAATCCATGTCTGTCTCACCATCTGTACTTCAGATAGTAGGTATTTCTTATTTGAACAGAATTTTGTTTGGTTTCTTTAGCTTTTGAAGCTTGTATCCCTCATCCTTGTCTTGAAGTGCCTGGAAAGAAAAAAAAGTTTTTAAGTATTTCAGTCCAAATTAGAGTGACTCAGGAGCAGGAAGAAGTCCTGGTTTCTTCTAAGCCAGATAAGCTATTGAACATCTCAGCTGCTCTCAGCCTGCAGCTGTTTTCTTTAAGAGTGGACTAATTAAGAAGGAATTTATTTTTAGGGAAATATAAACTTTGTAACTGGGGTTTTTAGGGCTAACTTATGGCTCCTGAATTCTAAGGAACTAGAGGAAGACTATTTCAGAATAAATGGAATTATTCTCATCGTCCCTATGAATATCTAACACTGTCCAAGAAATAACAGCTGACTCAGTAATACAAGAATAAAGAAAGACAGATATTAAAGGGAGGGTACAAAATATCCTAATACTTCCAGATAATATGATCATCTATATGAAACATATTAGAGAAACAAGTAAAATTAACCAAGTAAGAGATTTCAGAGGGTGATTAGTTAAAATATAAATATTGGAGGTTCAAAAGCTTTTCCAGTATAGCCATTATCAGCAAGGAATAGCATTTTTTTTAAAGTACTTTAATCACAAAAGTAAGAAAAATATAAGATCCCTAATATTAAACTTAAGGTTTACAGAGGGATATAAATGAGTAATTTTATGAGTAGAGAGCAATATCATAATTTGGGGTTTTAAAATATCAATACTGCAAATAGGTAAGATAGTAAATGTTTTTCAGCTTTGTGAGCCATATGGTCTATGTCAGAAAGGCTCAATTTTACATTATAGCACAGAAACAGCACCAGAGACAATGTACATATGAATGAGCATGGCTTTGTGCCAATAAAACTTTATTTACTGAAACAGTCAGAGGGCCAATTTGGCACATGGAACAAAGTCTGCCAACCCCTGCTACAAATGATTATCTCTTTTCCTCTGGCAGAAAATAACTACAATGAGTATTCTGCTACTTCTAAACTATTCCCTCTTGAAATATTTCCTGAGGATAAATTATTGGTATTTGGAATACTGGGCCAAGAAGAATAAAATATACTTATGGTTTTAGTTACAGATTACCACACTGCTCCTAAAATGCCCTCCAGAAATTTCAGGGCAACCAGTCTTAAACAGGGTAACCATTTCACACTAATATCACCACTATTGGCGAAATCTTCCTAACATTAAGTTAATCAGTTTAAAATAGAACTTCTGCAATAATTATTGAGGGGCTTCCCTTGTGGCTCAGCTGGTAAAGAATCCGTCTGCAATGCAGGAGACCTGGGTTCAATCCCTGGGTTGGAAAGGTCCCCTAGAGAAGGGAAAGGCTACCCATTCCAGTATTTTGACCTAGAGAATTCCATTACTGAGAGGAAATGTTTCTCCCTTTTGTATTTTTCAGAATTATCAGGTTATATACTTGGCACCCTTAGTCACTGAAATTGAAGTGGAAGCCTTTTAAAGAGCAAATGTGCTTTGGTGTTTCTGTTGATATACGCACTATTATCTATTTTGGGACCCATTAACCTCAAATATTTTAGTTCTTGTGTTATTTAAAGATGATCTTTTTATGTTTCCTTTAAAGGATTTACTTTGAAGATGTTAATTTAGCCAAGATGGGGCGTTTGTAGTTTAGCTGCTGTGAAGTTTATGAACATAATTGAAATCAGGATTCCCTGAGCAATGTTTCCTGGCAATTTCCAGTGCACTTGGTAGATATTTTAGAGTCCCGCCCTTTCTAGCCATTCTCATCCTTCCTGTATTCCTCTGATGTGAAGGCCCTGCTCCCAACGGAGATTAGATAAAAGAGCTGAGATGCAGTATGTGAGGAGACCAAGTATGTAGGACTTGCCCGTCATCACTGGGCTATTTATAGCAGTTATGTTTAATAAGAATATTTTGATTGTCTCAGACCTGATTTTAAATGCAATTCCTTGCATTAAAAAAAAGAATTTATGTATCTATTTCTTTAGACTGTGCTGGGTCTTCGTTGCTGCACAGACTTTTTCTCAAGTTGTGGCAAGCAAAGGCTACTCTCCATTTGCTTTGCACGGGCTTCTCACTGCGGTGGCTTCTCATTGTTGTGGAGGACAGGTTCTAGGGTGCAAGGACTTCAGTAATTGCAGCTCCTGGGCTCAGTAGTTGCAGCTCCCAGGCTCCAGAGCACAGTCTCAGTAGTTGTGGCACATGGACCTCGCTACTCCACTGTGTGTGGGGTTTCCCACACCAGGATCAAACTGTTGTCTCCTGCATTGACAGGAGCCACCAGGGAAGGCCCCTTGCATTTTATATTGCTGTTAATCCTTAGGGAATGAGGAATAGATTTCATTTTTCACTTGTCTGTGTCGAATGAATGGGTGCCTGGAAAGGGACCATCAGGAAAATACGGTTGTAAAGTGACTGCAAGGTAGGGTTGAGACAAAGGCCAGCAGAAGTTACAATGTTGGAATGACCACAGCACTTCTGCCCTGTGCAGTGGCTGCAGGAAGCTCAGTTTCCCTCAAGAGCCAATGGGCTACTATTGTAAAAGTCATTTCTAAAATCCCTTTCAGCAGAGGCCCTTGGGAGTGCACCCAGCCAGAAGGGCTTCCTCCCTGGCTCAGCCTCAAGCCCGGTTACAACTAACATCTGAGAGGAGCCAGCTCCTCCCAAGTCCTGTGATGGACAGTGTGTTACTGAGAGCCAGTTCATAGTGAGGACCCTGGGGCATGAACACACATCCAGTCACTCAGCCAAAAAGACACTGGGCAGGGCTGCCCTGGGCCTGGAGCATCACACTCCCTAGTCCTGGCACCAGGCTGTGAGCCATGAGCTGTGTGCATGGGAGGGAAGTAGGGTCCTGGTCCCCAGCCCTGCATTCAGGCTGCACGATATCCCTTCCACTTCCTGAGTTTTCCACTACAGTCCTTCTTGTTCCCAGCCTTCCTGCATCCTGAAAGCCACGCAATCTCTTTTTTTTTTTCTGAATTGTGCTTCATTGTTTTATTGTTATTGTTATTTTGGTTGCTCTAGGCCTTCATGTGTGCAAGCGGGCTTCTCTCTAGTTGCGTGAGTGGGGGCTAGTCTTCGTTGTGGTGCAGGGCTTCTCGCTGTGGCTTCTCTTGCTGTGGAGCACAGGCTCTGGGCGCAAAGGCTTCAGCTGCTGCCCCACACAGGCTCAGTAGTTGTGGCTCCTGGGTCTCGAGCTCAAGAGCTTTAGTCGTTGCAGTTCACGGTCTCTAGAGCGTGGGCTCGGCATCTGCAGCACACGGCTGAGTCGCTCTGCAGCATGTAAAATCTTTCCCAGACCAGGGATCGTACCTGTGTCCCCAGCATTGACAGGCAGATTCTTATCAACTGTGCCACCAGGAAAGTCCTGAGCTGTGTTTAAAAGCAAATAAACGACCTCTCACGAGGGGCCACAGTGTCTGCCTCCTGAAGTTGTGACTGGTGGCACTGTCTGTCGATATGTGTGACACGACTTTTGGTGCTGAGGACATTTAGACTCAGACCTCAGTTGTCAGTCTTGTCTCCCGGCACGTGGTGTCCTGTACTCACTGTACTTGCCTTCAGGATTCCCTCCCACCACTGTGAGCTGGTCCACATGCTATGGTAGCTGAAAAGCTTTGATGCTGGCCACTGTGTGACCACACATAACCCACAGCAGCCCTCCTCCCATCCAGGGGCTCTGCCCAGGGGACCCTCTCCTCCCGTAGAGGAGGCCTGCTGCTCTAGGGAGGCTGCCCAGACATTCAGCCCACAGGCCCAGGTCATCTCTGTGTGGCCAGGGCTGAGAGGCACCAGCACCTCAGGCCCATCTGTTTGGAAGCCCCCTGGCCTAAGAGTAGCCACCTGACCCTGAATTCAGGGAGTGATTTGATCCCAACACATCTATGGTTTGGATGGAGACACAGCATTTTGTTTGACCTTAGCATGTTTCTCTGGATGCTGGGGTCTGGAGGTGGGTAGGTCCACCCCCGGCCCCTTGGGCTGCCTGCGGAGGCCTGGCCTGGGCCCTCCTGAGGTCTCACAGTGGGTGTCCACCCTGGCCACATGGGAAAACTTCCCAGGAGGTTTTAAAACCTGATGAGCAAGCTGAAGGCCCACCCGCTTCCTCCGTCATCACCCTGACCCAGGACATCAGTACTTTCAGCTCCCCAGGTCCTGAGCTGGGTAGAAAGGGCTGGAAGCCACTGACACCAGCAGATCTCCAACCACACTGAGGCCCTGTCTGGGCTGCAAACTGGGTCATAGGAATAGGAATAGCCCACTGACTTGTTGCTTCCATCTCAGGAGTGACGCACATCCTTCTAAATATCCCCAAAGTGTTTCTCAGCTCTACTGAGGCAAGACCCTACCACCACACATGCTGGGCATGGGAATGTGAAACTGATGGGGGCCGGTCACTGAGTGTGTGCCCAAATCTGTGTAAAGGGCTTGGGGAAGGACCTGTCCACGGTGACTTGAGGCCTGGCCTCTCATCTCTGTGGGCTCGGCCTGAATTAGGACAGACCCATCTGTGCCCCGAATCTCATCTGATGTCTGTGGCTGCCTGTTGTCCAGTTTACTGGGGGCAGCTGGTCCTTTGGAAGGCCAGCTCTCAAGGGTGCCCATCTGGATCACCCCTAGCAGAGAAGGAAGGAGAAACAAACTCATGGACAGGCTCAGGATGACTTAACCTAGGTGTGGATGGAGCCAGGCCTAGCTGCAAGTTGGTACCTTTTTGTAAAGGATCTGTGTACTCTGCTCCTCCAGAGGTCTGGTCAGGCAGGAGGTGCAGTGGGAACAACATGTGAGCTCGGTGTGCTGAGTGGCCTGCATTCCCCTCCCCACCAACAACCCCCCACTCCCTGCACCTCCTCCAGATCCTCCATGGCTTCCAGGAAACGTGGCTGCGTGCCCTCCACCTGCTCACCTCCTTCTCCGTGCCCACCTTTGAGACCTGAATTGTGTACCTCCTTATGAACCTTGTCCCTAAATGGTCTACTTTTCACTTCCTCCTACTTCTTTGTGTCTGGACAGCCTCACCCTGTTGGACTCTGCATTGCTTGAGACCAGTGCATCATTCAGTTTGACTGCCACTCTGTCCTGTCCCTACAGTCAGGTTCCTGCCCCCAGTAGGTGGTGGCTGGATTAAGGAAGGAGTAAGGGCGCCAGAGGTGAGACAAAGCCCATCACTGCCCACAGACATGGATATTCAGTACTGCCCTTGTGGGGGTCACTGGGGGAACGCTCCTGGGTGTCTGACCCCAGGAAAGTGTGGGCAAAGGCCAGATCTGGCTCTCGGCTTCCGGTCTGTGCAGGAGGAGACTCAGGTCTCTGGACCCAGGAAGGCTGGGCCAAACCAGAAAGGGGGTGGCCCAGGGGCAGGGTTTGGGGTCCCCACACATGCCCACACCACATCACAGAGCAGGGGCAGAGCTGTAGTTCCCTCTACAGGACTTGTGACCATCACAACTGCAAACAGCTGTGTCCAGCTTTTTAAAAGCTGTAAGATTTTTATCTCCCTGGTTTATTTGGGTTGGGGGGGTAAATATTAAAAGAAACCACAGATGATGTCCAAATACCATAGAGCCAAATGATGCCAGTGATGCAAAAATAAGTGAATGGAATTCTATGCAGAAAAAAACATACAATCACCCATGAAATGTGTTCTTGGTTGAAGGTGTAATCTTTCCGCTTCCCTTAGCCTCATTTCATTATATGAAAAATTATGTATTTTTTTAAACTTCTGTATATTTTCTATTATAATTGTTATAGATTTTCCATCTGACAATATCCATATCACTCCCCTGCTCTGCAGTTTCTTATGGCCCTGTGCCTGGGCTTCTTTTTCACAGGAAAATCTTGAGCTCGGATGCTCTCATATTTTAAACAGCCCTGATAGCCAGATTGTCATTAAGACTCAAGGAGACAGTGTACCAGTGTTGGCAGTACAGAGCCCCCAGAAGCACTGTTTCTAGGGGTGCCCCTGATTCCTTGATGAGGGGTCTCTTTCCCTGACCAGCTCTGTTCTGCTTTTCTTCTCTTGTAAAGCTATCTTTTCAAGCCCTTTTTCTTCCTCCACCTTCTCTCTCCTCATAGATACTTTCTAGGCACCTGCAGGGTAGTACTTACCTTTTTTCCTTGTCATCTTCTGGCAGTTGATCCTTTTCCCCAACCAGACACATAATCCTGAGGGCAAAGGAGTTCCAAAGAAAACCTTTTCAGCATTTGACTGTGATGCGTCATATGTGGCCTCTGGCCTGAGTTGATCCTTACTCCACTGTGCACCCCCACCTCTAAGTGGTGGCCTATTATTCTCTATCATGTTCAAGGCCATGTGGCTGAGGCCAAGGCTCCAGCTGAAGCCAAGACCATCCAAGCCAGTGTGTGCCCTTGACACTTCCCAGCTTTAAGAGTTCTTTACAGTCAGAGGGCAGGTGATGGTCCACCAGGGGTACTTGGCCACAGTAGCTGCTCATCAGAAACACACTGGGCTCCTAGATTCCTGGTTGGCACAGGCACTGACTTCTTCTAAAAGCCAGAGCAGGATGGCTGGGTGGTTCTGGAGGCTGCCACTTTCCTTACCGGGTACCACTTGCGTCCTGAACTCTGTCTCAGCTTCCTGTTTGCCACCAGCTGAACTTGATTAAGGATACTTGGTTCATCTTGTTTGGTTTCCAAATCTTCTGTAGTCAATTCATGTACTAGATTGTATTCAGTAGGCCCAGGCAGGTATTAAAAAGTCCAGTCTAGTCTCCTTTCAGACTGTGTTCTCTCCAGTGTGATCTGACTTTAGCTTGAGAACGGGGATGAGGTCTCCTTTGTACCCACTGTTATGGAATGAACATTCAGAGGCTGAAGCCCTAGTCCTCAATGTGACTGTATTTGGAGACAGGGCCTTTAGACAGACAATCAGTGTTAAATGAGGCCATAAGGGTGGGCCTTGACTCAGTACGACTGGTGTCATTATTAAAAGAAGAAGAGATATTGGAGCTCTCTCTGCATTCACAGAGCAAAGACCATGCGAAGATACAGTGAAAAGACGGCCGTCTATAAGCCAAGGAGAGAGGCCTTGGAAGAACCAACACTGCCAGCATCTTAATTTTAGACTTCTATCTTCCAGGACTGTGAGAGAATTGTTGTTAGTCACCTGATCTGTAGTATATTGTCATGGCAGTCCAAGCAATCTAAGAAGCACACCTTGACCTTCTCTTCTTCCTGTATTCCTCATTCTTGCCTCTGGTTTCTCCAAGGAGGAGTTGGTGGAGGAAAAGAGACAAAGATTGAAAAGTCTTACTTTTAAGTGACTCAGTTAAGGCTTGAGCCCTTTGACCGTGGCCATGGTGTCATCTCTCAAGAGGCATTTTTGTGGATTCCTTGGAACCCTCTCCCACAGTGGATGCTAACCAGCTATTTCCTGAGATGGGCAATGATCTCACCTCTGGCCCCAGGCCATCCATATTCACGTGCTTGCTCTGTGGAAGCACCTTGACTCTGTAGAGATTTTATCAGTCAAGATGGTAAGCTGAATAGGTCAGCTGTATAACAAACCCTAACATCTTAGTGTTGGGGTTAGACTAGACTTTGTAATACCTTGCTCCTGGACCCTTATGGGTTGCCTGGGTGCTCTGTTCTGTGCCATCCACAGGTGAGGTTCTAGGCTGAAAAAGCAGTCACCAACACCTCCTTGACAGCCATCGCAAGCACAGCAAAAGGCAAACCGTTCGGTGGCCCTTAAAAGTTCTACCTGCAAGTGACCCACATCATTCATGTTCATATTTTAATAGTCAAAACAAGTCACTTGGCCACATCCAACCTCAGTGGTATGGGACTGAGTGCAACCTGCTTGGTGCCCAGAAAGAGAAAATTAGGTAAATGCCCACCATCTTTGGTCACATCTCTGTAAGGGAATTCCAGAAAAACACCTACTTCCGCTTCATTGACTTCACTAAAGCTTCTGGCTGTGTGGATCACAACAAACTGTGGAAAATTCTTAAAGAGATGGGGATACCAGACCACCTTATCTGCCTCCTGAGAAATCTGTATGCAGGTCAAGAAGCAATAGTTAAAACTGGATGTGGAACTACTGACTGGACCATAATTGGGAATGAAGTGTGACAAGGCTGTATGTTTTCACCCTGCTTATTTAACTTCTATGTAGAGTACATCATGCGAAATGCTAAGCTGGATAAATCACAGGCTGGAATAAAGATTGCTGGGAGAAATGCCAACAACCTCAAATATGCAGATGACGCTCTAATGGCAGAAAGTGAAGATAAATTAAAGAGACTCTTGTTAAGAGTGAAAGAGGAGAAAAAGCTGGCATGAAATTCAATACTAAAAAACTAGATCATGGCATCCAGTCCCATCACTTTATGGCAAATAGAAGGGGGAAAAGTGGAAGCCGTGACAGATCTTTCCTTGGTCTTCAAAATCACTGCTGCCATGAAATTAAGATGCTTGCTCTTTGGAAGGAAAACTATGACGAACTTAGATAGTGTATTAAAAAGCAGAGACATCAATTTGCTGACAAAGGTTCATATGGTCAAAGCTGTGGTTTTTCCAGTAGTCATGTACGGATGTGAAAGCTGGACCATAATGAAGGCTGAGCACCAAAGAACAGATGCCTTTGAGCTGTGGAGAAGACTCTTGAGACTCCCTTGGACTACAAGGAGATCAAACCAGTCAATCCTAAGGGAGATCAACCCTGAATATTCACTGGAAGGATTGATGCTGAAGCTGAAGCTCCAATACTTTTGGCCACCTGATGCGAAGCGCCGACTCATTGGAAAAGACCCTGATGCTGGCAAAGACTGAGGACAGAAGGAGGAGGCGGTGGCAGAGGGTGAGGTAGCTTCACTGACTCTATGGACATGAATTTGAGCAAACTCTGGGAGAGAGTAGACGACAGAGGAGCCTGGTGTGTTGCAGGTCATGAGGTCACAAAGAATTGGACATGACTTAGCGACTGAACAACAACTTATCAAAATGATTCAACCCTGACTCCGCATCTCACCCATGGAAACTCACACCTTCACCCCTCCACCCATGTGAATGAACCATTCTCCAACTACAGTCTTCTCTCCAATACTCCAGCCAGGCTCTCACCTTTAGATGCTTCCATGTGAGAATCAGATATGAGATCTTTATTGGCTCCCAATTCCTGGGGTCACCTGTCTAGCTCTCCCAGTGACTTGAACTGCCCCTCACCCAGCTGGTGGCTTGGAAAAATGGAGAAATACCCCCACTTTCCCATGCAGGGAGACAAAATGTGCAACACACCAATAAGTCTCTCCAAAATAATTTCTCCCAGCTTTCTTATTCATCCTGGAAGAAGATGATAAGCTAAGAATCTCAAGACAGATCAAACAATGCAGTGTTTTTTATCTACTGTATTCGGCCTCCAGGAGTGTCTCTATAAGGAAAGTCTCATTTCGCATCCTATTATACACAGATTCTCAGACAGAAGGGATTGGAGTCCCCAACTCATCCCTTCCAGGAGGTTTCTAGAATCTTTGGATATATCTGAATCTTTGAGTACTATCATCACCTCTAAAAACAAATTCCAGGCTTAACATAACAGTCCTCCTCCCTAAGTAAGTAACATGCAAACATGCATATATCTAGGCACAAGTTAAAAACCTTGCTAGGCAGACAGCTGGCCCACCACATGAACTTTAGATTGCTTGGCTGGTCATTTGGAAGCTGGATTGATAGAAAATCTGGATATAGAGGCATGGAAAGAAGATTGCAGTTATCCTGGCCAGAAAGTTTGAGGTCTGAACAAGATGCAAATAATGGAAACAAGAAAGTCCAGAAAGATGATGAAATGAACAGAATTTATTGATCTTTCTCATAGTAAGTAAAAGACTGCAACTTTATAAAAACATGTGGGTAAAGGCTAGAAGATAATAACCAAAATATAAAAGCTATAATGTTGAATGTTGATAGAGTTTTGAGTCCTCTCACCCCGAGAAATCTTTTAAGTTGTTAGAGAACAGAAAAGTCAGGAATGTCTTCCAGGGGTTAAGGAACAGAATCCATTTAAAGGAAGCCAAAGGCGTCCATAGACTCTGATAGCAGAGCTAAGCAGTTTACAATCCTTGGCTAATATATCTAGTTCCAAGTTTTCTGGCACTTAAAGCCAAAGGAGACCCCAGGTTACGCAGATTTAAATTTCTGACAACAGAAAACAGATGCCTCCAATTGTAGAGACTAAAAATTTCCTGGAAGAGAACTCACAGAAGGATTTATTACTACTTGTAGTAGGCAATACATTCCACCATGGTTTTACAAGAAATATTATTGAACTTCTTAGTACAAAACTCCATATGGGCAGAGGATGTGCCTGTGAACTCATTTCAATGACTTTTTCATGAGAAACTCGGCTCTGTGAATTCCAACACTCAGAGCCCAGAGGTGCAGGCAGGTACCACGCCCATTAAACCCAGTCTTCCAAATTCAGCATCAGAGACTAGCTCTTGCCCAGAGTGAAAAGGCCCAAGTTTGATCAGGGCACTTGCTTTAATCATCACATTAAGAAGCTTGGACTTTCCGTAAATGAGACAGAGTACCATTGAACCAGTTTAATTAGAGAAAATAGGGTTGGATTTATGTTTCAGGAGGATCTCTGGTTGAATTATTCATTGTTAATTAGGGTAGGAGGGAGAGAATCCAGTTAAGCAGTTTTTTAAAAAAGAAGTAAGACATAATGAGAATAATCTGAACTAAGGCATGGGGTTGGGACGGAGAAGAGGGGATGGTTTTGAGAAATAAAATCAACAGAACAAAACTAGTGACTAATTGGATAAGTTGATGACAGAATCCAAGTAGACAAACAAGACTAACTATTCTAGCCTAGGCTACTGGATGGAGTGCTGCCTAAAATGAACACAGATTGTGTGAGGAGTGTGCACATGCAAAGCAAGGGTATGTAGTTGGTCCAGTGAGGGAACCAGAAATGTGAAGATGCCTTGGGGACTCAGGTTCAGTAAGGAGATAGGGTTGGAGGTAAACTTTGGGGCACAGGTGATCGGTAGGTGAGAGCTGCAACTTTGAGAGTTGATGAGATGATCCTGGGTGAGTGTGAGGCGGGAGAACACTTGTGGTGAGGACCAGCCTTGGGTGGTAGAATGAGAGATTGCAGAGGATAGACCAGCAAAGCAGGCATCGGCCAAAGTGGGGCCAGCATCCCAGACATCCAGCAGATTCGCGTGTCCACAGGGAGCAAGCGCATCCCAGATGGTTCAGACAGGAGCTAAAGTTTGGTGGTATGTCCTCCCCAGGCACGGATTCCCACTGTGCTCTGATTTACCTGGTGGGAGGCGACTGGTGCTGTGCCTACATTAGCCAGGCCTTCACACCTCCCACCAGGGTTTTCTCCTGCCACATCTTCCAGGATCTGATGGTCTTGGGCACAGCTCTTCCCAAATACTGCTTCTTCCAACCTGCCAAGGCCATCTTTCCATTTTTCTAGATACTAATTCCATTGTTGGAGAAAAAACCATAAGCGGAGAAGCAGAGAGTTGTACTAATTTATCAGTCCTTTGAAATGGCTTGTTAAAAACATATGTGCATTAAAAATACACGTGTGTTCTTAGTTGTGCTCAGTTGTCCGAGTCGTTACAACCCTGTGGACTATAGCCCGCCAGGCTCTGTCCATGGACGTTTCCAGGCAAGAATCCTGGAGTGGGTTGCCGTCTCCTACTCCAGGGGATCTTCCTAACCCGGGATCGAACCCTACTCTCTTGTGTCTCCTGCATTGGCAGGCAGATTCTTTACCACTGTACCACCTGGGAAGCCCTATTAAAAATATGGGTGACTTTTTAAATGATTTTTTTTCAAAAATAAACTATGTAATGCCAAAATCTTCAAAATTTGAAATGAGAAATAAAATTGTATTCTAAGACTCAAGGACAAAGTCTTGCTTTCCTGTTTACAAGCTTAATAGTAAAACACACTAAAAATATCCAAAGAAAAATAACTGTAAAAAACAACACTCCACCCACCAACCGTCACTCTTTTTAAAAAAATAAGGACCAGCATTGTGGATTTTCTAAAAGTCATAAATTATTTTGATATTTTTAAGTAATGCAATAACCACATGTTTAATATGAATAAAATATGACTAAAAAATTTTATGTGTTGCTCTTGGAAAATGCTGAATATTCTACTTGTATCTAATATAAGCCAGTCCCTCTTTTAAAATAAATTTCCAAAAAGATCATATTTAACTGTTAAAAATAATACATCAAAGATCGAAGTAAGTAATTATATCACTTGTCTTAAAAATAGTTCATGTCATAATAACTCTGAATAAAATGGGATTAGAATCAAGTAAAGCTAGTTAATCGTCAAGCATTTTAAGATCACATGTTTAATATGAATAAAATATGACTAAAAAATTTTATGTGTTGCTCTTGGAAAATGCTGAATATTCTACTTGTATCTAATATAAGCCAGTCCCTCTTTTAAAATAAATTTCCAAAAAGATCATATGTAACTGTTAAAAATAATACATCAAAGATCGAAGTAAGTAATTATATCACTTGTCTTAAAAATAGTTCATGTCATAATAACTCTGAATAAAATGGGATTAGAATCAAGTAAAGCTAGTTAATCGTCAAGCATTTTAAGACGGTGTATAAAAAGCAAAAGCCAGCTCTTCCCATCTGGCCTGCAGGCCTGAAGGACTGCTCAGGAAATCCTCATGCCAGGGGTCTGTATTAAGAATTCTTGGGTGTCAAGATCCTGGAATGTTCACACATTTTAAAACCCACTCTTCCCAAATGTTCAGTCTGAGAAAGGACTGATGACTTATGACTAATTTGGCAAGATACATCAAAGAAAAATGATTTTGATAATAGGTTAATATAGCTTTTTAAAAAATAGAAAGAGCATCTTAATTAGATTATTGCATCCCCCACATTTTGGTGGTTTGGAGCACATGAATGATAAGAGGAATGCCCTTATCTAAGTTTCAATAATCAGAAAGTGCGGATAAACAGACATTTCAGTGGTGTTTGCAATTACTATTTAAGGAAAGGAGACAGGAAATGAACCCTTGTTAAAATTCTACTGTGTCCAGAGACCTATCTGGTTAATTCTTAGAACAACTTTTCAGGCCAGGGATTATTATTCCATTTTACCAGTGAAAAATAGCACACAGAGGGTTAAGATAAATTACCCGCACTAACTAAAATATTTTAGTTCGATCCCTGCTCCAGAAAGCAGCTAAGCCTGCGCACCACAGCCAGTGAGCATGCGCCCTGGAGTCTGGGAGGCGGAACTCCTGAGCCCACGCGCCACGGCTATTGGAGCCCTCGAACCCTAGAGCCCATGTTCTGCAACAGCCGAAGCCACCGCAATGAGAAGCCCCAGCACTGTAGCGAAGAGTAGCTCGCAACAAAGCCCTATACAACAACGAAGACTCGGCGCAGCCCGAAATGAAATAACTGATTTTTTTAAGTGGCATATCTGTGCAAAGATATGCACTACTGCCTTGAGGCTGTGTGAACCATATCAACAACATGGTGAATTCATCTGCCAAGCAAAACTGAACAAAAGACACCAGAAACACACATATGCAAATGGAGAAGTTTGTTAATACACAGTTCAAAGCTAAGCTAAACTGAACTGCTAGGGATAGATATTTAGATGTGTATTGTGCTCAGCCTTTTCAGTCATGTCTGACTCTTTGTGACCTCATGGATGGTAGCCCACCAGGCTCCCCTGTCCATGGACTCCTCCAGGCAAGAATACTAGAGTGGGTGCCGTGCTCTCCTCCAGGGAATCTTCCCAAACCAGCGATCGAACCCACATTTCTTACGTCTCCTGCCTTGCAGGTGGATTCTTTACCCACTAAGCCACCTGGGAAGCCCACATACTTAGATAATAGACTACAGAGAAAAGCAAGAGGATGAGGATACCCAAATCAGGATAGTGGTCCCTGCTAGGGCAGAGCGGGGGTGATCCAAAAGGGACTGTCTCAGGGGCCTCCTGCCACAGGCAGAGCAACCACGTGATAACTGTTGCTTAGATTACATTGAAAGTGTGTTGTATTTCACAATAAAGAGTTGGCAAAGCTCAAATACATATATATTTGATATATATGTATAGATTTAGACATATACACACACTTCATATACATGTATCCTATATTTGCTTGTGAATATAAATATTGTATCTGATTTTTTTTAGTTTTTGTCCTTTGACTTCAATACTTAGCAAAATAAATAATATTACAGTGAACTCAGAAGTTCACTTTGCAGAGGAAGGAAAATCGGCCTGCCTTGGACTTGCCAGCTGGTTGTGGCTCAGGCTGAGCCAGTGGAGGGTGCAACCACGTGATAACTGTTGCTTAGATTACATTGAAAGTGTGTTGTATTTCACAATAAAGAGTTGGCAAAGCTCAAATACATATATATTTGATATATATGTATAGATTTAGACATATACACACACTTCATATACATGTATCCTATATTTGCTTGTGAATATAAATATTGTATCTGATTTTTTTTAGTTTTTGTCCTTTGACTTCAATACTTAGCAAAATAAATAATATTACAGTGAACTCAGAAGTTCACTTTGCAGAGGAAGGAAAATCGGCCTGCCTTGGACTTGCCAGCTGGTTGTGGCTCAGGCTGAGCCAGTGGAGGGGCAGAGAAGTGGGGGCAGACCGACATTCCAGAGGGGAATTCATGGCTTTGCCCGGACTAATAAAACGTGTGAGCAGCTCGCTCCAGGCCTAGGGCTTGCCTTTGTGTGCTGGGTTAGCTGAGGAATGCTCGGGTGTTTTGACAACCACGAGAGCTCAGCGGGCGGAGGGACTGCAGGACAGAGCCCCTCTGTGTGCCCGCCAGGCACCAGGAGGCCCTTCTCACTGCTCCCCTTTTCTGACAGTGCCTAGACCTAAAAGCAGCCTCTTTCCAGCTCTAAAACACCGTGACTCCTTTGCTGCTCAGAGGGAAGGCAATGACCTGTGCCAGGCCTAAAAGTACACATATTATTTCCTGCACGGCTCACCGGTTGCAGACGCCTTTCGTTCCTCCCTCCCTCTCCCACAGGGTCATTTCAGCCTCTTCCCAGCACTGAGTCCGAGGCAGGACCTTGACCCTGTGCAGCTCACCTGCTCTTTCAGCTCCTCAACCCGGAGCAGCTTCTCTTGGCGATAGCTCTGGCTCCCTGTGATGGGGCTACAAGGAGCTGTTCCAGCCTCCCTGAAAAAGGCCACTGACAGCAAAAGCCTGGCACGCTGGGCCAGCCTGTCACACCAAAGGGTGACCCCAGGTGATGAGGTTAGAGTACAGGACGCCCAGACCCGAACCGTCCTCCACAAAACACGTGCACACACATTTCTAAGCTTGCCAGAGACCAAGCTGCTGCCCCTGGTGGGGTTTGGGTTTGGTTTGGGTTTGAATTTTTGTAAGTTTAATTAATTTATTTCTATTCTTGGCTAGACTGGGTCTTCACTGCTGCACAGGCTTTTTCTTTAGTTGTGGCAGACAGGGGCTGCTCTCTACTTGCAGTGTGAGGGCGTCTCTTGCTGGGGCGTCTCTTGTTGCAGAGCAGGCAGGCATGCAGGCTTCCGTGGCTGCAGCATGTAGGTTCAGAAGTTGGGACTCCTGGTCTCTAGAGCACCGGTTCAGTAGTTGTGGTGCATGGGTTTCTTTGCTCCGGGGCATATGGGATCTTCCCAGACTAGGGATCGAACCCAGGTCTCCTGCATTGGCTTGCACATTCTTTACCACTGAGCCACCAGGGAAACCCTGGTTTGATTTGAATTTTGAAGCACTTGAGTTTTTCAGCAAGTTTGTTTCTCAAACTTTACCAATAATGAGCTTAATGAAGTGAAGTCGCTCAGTCGTGTCCGACGCTTTGCGGCCCCATGGACTGTAGCCTACTAGGCTCTTCTGTCCGTGGGATTTTCCAGGCAATAGTCCTGGAGTGGATTGCCATTTCCTTCTCCAGGGGATCTTCCCAACCCAGAGATTGAACCCAGGTCTCCTGCATTGTAGACAGACGCTTTACCATAGAACTGTCATTATTCAGCCCCAGATTTTATAGTGGAGGCCAGGAGTTACAACATACTTAACAATGGTCGCTCTTAAATGCATGTCCTGATGCATCAACTGCCCAAAAGAAACAAATCAGCATATCTTCTCAAGTCTGCCGTTTATTTTTATAAATTAAGCATAAAAAGCTGAGATCATTGCATTCTTATGCCAAAATCTATTGACTTTAACTGGGTTTTAAATGCTTTTGGAAGTTAAATCTTTAATCAAAGTGATTTCTTTGCTCTCTGAAAATAAGGAGAGGAGTAAGGAGTACAGGCTTTAATATGTGAAATAAGCAGAGGAATAAGGAGAACAGGCTCTAATGTCTGAGCAACAGCCAGCCCTCTGGCCAGAAACTTTCCACCATGCCGGACCCTGAACAAGTGGAGAGAGCAGGAACGGGGCTCAGTGGAAGCCAGGACAGGGACCCGTACAGCTACTCTAAGAGTCACCATCCCCAGGCCTGCCTGCCTGTGTGTGCTCAGTCGTGTCTGACTCTTTGGGACCTATGGACCGTAGGCTCCTCTGTCCACAGAATTTTCCAAGCAAGAATACTGGAGTTGTTGCCATTTTCTCCTCCAGGGGATCTTCCCGGCCCAGGGATCGAACCTGCCTCTCTTGTGTCTCCTACACTGCAGGTGGAGTTTTTACCACTGAGCCACTGGGGAAGCCCATCACCTCCAGGGTGTGGTTTAAAAGCAGGTGAGAGGAATACTTACTGTGCTTTCTTAAAAGAACAAGCTAACAAAGCTGGCTTTGAGAGAACCTTGCTCCCACACCATTTAACCTGATGGCACAGCTTGGTGGTTTCTGGTGTACTGACAGTGGCATGCAAGACATCTTTAAACTATTATGATGTTTTAACTCAAAAAGTCTTAAATGTCAGTCTGCTGTGTAAAGAATTGTGCATTTGAGGAGTCTCAATCCTTCTTTCCCCAGCAGACAGTTTGGATCAGGTGTGGACAGAGCCAGATGAAGACATTTTCCTACCCTCCTTCCCTAGAATCAGACCCTGTGTTCAGCAGCTCTGGTCACCACAGACAGGGTGGCCTAAACAACAGACATTGATTTTTCATCATTCCAGAGGCTGGAAGTTTCAAGATCAAGGTGCCAGCAGATTCTTTTCCTGGTAAAAGCACTCCTCCTGGCTGGCAGGACATGTTCTTGCTGTGCCCTCACATGGCACAGGGAGGGAGCTCTTGTGCCTCTTCTTGTAAGGACACTAATCCCATCATGGGGGCCCCACCCTCATGACCTCATCAAACTCTAATCACTTCCCAAAGGCTTCATCTTCTTATATGATCCCATTCAGGGTTAGGACTTTAGCATATGAATTTGGTGGACACATGACAGAACCTAAACATGACTGCCCAGGGAGCCCACCCCTCAAGACTCCACCCTACCTGTCCCTGAGCACTTACTGATTCAGTTGCTTCTGTGAAGGACAGAAGGCCTTACCTGATGGAGCAGATGTTTTCTCCAGCATGGACTTAATGTTTTGTATCACAGTCATCAGTTCCTGACCACTCTTCTCCACTATGATCAAGAAGAACCCTGGTGTCCACTAGGTCCCAGGACTCTCAGAGAGCTGATTCCACTCACCAAACCCCAACTCCATGGCCCATGGTGGCCCAGAGCCTTCTCACAGTTTCTGTGAGTTCCTGGGGTATAATTCTTCATAGCTCTGTCCCGTGCCCTGACCCACACAGTCTCTCTCTTCTGACCTCATGTGGCCCTAGGAGCAAAGTGGGAGTCAACACTGCTTTTACTGCAGTGTGTCCCGTATGTTTACAGACCACACTGCTATTTACCTTGGAGCCATCTACCTCTGACCACCTTCACCTCACTGTCCCCACTTCCTCTCTGAGTATCTCCTCCCACTTGGAGAAAGTTGTTCTTTAGTGCAGACCAGTTCTGCCAACAGTCAGGCTTCTGGGTGTCTCAACTATGACCTTAAACAAGTTCAGCCAGGAATTATCTCCCAAAGGCTGTCTCCCTACGAAGGACTCTCAGATCAGCTGCAAAGAGAATAAAAGGAGTTTCCGTCTTATGTGTAAACTTTAGACTTACTCCATCTTACCTGTTCTGTATTTTTTCTATTTTTCCACTTTTAGATGAAGAACCATAAATATAAGAGCTGTGTGTTACATGGAAAAGTGGAATGGCAAGAGCGCTGAAGGACTGAACCCAAGACCAGAGAGCTGACCACTGTTACCCCATAGGACCTTGGAAACACTCAGGCACAGAAATGACCAGCTGACCCTGCCAAGGGTTAGGGACTAGCTAACAAGGATGCCAAGCATGCCCCCTGCCCCTTGGGACTAAGTCGTAGATTAGAAACAGATCAAGGGCACCCAGTCCCTCACCTCCCTTCCCCTAAGTCATCACACTGTATTGCGCCTCTCTGCTGCTGCTGCTAAGTCACTTCAGTCGTGTCCAAATCTGTGTGACCCCATAGACGACAGCCCACCAGGCTCCCCCATCCCTGGGATTCTCCAGGCAAGAATACTTTTGCCATTTCCTTCTCCAATGCATGAAAGTGAAAAGTAAAAGTGAAGTCTCTCAGTCGTGTCCAACTCTTAGCGACCCCATGGACTGCAGCCCACCAGGCTCCTCAATCCATCCAGGCAAGAGTACTGGAGTGGGCTTCCAGGTACCTCTCTACTGCCTTCTAAATAGTCTTCAGTCATCCATGACCACACATATATCCTTAGTGACATCACTGACCACAGATTTGGTCGGCTTGGAGGGGGCCACAGTCTTACATTGCAGGGTTCCCTGGAGAGCAGTAAGGATAGTCCCAAAGGCAAACCATGCAGGCGTTCCATCTCCACAAAGATCTGGAAAGTCTAGAAGTCAATCTGCGAATAAAGCCAAGGGCAGTCTTCAGAAAAGAAAAAGCAAACAGCGAGAAAATGGCAGGGCTTGCCAAGGGTTGAACAACTGAGAAAAGGCAAAGCCAGAATTCAACCTCTGAGACTAACCCCATGAGTAACATCAAAATGTGTATTAATAAGAAAAATATACATAGTATTAGCAACAAAAAGTGAAATAGTTATAATACTTCAGTACATTCTAACAAAAATGTAAAATATCTAAATCAGGAAAATAAAAAAATTCAGGGACGATCTGAATAGATGGAGAGGTAATCCACGTTTACATATATGAAGACTTTATGTTGTCAAGATGTCAGTTCTTCCCAATTTGATCTATAGATTCAATGCAGTTCCAATTTAAAAAGATGTCCTAGCAGTTATTTTATCAGTGTTGACAAACTGATCCTAAAGTTTCCATGAAAAGGCAAAACACCCAGAATAGCTAACACAGTTAATGAAGGAAAACAGAGTTGGAGGACTGACATCACTCAGCTTCAAGATTTACTGTAGAACTACAGTAATCAAGACAGTGTGACACTGGTGAAAGAATGGACAAGACAGCGAAACAAGATAGAAAGCTCAAAAGTAGGCCCATATAAACATAGTCAACTGATCTTTGACAAGGAGCAAATGCAGTTTGGAGAAAGGATATTCTTTTCAACAAATGGTACTGGAACCACTGGACTTCCATGTTTAAAAAAGAAAATAATAATTAAAAAAAAAAAAAAACTAGACACAACCTTACGCCTTTCACAAAAATTAACTTGAAACATATCATAGACTTAAACAAAAAGCTATAAAACTCCTAGAATATAACATAGGAGAAAATCTATATGACCTTGGATTTGGCAGTGACTTTATAGACACGACACCAAGGATATGACACCTTGAAAAGAAAAACCAAAAGAAAACAAAAAACTAATGAGGTGTACTTCATTAAAATTTAAAACTTGTGCTGTGTGAAAGACTTTGTTAAAAGAATGAAAAAACAAGCCACAGATCATGAGAAAATATTTGCAAAATATATATCTGATAAAAGACTGATAGCCAAAGTTTACAAGTAACTCCATAAACTCAACAAAAAGAGAATAACAACCCAACTGAAAGTGAGCAGGAGATTTGAACAGATACCTCACTGAAGATTTATAAATGGCCAGTAAGTATAGAAAAAGATGTTCAGGGCTTCCCTGATAGCTCAGTGTGAAGAATCGACCTGCCAGTGTAGGAGACTGGGGTTCGATCCCTGGTCTGGGCGGACCCCATATGCCTTGAAGCAACTAAGCCCAGGCACCACAGCGATTGAGCCTGTGGCCTAGAGCCTGGGAACTGCAACGACTGAAGCCCAAACACCCTAGAACCTGTGCTCTGCAAAAAGAGAGGCCACCTCAGCAAGAAGGCCAAGCACCGCAACTAGAGAGAAGCCCCACTCGCCACAACTAGAGAAAAGCGCACGCAGCAACAAAGACCCAGAGCCAAAAACAAATAAATAAGTCTATTTTAAAAAGATGCTCGACATTAAATATCATCAGAGAACTGCAAATTAAAACAAGGCGATGCCATCATTGAGTATTATTAGAATGGCCAAAACACAAAACACCAACCCCAGCTGCTGGTGAGGTGTGGAGCAGCAGGAACTCTCTTTCATCCCTGGATGGAAAGTACAAGGGTGTGGTCACTTTGGAGACAGTTTGGCAGTGTTTTAGAGAACTAAACATATCATGTGATCCAATAATCGTGCTCCCACGTGTTTACCCGATTAAGTTGAAAACTCATGTGGAAACAAAAAGTTGCATGCAGATGTTTATAGCATAGTTACCAAAACTTAGATGCACCCTCTATGTCTTTCATTCAGTGACTAGATAAATAAACTGGGTGATACAACCAGAAAATGGAATATTAGTCAGCCCCCAAAATAAATGCTACCAAGTCATGGAAAGATAAGGAAGAATCTTAAATGCATGTTACTCAGTGAAAGAAGTCAATGTGAAAAGGCCACACACTGTATGATTCCAACTATATGACATCCTGCAAAGGTGAATCTATGGAGAATAAGAATGGCAAAGATCAGGGGTTGCCTGAAGTTGGAGAGAGGGAGGGACGAATAGAAGGAGGATATAAGGATTTTTATGGCAGTGAAAATATTCTGTACAATACTAATAACGGATACATGTCATTATACATTTGTCCAGACCCACAAAATGTACAAAGTATAGCATGAACTGTAATATAAAGTGTGGACTTTAGTTAATAATGTGCAGTGATCATTTTCCCTGATAGACTATCACTTCCTGAGGGCAAGATCTGGGTCCCCACTCCCTAACCTCTGTGCATGGACCTGTGGGTGTTTCTCTTCATCTTAAGCTTTCCCTTTAAGCCCATTTTTGGGCTTAAACCAAAAATGTGCATTTGAACCAAGTTGGCGTTGCCAGGGAGACTTGTCCTGATGAAGAAATGTCCTTTGAGGCATTGTAATGACCTGTTCGCAGCTCCTGTAGTCACTGCACTTTCTCCACTGCTGATCCTGACTGTTATAAGTGGGGCTGGGGCCCTGCTGGCAGTTGTGATGACCTGGCCAGGGGTGGGTCGGGGTGAGAGGGAATGTCCAGTTAGCACAGGGGGCTGCTTACAGCAACTTCAAACTAGCTTGGAGGTCTATTCAAGCAAATCTCCAATGAAGGGAAGCCCACCTCCTGAGCTTGGTGAACAAGCGTACACTCCCAGCCACTGGCATCATCTCCTGCCCTTTCATGCTGTGTTCTGGGAGCTCCCCTCAAAGCTTACACCAATTCTCCCAGCACTTTAGACAAGCACTGTTTGGTCCTGTCACTGGTGAATGGGTAGAGACTAACTGATGAGAGTCTTGAATCTCAGGAGGCTCAAAGGCAACAGACCCCTTTGTCCCCAGTGGAGTGGGAGGGGTTGGGATCACCCAGAGCGTCCACTTCCCTGGAAAAGCGCAGCTTTGGTGTAGTGGCCCCTTTGCCTCATCAGCCTGAGAAGGCCATCAGCACCTTGGAGAGCAGAGAGCAGATCTTTGCCCCAGACCTCAGTTTCTCAGTCTATACTCTGGGTTAACAACGTTCCTCTAGGCACTGGGAAACTGTCGGTTCACACATGTGGAAGCTGTCAGAATGTTCTGAAGCAATAGTGGAAATCTTTTGTTGTTTACTCACTCAGTCCTGTCCAACTCTTGTGACCCCATAGACTGTAGCCTGCCGGACTCCTCTGTCCACAGGATTTCCCAGGCAAGAATACTGGAGTGGGTTGCCATTTCCTTCTGCAGGGGATCTTCCTGACCCAGGGTTCAAACCTGAGTCTCCTGCATTGGCAGGTGATTCTTTACCGCTGAGCCACCAGGAAAGCCCTATAGTGGAAATTCTTGTCCTTCAATCTTTAACTAAAAATCACACAGACCTCACTCAACAGTTTTATTTTGCTAGTCGGGAATTTTAAATAGACAAGTACGACCTCTAAGTCATCTGTGACTAATTTCCATTAAGACGGTTTCAGTAATTTGTGGAATTGCTATGTATTATCTGAAGCAATTAAGCAAAAGCAGAGAGCAGAGATGGGCAGGCCTGGGTTTCCATCTGTATTCTTCCCCTTTGAGGAGTGAAGCAAAGCAAGTCACACTACTCAGGGCCTCAGTTTTCTCATCTGTAACTTGGGGTGACAGAGCTTGCTCTGAGGGGTTGCAGTCAGAACAGCAGTGTCTTTACCAGGGAGCCAAGGTGGAACCTGAATGATGCTAAATGTCAGCCAGCTGTTGCTTTCCCCAGTAATAAAAATGACTGATTAAGGAGGGTGACTTTGCAGCCAAAATGATACGTAAACATCTGAAGAAAGTTTCTCAACACATCATTGTATCTTGGGTCTTTCTGAACCCTGGAGAGTAAAGAAGTTTTATGAAGTCCTAAGGACTGTATGGAGGTGTTCATTGATTCATAGAGCCGGGAGAACGGTAGCTTCCACAGCACCTGAGTGCATGGCTTTAAAAACCCCTTTCTGAGGAAGGAAACTAATTTATTTGCCACAGTGTGTATCAATCAGGGCTCAGGTTGCAAGCAAAACAAATGAACTTTGGTAAACTCAAAGGCGTTTATTCCCGCATCAGGTTACTCACAAAACCAAAAGGAAGACTGGAGATCCAGGTTCCAAAACTGCACAGGATCAAGGGGCAACCAGGAAGCGGGCAGAACCCAGCTCTCAGCAGCACAAGCTGGAGGGGGAGGGGTGCCCCGGAGCTTTCCTGCCCTCCGCACACCCTCACTGAGACAGCTCTTGGCAACCCTCATTTCCTCCACAGTGTCACTGTCCTTTTGCATTCTTTAGGGAGTCCAGATCATCCAGAGCTTTTAGTTTTCAAATGTTCAGTTCTGCCAGTATTTTTCTTTACTTTTTCTGGGTTTCTTACTGCACTTACAAAGCCACTTCCCCGCTGATGTCATGTTTCTAAATCCCCTACAGTTCCTTCCATTAGTCTTGTGGGTTTTCAATATTTAATGTTTTCCTCTGGCATTTCCTTTTGAATGTGTTATGAGGTGGAGGTGTACGTTTATCCATCTTTTTGAGTAAATCCATTACGCAGAATTCCCCAAACCCTTGGGCAGGAAGCTCCGAGCACAGGACCTGAACACATGTGGGAGGGATTTCCATACAGCCCCTTGTATGGCCAATGCTTTGAGTGGAATTAGGTACTAGTGTCAGCTACAGATTGGCACTTGCTGTCTACCTCTACCAGGATTAAATCATGTGATGCTGCAGCTGCTGACTTCAACACCCCCAGAAAGCAGCTCAGAGTGGAGATCAGGAAGGAGACTCTCTGGGCTCTGGAAAAATTGACAGAACAGGTCTTTGGATAGCTAAGAAACTGATTTTATGAGAGAAATTTTCGGATCTCCTCATATCTAGAAAAGCACCAAAATCCTTCATGGTGACAACTGCTCCTTGTGACAAGCAGAAACCTAGAAAAATATGTGCTTGATTGCATGTACCCCTGCTTCAGCAAAATCACAAATATACTGACCTTCCCCCTACCTCTTTGGAGCAGTTTCTCAGAGCTATCTGAGGTGCTATCTCCAGGGATATAGTCCTCACTTTGCCCCAGATAAAACTTAACTGACAATTCTCATGCTGTGCATTTTCTCCCCACCAGGGGAATCTTAAATTACAATCTTTATTTGTAATTCATGTAGCACTTGCAATCAGGATGCTCAAAAACTTTCAGGCAATGAAAAAAAGTTTGCGAGATTCGTGTTTTCAAGATATAATAAATAGCATTTAATTATTTCCCAGATGGAAAGGCTATACAATCTGTTTAGGGAGTACACAGTCATTTCTTATATCTTCAATGAGTCCAAACTTCAGAAGAGGGCTTAAACCTTACTACTCAGAGTAGCTGTGGATACTCAGCATCAGTATCACCAGGGAGAGGTAGGTCTGGCTCAGTCTCATATGTAGTCCCTGCTCCTGGGTCCTGGTGCATACAAGGTTTTATCTATGTCCTCCAAGAGTGGCATCTTTGTTTCCCCCAGTTCTGTGGAAGTTCTGTAATCAAATCCCACTGGGCTTCCAAGTCTGATTCCCTGGGACTCTCGGTCCCTTTGCCAGATGCCCCGGCTGAGAAGCCTGATATGGGAGCTAGAACCTTCCGTGTGAGAACTTCCTTGGTACTGTTGTTCTCCGGCAGGTATGGGATTTTATTTTATCGTGATTGCGCCCCTCCTACTGTCTCGTGGCTTCCCCTTTGTCCTTGAATGTGGGGTATCCTTTTTGGTGGGTTCCAGTGTTCTCCTGTTGGTGGTTGTTCAACAGCTACTTGCAATCTTGGTGCTATCACAGGAGAGGAGAAGATAATGCATGTCCTCCTACTCCGCCATGTTGACGCTGTGCATATTTTTAAGTTGACATTAGAGAGCTGGCATGTAGCAGAGCAGAGAGAGGACAGAGGGAGTCACACACCCCACCCACAATGCTGGCTTCACCTCAACAGATGTGCTCTCAGCCCAGTCCCCAAGTGAGTGGCCATGCTGTTTACTCCCAAACTGAGAAACCCTAGACGGTAAGGGGGGCCTTGAGCGTTCATGCCACGGCAGCTGGCATCCACAGAGACTCCACCCGTCCCTGGCAAACCAGGACCGTGGCCTCTGAACACAGAGCCCTGCGTTAGAATTGCCTGTCCAAACGTGGTTTTCTGGGCCCCACCCCAGAGCTCCTGCCTCAGAATATCAGAGAGAGGGTCCTGAAAACCTGTGCTGATCAACTTCCTGGGAGCTCTAAAATACAGTAAAATCTAGGAGCGACTGTCCTGAGATGGCCCATCCTCACATAGAAACCATGCATCTCAAACCCACCAAGGCAGAGCAGGCCTGGGAAGCCCCCACCAAGGCCTCTCAGTAGGAGTTATTTCAGGAAGCCTTTTCTTTATTGCCTTAAAATGATGGTCATNGCTGTGCATATTTTTAAGTTGACATTAGAGAGCTGGCATGTAGCAGAGCAGAGAGAGGACAGAGGGAGTCACACACCCCACCCACAATGCTGGCTTCACCTCAACAGATGTGCTCTCAGCCCAGTCCCCAAGTGAGTGGCCATGCTGTTTACTCCCAAACTGAGAAACCCTAGACGGTAAGGGGGGCCTTGAGCGTTCATGCCACGGCAGCTGGCATCCACAGAGACTCCACCCGTCCCTGGCAAACCAGGACCGTGGCCTCTGAACACAGAGCCCTGCGTTAGAATTGCCTGTCCAAACGTGGTTTTCTGGGCCCCACCCCAGAGCTCCTGCCTCAGAATATCAGAGAGAGGGTCCTGAAAACCTGTGCTGATCAACTTCCTGGGAGCTCTAAAATACAGTAAAATCTAGGAGCGACTGTCCTGAGATGGCCCATCCTCACATAGAAACCATGCATCTCAAACCCACCAAGGCAGAGCAGGCCTGGGAAGCCCCCACCAAGGCCTCTCAGTAGGAGTTATTTCAGGAAGCCTTTTCTTTATTGCCTTAAAATGATGGTCATTTGGGAGAAGTTTCACGTTTAAGAATTTCACCTTGAAAGAACAATGTGGCCAGGGATGTAGAAGACTATGTGAACTTGACCACGTTTCACTCTAA
Organism: Oreotragus oreotragus; assembly: GCA_006410675.1. Taxonomy (NCBI): domain Eukaryota; kingdom Metazoa; phylum Chordata; class Mammalia; order Artiodactyla; family Bovidae; genus Oreotragus; species Oreotragus oreotragus. The sequence continues at coordinate 156,236 of SJYX01001242.1, read as the reverse complement.
AAGAAATTGTGAATTCATAATCCCTAGCACTGTGCCCTGGGATTTGAAAGGCCATGTGAACTTGACTACATTTTCATTCCAATGTGATAACCTGACGGGTCTCTCTTTTGATGTCTAGAGTGAAGAAGAACTAGACAAGTGGGTCTGCGTTATCATCAGTCACAGGGGCAGCAGCCATAAAACAGCAGTCAGGGTGCTTTCACGACAAGCCCCAGGAAACACGCCCGGCCTGACGATGGAGGGTCCCTGTGAATGCTTCGTTCTCTTGGTTGAGTCATCAGTCATCTCACCGGAGATGGTTCTCCCTCCTGACTCTTCCCTGGCCCCCTGGCCATGGGAGACCCTCTGAGCCCAGCTGCCCTGGTGGCTCATGGCCCTGATTCCACTAGCAGGTTCTTACACCCACCGCTGGCCAATCTCAGGGATGGGGGAACGGCTTAAGTCAATCAGAGGCCACCCAGGGGCCCGAAGGTGGGGTCACTTTCCTCCTAGGCACTTAGGCTCTGTGGAAGTGGGGTGGACTCTTAAGCAAAAGCTGGGGTTCTCTTGAAAGTGGGGAAGGGACCTGCACATGGAGTAGGCTGTCAGCAAGCGTCACTGCAGAAGTAGCCGGCATCTTGCTCCTGTGTGGCAGTTTGCAAAACCCTTTACACTTAGCATCTCATTTAATTCTAAACACACCTTTGAAGTCAATATCATCATTGCCATTTTTCAGGCAGGAAACCAAGGTCTCTGAGGTGAAGTGGCTTACCTCACTTTACGGATGGCACCCCTGCTCAGACCCTCCTCTTGACCCGTCTTTTCTCTGTGTAGACCCTGGTCTTTCTATCATGGTGTGTTGCTAAATTCCACTCCCACAGGCCTCGTATGGCAAGCTTGAGTCCTAAGTAAGAGGCATTCTCTGTGTGTGCTCAGTTGTGTCCGACTCTTTGTGACCCCATGGACTGTAGCCTACCAGGCTCCTCTGTCCATGGGATTCTCCAGGCAAGAATAGTGGAGTGGGTTGCCATTTCCTCCTCCAGGGGATCTTCCTCAGTTTAAGGATTGAACCTGCATCTCTTGCATCCCCTGCATTGGCAGGCAGATTCTTTACTACTCTGCCTCCTGGGAAATATAGGAGGCGCTGGAGCCATCTTAATCGCCCCGTTCCCTCCCCTGGCCTGTCCTGGTCCCTGGATAAGGACCCCTCTCCCCTGCTGCACGCTCTCCCCCCCCCCGCCGCCGGCTGTTGGGCCAGGCGACTTTCTCAAAGGACAGAAATCAACCCCCTGCATCTCTCCTGCTGCTAAGTCACTTCAGTCGTGTCCAACTCTGTGCGACCCCATAGACGGCAGCCCACCGGGCTCCCTCTTGCGTCCCCTGCATTGGCAGGCAGATTCTTTACTACTCTGCCACCTGGGAAATATAAGAGGCATTGGAGCCATCTTAATCGCCCCGTTCCCTTCCCCTGACGTGTCCTAGTCCCTGGATAAGGACCCCTCTCCCCTGCTGCACGCTCTCCCCCCCCCACCCCCCGGCTGTTGGGCCAGGTGACTTTCTCAAAGGACAGAAATCAACTCCCTTCATCTCTCCTGAGGCACTCTCAATGCACAAAGCCCAGTGCCTGTATCCCTGGGAAATAGACTGATTTTCCGTTCAGCCCTTCCTCCTGCTATGTCTCCACAGGAAGTTTTTAAACGCTGGTCCCTTGTGTGCTGTGTCTGGGTTTCTAAGTTGCTCAACTTGCAGGCTCGGACCTTGCAACTGGAGACTAGGAAGTCCATTCTATTGCTTGAGAAAGGAGAGAATCAAAGTAGACCACAGGAGAAACCAGCAAAAACACAGGCGTGGAGACAGGCGAAAGAACAGATTTAGCAACCATTTGATTCGCGATGTCAGACAAGCTCCGGGCAGGAGTTAGTGTACAGATCTTACCCGAGCCTGAGTCTGTAGTGCAAGACCAAGGCCCACATGGCAGCAGGGGCCACCACAACCCCCAGAGCAGGCTATCCCAGGGCGGCTGTCCCTGGACTGCAAGCAGAGCCCTGGCCTGCTCTGGCTGCTGGCGCTGAAGGGAAGGCGTGCCTCCAGAAGCCTTCTGCACCTTTCAGCGTGTCCCCACTGTGTCCGCGCAAGAGTGCCTTGTGTGTGGTTCCATGGCTGTCCTGCTACGTGAGGACTCCCCTGAGTCTTTGCTGTGCTCACATGAAAACACTGAAGTCAAGAGCAAGGGGGACCAGTTCTCCATCCTCACCCCAAGCACATCCAGAGTCTCCTGCAGACCTCTGTGAATTCCTACGATCTTGGGGCGCTGGGGGTGCCGGGGTGGGGTGTACACTCTGAAAGTGGCGTACACTCTGGCATCAGGGGTCTGTGTCACCTTCAGTGCTCTGTAGTATGGAGGGTCTTAGTGCCTACATGTTTATTTCTACCCCACACTGACTTAGCACAGCCTGATCCACTCTTACACGAGTGTACACACACATGCACACACACATATGCACACACACCCCATTCTTTTAGCACAGAAGACTAACTGAAAGCTACATCACAGCAGCAAGTCCTCCTCAAGTCACAGCTGGCCCCCCTCTGGTCTCCTGAGTCCTCTTGCCTCTTGCAGCCCCCATACAGGGAGACTATTGCCTGCTTGGTCCCCTCACCCACTGCACACCCAGGTCACTCCCTTTTGGCCTCCTCCCACACTGACCTGCCCACCCCAATCTGCAGAGCAACCCTGCCCTCTCCAGCCCCTCCTCCCAAACACATTCCAAAACCTCCTTGTAAACACCAGCCATTCTTAAACTTTTGTCTCCGGACCCCTTTTCACTCAAAGTGTGTTCAGTTCAGATCAGTCGTGTCCTACTCTTTGCGACCCCATGAATCGCAGCACACCAGGCCTCCCTGTCCAACACCAACTCCCGGAGTTCACTCAAACTTATGTCCATCGAGTCGGTGGTTAAGAACCCTAAAGAGCTTCTGTTTCCATGTTTATGTGTTGATATTTGCCATATTAGAAACTGAAACATAATTACTGTACTCCACTGAATGCCAGGTACACCAAGACTCAGCCAGAAACATGCTTGAACCCAAGGCTGTGCGGGAAACTGAGGCATTGTTGCCCTTCACTGCTGTTTTCCATGTTTAATGGACAAAAAAGACATCAGTGTTGATATTAGCATCAGACATTCCCAATGTTTATTTTTTAAAGAGTTATTTCTGTTTCCCTAGCTGCACCTGGTCTTCACTGTGGCACGGAGGCTTTCTTTAGCTGTGGAGAGCGCAGGGCTGCTCTTCGTTGCGGTGCACGGCCTTCTGACTGCAGCGGCTTCTCTGGCGGAGCACGGGCTGGAGGGGCTGGAGAAGGTGGGGCTGCTCTGCAGAGGACTCTGGGTGCACAGGCCCAGTTGTTGCAGCACACAGCCACTCCTTGGCATGTGGGATCTTCCCAGATCAGGGTTTGAACCCATGTCCCCTGCGTTGGCAGGCAGATTCTTAACCACTGGACCACCAGGGAAGTCCAGATAGTCTTTAAATGAGAGCGCTGGGGTTTGTACTCAGTGAAGATGGATCTTAGAATACTTTGGAAGATCTTAGACTATCTGATGACCTCAACCATGGAGCTTATAACATGTTTTTTCAGGCTATGTATTCCTTCCTATGCAATAGAATCAATTCTATATTGAAAATACTCCTGTAAAAAGATCACATTATGCTAACAATTTTCTGTCATTTAAAAATTGCACTGGAAGGCTGTATACTGTCTCTGCTCCTTTCTGGGTGTCTTATTACACTTTGGAGTAGAGAGCGTGAAGCTTTGGACCGCCCTCCCTCTTTGTGATACTGTGCTTTGCCGGGGTTGTTGTGGATGGTGAGGCTGTGGGCAAAGCACCCTGTCTGCAGCAAGCCTTTCAGCCTGAGGACTTTACTATGTGCACAGACCCTACCCTGAGTGATCACCACTGCTGTGTGTGCACATATGTGTGAATGTGTACGTGCGTGAAAGTGTGTGTGTGTGTTCCCTCCCAGCAGTTTCTAACTGTTCTCTCTCTCACGCTGTCCCTCCACAATCTCTTCTTTGGCTGCACACGGATGCCCCGCTTTTGAAGCTGATCTCCTACCACTTCCCCCGGCTCCTGTAAAATCCCTGACCGTTGCTCAGCTCCTGGCCGTGGGCCAAGAGACCTGACTGACAGGTGGCCCACTGTCAGTGGCCCAATGGGCCACTGGCATCTCCACTCTCTGCTAACCCCTTTGTTCCATGACAGCCCTCATCCAGACTGGAATGGTCCACTGTCTCGGTCACTGTGCGGAGGTTGTATTTCTTCTCTGCCTCAGTTTCCTTATCCCTCTCCTCCAGCAAATATACATGTCAGGGAGAGCCCACAGCCTCGAGAGTCTCAGCAAGGCCCCAGACAGTCTGAATCCCTGCACCCTGGAATGTTTTCCTTCCAGCAGTAATGGAGATTCTCATCCTGCTCTTGACTAGGAGATGTCTCTCCTTGTGGACCTCTGTCTCCCCACTTCTGCAAGGCAGCTCAGGAGGCCACAGCCAGGTAGGTCCTGAGGTGAGTTGTGCCCCAATCCGGCTAGACCAGGCCCCAGATGCACTGACCACAGACAGCGGCTGCCTCTGCCCCCAGAGTCTCTTTGCACCTCAGCGGCTCACTCCCCACCTACCCTTCCTCACTCCAGCCCCATCCAGTGGCCACATTGGTGCTGAGTGACTGTCTCAGTCTTAATGAGAACAATGAAGGTTAATTATCTTCAGAGTCTGACAGGTGCTTCTCAACACTTTTGCATAAAAAAGCAAGGCCACCCAACTGGCCTATGGGTTGCAGCATTCAGGAATCCTGTGGTGTTGTGTAAATAAATAAGAAAGGGCACATCAAAGGGACCTTTTACAAAGGCCAGGGGAAGCTGAAGGAGCAGTCTGCAGCCTGTCCCAGTGTGGAGAGACCACCGAAGAGGTGGGGACTGGGGTGAGATGGGAAGCCTACTCCCTCTGCCTCCTGGCTCTCTCAGAGGCCAAGCGGGGAGATCCTGTTTTCTTCTTTCACTTCCTCAAGTGAACTGTGACAATCTTTTCCACATGATGGGGAAAAAATCTTTTTGTATGTTTTCTTAGGGATGGAGAATTTTTTTTTCATATATTTTTAGAGAACACAGAGCCCTGACATGGAATGAGGTGATCTGAATATTTGCAGATAAACAATTAGTTGATAAGAGGGATAAAATAATAATTGTGGGTTTTTAGATCTTCCTATAAAGAAAGCTGAGCACCGAAGAGCTGATGCTTTTGAACTGTGGTGTTGGAGAAAACTCTTGAGAGTCCCTTGGACTGCAAGGAGGTGCAACCAGTCCATCCTAAAGGAGATCAGTCCTGGATGTTCATTGGAAGGACTGATGTTGAAACTGAAACTCCAGTACTTTGGCCACCTGATGGGAAGAGCTGACTGAAAAGACCCTGATGCTGGGAAAGATTGAGGGCAGGAGGAGAAATGGACGAGGATGAGATGGTTGGATGGTATCACTGACTCAATGGACATGGGTTTGGGTGGACTCCGGGAGTTGGTGATGGACAAGGAGGCCGGGCGTGCCGCGGTTCATGGGGTCAGAGAGTCGGACACAACTGAGTGACTGAACTGAACTGAACTGACCATCAGAATGATTGGTACTGACTTTGCTTTTTAACTTCTTATTTGGAGACAAAGAAATCCACAAAGACTGTAGCGAGGTCCTCTGTACCTACTCCCTGTGCCCCACCCATCTTCCAGAAATGTAGTTCAGCATCAAAACCAGGAAACCGACCTTGGTTCAATGGGTGTAGTGCTGTGTCATTTAACCACATGTGAGGATGCGTGTAATCACCACCGCAGGCCAGATACGGAATTGTCCTTTTACCACATCTCTATCCCTGGCAACCACGAATTTGTTCCCCAGCTATTCGTGTGAAAGGAAGAAATGGAAGCTTAGTGTGGGCAGAGGCTGCAGGAACCTCTCAGCAGAGAGCATGCACACACAGCAAACACGTGCATGGAGAGACAGGCACGGTCACTGGCCACGAGGGACGTGCAAACCACATGAGAGAGCTCTAAACACCTGTCAGAGCAGCAAGCACACAGATGACGACCTCAGATGCTGGGTAGGATGCAGAGACACTGGATCCCTCCATACTGCTGCTGGGAAATTGGCGCCACTGCTGTGGGACTGATTTGGTACCAAACTAAGTTGTATCTCTAGCTTTCATTCTACAACACAAATTATTGTTGTTTAGTTACTAAGTCACATCCAACTCTTTTGCAACCCCATGGACTGTGGCCTGTTAGGCTTCTCTGTCCAAGGGATTTCACAGGTGAGAATACTGCAGTGGATTGCCGTTTTCTTCTCCAGAGACTCTTGCCAACCCAGGGATCGAACCTGAGTCTCCTGCATTGGCAGGCAGATTCTTTACCACTGAGCCACCTGGGAAGCTTGTAACACAAATAAATCTCTTCAATCCATCCTGATTGAAAGTCTGAGGCAATTCAATCTTGCAGGAAACCAGTGGTCCTTTAGAGTCAGGCATCACCCATCCTTCTGCATGTGGTAACAGTCTCCCTGTGGACCCTGAGCCCAGCCACAAGTACCATGGTCTCTCTCTCCTTTTCATACCTTTCCTGCTGTTCAGATATGCAGGAGCCCCGAGACTCCTTGCTGGTAGATTACAACCCACCCACCCCTGCCTGGAGCGCTTCGTCCCATGGTCCCTGCAGCAGCGAGTCACCTCTCTTTACCTGCCCTCCTCGCTCCATCATCCACCATTCTCTGTGCCATTGTGAATTTTGGCTGCATATGGAAACCTCTCTCTTCTCTCCTAGATTCTCCCAGACCGGGCCCACATACCACTCATCCACATTCCCTGACCTCTGTGTACAGAAGGGGCTCAGTAACTAATGGTGGTGAGCTAATCCTTTAATAAGCCCAGTGAGGAAAGTTTTCAGAGGAGGGAGCCATGGGTCGAAGCTGGATTTCTTGCCAATACTGCAAAGGATTTTCCTCCTGATGAAACAATACCAGCTAGTGGAAAACTCAAAAAAATATAATTGAGAAAGTTAAAAAAAATTTAATCCCTATGCAGTCCCACCCTCAGCGCTGACATCGTGGAGCTGTAACTTTCCAGACATCTGTGGCAGCCTGAAATTTGCATGTGGCTAAGAGGAAGTGTCAAGCTTAGGCTAAGAATAAAATGAATACCGAGAATGAAAGCAGGAAACTAGAATCCGGAGACCAGCTGGGCCACTGCAGATGGACAGCCCAGGGGACCGCGGGGTGAGGGGACGCAGCAAGGCCCAGCTGCAGCCTGCTCTGTCGGCTTCCTGTCAAGCGCACTGGGACCCTCACTCTGCTATTCTGAAAATGTACTTGATCTGTTTCAGGGCGGGGGAAAGATAAGAAAAGAAGCTTTGGGAAGTTTAGAGGCCAAAATATAATGTAAACTAAAGTGTTTACAGATAAGAAAAGAGAAATAGTATCCAAAATGGGGTCAACAAGATTTGTGGCTAAGGACCAGGTAGTAAATGTTTTTATTCTTCGTGGGTCGTACAGGCTAGCACTGAACTCTGCTGTTAAGGCTCACGCACAGCTCTGGACAACACAAACACGAATAAGTATGTTCAGTAAAATCACATCTTCAACACGGGCTGTGGAGGCAGGGGTGGCGCTGTCACACACCTGTGGGAACGACAGAGGAAATCTTTACGGTAAATGGAGCCCTAAGTTTCCCAGAATATACAGAGATGCAACAAATTTACCAAATTGTTTATTTTCATGGTGCCTGCTCTCTGTTTCTCCTGGACAAGTTGTTCTGGAAAGTTCCACTTGGGTGAGAGTGTATCGCACAGCACATGGCACAGAGCTGTTCGGGAAGGGGATAGGTACTTAGCACAGGTTGTGCAGAGTGTCCTGGACACATCGGCCTGGGAGAGCTTCAGGAATGGAATGTATTGTTATGAACATGACCTTGAAGGTGATGCAAAGTATGATAGCATTTCTAGTGAGCCCCACATGAGACAGGCTGAGTAACTCATTGTTTAGGGAGGCAAGCATGTTGCAACTTACAGTCAGGGAACTGATGAATGCACATTTCAGGTTGGAGCAGAGAGGACAGCCCTGGAGTGGCATCAGCTTCCAGGCTGGCACTAGTTGCACATGGAGTCCTGGCCTCAGACCCGGGCTTTGCAGCTTGCACAAAGTTCATATATTTTTTTCCCATGTAATTCAAGATGACAGAATAGAATGGGAGACCCATCCATTCCTTGTTCCTGGAAGAGGAGAGAATGTGATCTGAGCTCTTGGCTTTCCAGATACTTCTTTCTCTCTCAGTTAGATTTTTTCTTAATGTTTGGCGATGGTCAGTCTTCGATGCTGAGCTAGGGCTTTCTCCAGCTGCAGCGAGCGCAGGCTTCTCATAGCGGTGGCTTCTCCTCTCTTGCACAGCCTCTGAGCTCAAGGGCTTCAGTAGTTACAGCGATCGGGCTCAGTAGCTGTGGCACACAGGCTTAGTTGCTCCATGGCATGTGGGGTCTTCCCAGAACAAGGATCGAACCAAAGCCCCTGGCATTGCAAGGCAAATTCTGAACCACTGGGCCACCAGGGAAGCCCGAGACTTTTTCTTTAATCAAAGGCTGCCCCCTTCTCCCTTCTCCCTTCTCCCTTCTCCCCTGCCTGGCTACACCTTGCTGCTCTGGGGACCTTCAGCATACAAGGGTGCCACAGGAAGCCTGGAGGAGAAAGATGGGTGTTCCACAGCTGGCTCCAGAGAACTTGGCAATGTGCTGGTTTCAGAGGATAGCATGATGGCCATTCACACAGGAACAGGACCATTCCTGCCACCTCCTCGGGGGAGAATGGGCCAACCCGCGGCAGCCACCTTCTCTGCCCTCCCCTGTCCTTGCCCTGGTGATGTGAAAGGCAGGTGATCGGACTCCTCACTTTCTTCCTGTACCATCCTCCCTGTGCTTCTGCCCTTTCAGTGCATCCTTTCCCTTGACTGTGAAATCAGGAGGGTTGTTAGGGAGACCAAGTGAGTTCAGGATGTGAAGGGACTTCGCTGATCGTCTAGTGGTTAAGACATTGTGCTTCCAGTGCAGAGGGTGTGGATTGGATCCCTGATCAAGGAACTAAGATCCCACGTGCTGTGCGGTACAACCAGAAAAAAAGTGAAGTTCAGAACAACGCCTGACCCTGTCCATTCAATAAATATTTACTGAGCATCTACTATGCCCTAGGGACAGAGACCAGACCCAGTCCTCTGCGTTCAGTGGTCGGATGGACCTGCCACCGTTCAGTGGTGGAATAGACCTGCCAGCCTCCCTGGGCTCTGGAAGCACCTAGAGGGGGCACTGGCCTTACCCACTGCTACACCCCCAGGGTCTGCAAGCTCCCAGCATGCCTCAGCTGCTTGGCAACGTGGGGTCGATGAAAAGCCGAAGGGTGCCGCACTATGGTTTTGTGTCCTTCGGGCAAAGCTCTGGGACCGTAAATTCCCCTGTGGGTTGCAGGTGAGGAGGCTGTTGGCTGGGGCCGGGGTCAGCAGGGAAGGGGAAGGTGCAGGGTGGGTCCCACAGGAGAGTGAGAAGAGGCTGGATAGGCAGGGCTCACCACCAACAGCCCTGAAGCTCACGGGGAGAGTGGGCTTGGGGCACATCCACGCCAAACCCTGTGGAGCTCGTGGTCAGGAGGCAGAAGCACCTAGGACAGGACAGGCCACACTGAGAGCGCCGGTGCTTCCAGTGATGGGGGTGTGGGTCTGATCCCTGATCAAGGAACTGAGATTCCACTTGCCATGTGGTGCAACCAAAAAAAATGTGAAGTTTAGGACAATGCCTGATCCAGGGACACACTCAATAACAATGTTGGCACTCAGGGATTTCCCTTGTTCTGGTTCTGACTGGATCTGAAGAAGGGAATGACAGCACTCAGCCTGCATGGCTGTGTAAACTGTGTTCGTTTGTAAACTGCATGGGGTATTTGATAAAAATGCCCTCTTTATAGGTTTTTGTTGTTTAGTTACTCACCAGCAGCAGCAGTTAGTTACTCAGTCATGTCCGGCTCTTTGCGACTCCATGGCCCACAGCACACCAGGCTTCCTTATCCTTCACTGTCTCCCAGATTTTGCTCGAACTCATGTCCATTGAGTCGATGATGCCATCCAACTGTCTCATCCTCTGACACCCTCTTCTCCTGCCCTCAATCTTTCCCAGCATCAGGGTCTTTTCCAATGAGTCGAGTCTTCACATCACGTGGCACAAGTTTTGGAACTTCAGCTTCAGCATCAGTCCTTCCAGTGAATATTCAAGGTTGATTTCCTTGAGGATTGATTGGTTTGATCTTCTTGCTGTCCAAGGTTTTAGTCGTCTTTTTCTCCGCTGATTTGCCACATCACTGATATTCGGTAATAACACCAATATCATTGTTATTAATTCATTTGTCACCCCTCTCCTCCCTCTGTGGGGTATTTTCTGGGCAAACAGAGCCGTCAAGCAGACAACCCTCAGTACACATGGACATTACCCAATCCAAGCCTCCATGTGCCCTCAGAGTGAATGGGAGACAGCTCAGCCTGCCGGGGACAGCAGGAGGCCCTCCAGTGCCACAGGTCATCTGCTTTCTGAACACCTATTAACCTCCGACAGAGGATAAACAACTCTTCTTTCCCTTGTGCAAGATATGCCTGATTTCTTCACTTCTTTTGAACAAACTAAATAACATCCCTGAGCCCTCTTCCTTTCAGGATGGTGGGAATGTAGTCTTTCCATTCTTGGGGATCCCACCACCCCTCTGGGCTTTACTAAGGACTCTGAGATTTTTTTTCAAACTGTTATGAAGAAGCAAACACAGAGAAAAGGACACAAAAAATCCTACTGAATCATCACAAAGTGGACACACCCATCTAACTACTTCCCAAGCCCAAAAAGAGAACATCAGCAGTGGTCCAGGAGTCCAGGACACCCCCCAGGGTCCACCCTTCCTGTCCCCACAAATAACACTGTCCTAACTGCCAGAGCCGCCTTCCAGGGCCTTCCTCTGTTGACTGAGTCAGCACCCTGCCACCCTGCTGCCCTGGATCCCCTCCTACCAAGGCAAGAGTGAGGAGGCTGAGGCTAATGCCTCACGGCCTGCATGGCACCCACACCCTGAGCCCCCAGGGGAGCTCACAGCTTTGGGCTTTGCTTAGGGAGCCTGAAGTGGCCCTTTCTGGGGTGTGGCATGTGGTGCCAGGCAACAGCAGCCTGCTGCAGGTGCCAGGTGATTTGTATCCCTCTCCCCTCGGCCTCCATGGGGTACATGACTGGGCAACCCCCCCGATTCTCCCATAAGCGAAGGTGCCTGGACTCCTCCTGCCCACACATTCCACGAGGGAGGGCTGGGCCTGTGGGAACCTCGGCAATCCTAGAATTTCACTGATTTCCTATAATTTTCAGTCCCTGCGTCTATTTTCGGGGCCTGTTCTCAGAACATGGAGATGCAAATGTTTTACTGCGTTGCTATGTTAATCTTGAGTGTTGCAGCGACAGGCTTCTGGGGGGGAGGGCAGGGTGGAAAACAGAATTTAGAGCTCTTTGGACTTATTTCAAAACCTGTAACTGCATTAACAGTCTTGTGCCTTCATGTTTGTTTTATTTTTTCACCAAAAGAAAAGCAAAAATGTACTTTGTAACAGTTTGTGTGTGAAATGAGATGAAAGGAGAAATCACTTCATTAGTCAATGTAAAAAGAACGTCAGCGATAACTTTAGAGGATATTCAGCATATGTATCAACTATAGAAATGAACTGTTTCCCCAAATTTGGGAGTTTTAACATTTTGATATTTATTTTAATATTTTGATATTTATTAATCCAAATCCAGTGATTTGGCTCCAAAATCTATGGCTATCATTCAGTGCTACTCTAACTCATCCTGTGAGACAAGATAATTTAAACGCAATTCATTTGGAATCACAGGTTTGTCTTAAGTACCGGCTACAAGATTACATGTCAGGCAGGATGGAGGGCTGGTTCTCTTTTTCCTCACGGAGCTCCAGGCCTTGTGAATGAAACAGATCGCACCNCTATCATTCAGTGCTACTCTAACTCATCCTGTGAGACAAGATAATTTAAATGCAATTCATTTGGAATCACAGGTTTGTCTTAAGTACCGGCTACAAGATTACATGTCAAGCAGGATGGAGGGCTGGTTCTCTTTTTCCTCACGGAGCTCCAGGCCTTGTGAATGAAACAGATCGCACCCAGTGACCCTTATCTCACATTCTCCCGGTGAGGTGGGCACCTTGAGGGTGAATTCAGCAGCTGGAGGTGGTAGAGGAGACACGCCCCTGTAAGGGGAAGATTCCCTGAGTCTTTGCACTTGGGGGTAGCCTGGAGCAGGGCATATGGAATGTTCTAGAGTTGGCAGAAGGGCTGCAACGATTAAGAACATTACCAGGTAAGAAGCAGGTTGTTTCTGGGTGGGGATGGTGGCCTGGAGGGATTCAAGTAATCACCTGTGTATATGGGGATGGGGGCAGTTTCAGACTGTAGGGCACACACCATGGAGATAGCCCATGGGGCTTAAAAATGTGAAGATGCAAGCAAGAAATAGGAAATTAGGTAATCAGAGGCAAGGATGAGGAGTTTTCCTCTGACTATGCCTGTTGACTCTTGTTGAGTTTTCCCTGGCCTGGAACTGGATTCGTTTTTAGGTAAACCACAAACCCAACCAATCCCAAAGGACTTAGGACTCCCATAGTGACCTCTGGAAGCCTCTTAGAATTCACCGAAAACTGTATACAAAAAGGTGATCACATTTGTTGTTTAGTTCGACTCTTTTGCAACCTCATAGACTGTCCCCGACCAGGCTCCTCTGTCCATGGGATTTCCCAGGGAAGAAGTTTGGAGTGGGTTGCCATTTACTTTTCCAAGATATCTTCCCGGATCAGGGACTGAATTCTTATTCCAAATTTCATTTTCATCTTCATTAAGTTTAGTGACAAGGCAAAGAACAGAAAAAAAACGTGAAGCTGCCAATTTCGGAAAAAAATAAGACAATCAATATTCATGGAGAGCTTTAAGTGTTGCCGTTCAGTAGCTAAATTGTGTCCGACTCTGCGACCACATGGCCTGTAGCCCACCATGCTCCTCTGTCCGTGGGAATTTCCAGGCAAGGTACTGGAGTGGGTTGCCATGCCCTCCTCCAGGGGATCTTCCCGGACCAGGGATTAACCCATGTCTCCTACACTGACAGGTGGGTTCTTTACCAATGAGCCACCAGGAAGTCCCAGAGTTTTGAGTAGTCTTTTAAAAATTGCAATCTCACAGTGTCCTTTGAAAGTCTTATCTCTTGACTTTAAGTTGAGAGGATCGAGCCTCTGGGATTCTCAGTGGCTGCCTGAAGGGCACAGAGGCGTGTGGAGAGAGCTGGGAGGGAATCCTAGGGCTCTGGCATTAGATCTCACACTTGGCGCCAACCCTTTGACTTGTTTGGTCCTCAAACTTTTCCCCTAAGGGACCTCTAATTACTAAGGCTTCAGGCACTGCACTGGGCAAGCAACTGACATTTGTCTGAAGTATTTTAGATGACTTTGACTTGTTTGACAAAATTCTTGTGAATAGGGCATTCACTCCATAATTCTTGTGGGATTATTTTGAGGTTTTGAGTTGAAGGGATTATATTATGACCAGAGTCCTCCTGAGAAAACATCTAGATGTGACATCTTGGAGCCTGCTGTCCTTTGAGATATTTGGTAGGGGGGGTGGGGAGTTGGGGGACTGGTAAGGGCTCACAGGGTTCATCCTAGGCCTAGGCACCCATGGGGTTACAGTGACCTTGGCAGAAATTCCACCTGTTGTGTGGCCCAGGCCCCCATTTGAGTGACCACCAGCAAGCAGCTCTCTCTTGCTCTGTTCCATGGGGTTAATTCCCTGCCTGGATCATGTAACAGCGCTTTTTGAGAGGGTTGTGGTGAGAATCACCACAGGGCTCACGTGGGGGTACCTCTCAAAGGTGGGTGTCTCAGTGAGGACTGTGATGGAAGACGGTAAGGCAGCTGGCAGAGGGGCTGGATGGATATGTGGGTCCCACATTCCCACCAACCCTCAGGGAACAGGGCAACAGTCTGGAAGTGTCACTCCAGGGTTGGCTGGGTCCTGGGCAAGGGTAATACTTCCCTTCATCACCCACATCACTGATGAGGGGCCCTCCCAGGAGTGGGGCACAGGGACAGAGGGCCACAGAAACAGCTGGGGATAAGCCCAACTGAGCCTCAGCTCCTGAGGACACAGGTGGGTCAGCATGGCCTGCACAGAACAAATGCAGTATCCACCGAGTGCCAGCCCCACTCCAGGCACGGTCTCCATCAGCTGCTTCCCACTGCCTCAGGAGTGGGGCACAGGGACAGAGGGCCACAGAAACAGCTGGGGATAAGCCCAACTGAGCCTCAGCTCCTGAGGACACAGGTGGGTCAGCATGGCCTGCACAGAACAAATGCAGTATCCACCGAGTGCCAGCCCCACTCCAGGCACGGTCTCCATCAGCTGCTTCCCACTGCCACCATGCTCCTGAGAAGGCCACTCCTGCCCCTTCAGGTGGAGGACACAGCCTGGACTTGCCCCAGGTTCCGAGAGGCGGTGGCTGATGAGCGCCTCAGCTCTGGTATTCCTCTCAGCGTGGAAACACTGATGGCACCTCGAGGCTCCCTCTCGGTGTAGGGGATACACGGGGCTGGGAGGGGCCCAGGCTGAGCTCCCTACTCTCGGGCCTCCGCTGACTGAAGGTGATGGGCCTGAAACCCAGTGCTCTGGTTTTCCAATGTCACTTTGCTCTCCATCTCTCCTCAAGAGGGATTGGAGGCCAGGAGATGAACCTGGTCCCCACCCACCTTCCCAAGGTCATTCTAGGCTCAGACACAGCTCCCTCCTCAATAAAGTGTGACAGGAGACCCTCTTGGGACAAAGCCAGTTTAACAAAACCATAGAGAAGGGGGCTGAGGCAGACCGCACAGGGTGGGATGGTTTTAAGTCTGAAAGTTGCAGCACGTGGGACATGCCTATCAATTTTAGGAAGCTGATAAAATCCTCAGTCACCCAAGATGGGAAATGAGTAACTCCAGCCTCAGGGCAATGGCATAGGCACCCCAGATAATCCCATGTTTCTATTTTTCATATTTTAAAAAAAATTTATTTTTGGCTGTGCTGGGTCTCTGTTGCTCTGCGAGGGCTTCTTCTACTTGCGGCTAGAGGGGGCTACTCTCGTTGCCCTGGCTTCTCCTGTAAAGCCAGGGCTCTATCAGCCTCAGGGCAATGGCATAGGCACCCCAGATAATCCCATGTTTCTATTTTTCATATTTTAAAAAAAATTTATTTTTGGCTGTGCCGGGTCTCTGTTGCTCTGCGAGGGCTTCTTCTACTTGCGGCTAGAGGGGGCTACTCTCTTGTTGCCCTGGCTTCTCCTGTGAAGCCAGGGCTCTGGAGTCTTGCAAGCTCAGTAGTTGCGGCTCACAGGCTTAGTTGTTCCGTGGTATAGAGGACCCTAGGACTCAGGCCAGGGATCAAACCTGTGTTCCCTGACTGGCAAGTGGATCCTCAAGACTTGAGGTGGCTGCAAACACAAGCAGAACATGATACCTTCCAGATATCTTGTCACCCAGAGGGAAAGGCAGAATAAGTACATGAATCCCACTTAAAATGTTTTGGTTGGGAGTGGGAGGGAGGCTCTAGAGGGAGGGGACATAAGTATACTTATGGCCAATTCATGTTGTTGTATGGCAGAAATCAACACAACATTGTAAAGCAATTATCTTCCAGTTAAAAATAAAATTTTAAAAATGTTTTGATTGTCTAGCATCCTTGATCAGTGAGTTTTCATTTCTCGTTGTCATGATGAATCCAAGGATTTTAAAGTAACTGATGTGTCTGAACCAGAGAAGTCTTTTAATTTTGATACTCAAGTTGTTCCTTCTTTGACCACTGGAAGCCCCTTCAAGTTGGGTTTTTCACCTTTTGACCTGCCCTTCACAGTCTCTTACAGCTTCCATTTTTCAGGGAAGATCAGATGTTCCAGACCCAGCTCAGGCCAAGAACAAGTTATTGTCTTAGGCATCTTAGTGCCGGTTGATGGGAAATAAGAATCCAAGAGCACAGTCTGGGTGCATCCAAGCCACTATGCCAAATCACCATGGCCACCATTTCTACCAGCAGTTCTAAAGCTTTTAGACCAGGACCGTCACCATGGAAGAACCTCTTGAAATGCACATTACTGGGCCCCCCTCTCAGAAGCTCTAATTCAGAAGATCAGGATTCGATCTGTGTTCTGAACATGCTCCTCAGTAGTTCTCATGAATTGTCATTGAAAGTTAGCTGCAGCAGGAAGGACCCGCAGGAACATTTGCTGGTGAGGTAGTGTGCGGGAGGTTTTCTTTTTGACCTTTCAGAGAAGCAAAAATTCTACAAGATTACCAACAGTCACTGGCTTCCCTGGTGGCTCAGAAGGCAAAAGAATCTGGCTGCAATGTGGGAGACCTGGGTTCAGTCCCTGGGTTGGGAAGACCCCCTGGAGAAGGGAACAGCTACCCACTCCAGTGTTCTTGCCTGGAGAATCCCCATGTACAGAGAAGCCTCGTGGGCTACAGTCCACGGAGTCACAAAGAGTTGGACACAACTGAGCAACAAGCACACCAATAGTCACTACCTACAGTACTTTATGCCTATCCTTTCAGAAAATTTTCTCTCTCCTGAGATATTTTCCTTTTTCCAGTTTTCCTGGAGTGGTGAAAGAGGTGCATAATTTATTGCTTTCTTTCAAAATCCACAGTTTGCTTATCATCTCAAGCCATCCTGAATGTATTTATGAATGAGCTGACAATCTTGAGATATAAACACAGTTTTGAGACAATTTCCTCAACAAAAACAAGGGAAAAATCTTGGAACGAAAATCCATCTAGCTCCTGCGGTTTGGTTTGATGAAAGTCTCACTGAAACATTAAATCCACACATCCGCCTTGCGTGGAAGGGGGAGCACAGAAGGGAGGCCCCCCCAGCGTGGCTGAGACTTTCCCATCACTCTGGTCTTCATGGGGCTGCCTGGGAAATTATGGATTTGTAGTCATTTCTGTTTCTAGTGTTTTGGGGTTTTTTTTTTTTTTGGCTGTTTCAAAATCCAGAAACATACCAGGTCTTCTCCCTTAGTGTGGGATTCTCCAGAAGATGAGAACAGGGCCAACCAGGACCCTCTAATTATGAAACCTCAGCAGACTGAAGGACATTTTAGATACTGAAATAGGCCAGCTGGTGGGAGACTGTGGTACGGGACGTGCCCTCCCTCCCTGGCTAAGCCGGGGGACTGCTGCCCACCAGGGAACCTTTCAAGAGCAGCTTCTCTCTCAACAGTAAGAAAAGGACACTTATTAGGGGTTTGGGGGCCTGAGGCATGGAAGACAAAATTGTTAGAAACTCAAAAGTATACTCTGAAATGAAGACTCTTTCTGGAAATGAAGACAACTGGGGTCTGCACTGAGAGCTCTTTCAGAGCAGAAATGGGAATAGGGTTTTTCTTTTTTGTCACTTCTGCTTGATTTGGCAGGGGAAGGGCACTGTAAAGTGCCTCGCAGGGCTAACAACATAGTACCTGCTCGGTAACTGCTGAAGAAATTAAACAAATGATCTTCTGCTTCATTCATGATTAAACTCTTAGGTGAGGCTGGCCAGGACCCTCTCAGCAGCATGTGACCTAGTCATGGACACTCGCATAATCTGAAGCCCCTTTCTCCAGCACTGTGCTTGCTTCTAACGGTGTCTTAACAACCTATTCCAAAATTCCGTCAGATCGTTGTCGTTCAGCTGCTAAGTCGTGTCTGACTCTTTGAGACCTCATGGTCTGCAGCACACCAGGCCTCCCTGTCCTTCACTATCACCTGGAGTTTGGTCAAACTCATGTCCATTGAGTCAGTGATGCCATCCAACCATCTCATCCTCTGCCGCCCACTTCTCCTCTTGCCCTCAATCTTTCCCAGCATGTTTTCCAATGAGTCAGCTCTCTGCATCAGGTGGCCAAAGTATTGGAGCTTCAACTTCATCATCAGTCCTTCCAATGAATATTTAGGACAGATTTCCTTTAGATAATGAAGACTTTTGTTTGTTCATTTTTGGTTGCACTGAGCCTTTGTTGCTGTGCATGGTCTTTCTCTAGTTGTGGTGAGGGTAGCTGCAGCGCGTGGGCTCAGTGGTTGTGGCTCCGGGGTCCTAGAGTACACAGGCTTCAGTAGCTGTGGCACACAGGCTTTGTTGCTCCATGGCGTGTGACATCTTCCTGGACCAGGGATCGAACCCGTGTCCCCTGCCTTGGCAGGCAGATTCTTATCCACTGTACCAACATGGCAGTCCTGAGGACTATTTAGATAAGGCACTCCCCATGAAGTGGCAACAGGGTGAAGCCAAAGCTAAGGAAGTGAAGGTTCTGAGCAAGGCCTTTGAGTGGGAAGCAGATGCTGACCCCAGAGAGGTGGGGCCCTGGGCCAGGGAAAGGAGGCAGGAAAGACAACCACTTTCCTCTTCTCTCTTGTACTGTTATCAACTCCTTTTGGATTTCCCACGAGCTTAGTTGGTCCAGAGGGAGAATCTATTTTAACATTTTCCCAAATCAAAGCCACCATTTGGCCAGCCCTTCCTCAGAGGCAGACCCCGGTGCTTTGCTGGCAGCTCCATGCTCTGTGGGTGGTTCCCATCATGAAGCTGAGTCCACAGGCCTGTGGCCGTGCAGAGGAAAGGTGGTGCTCAGCTCCACGGGCACTTGGGGACCCACTGCTCCGTACCAGGAGGTTCATACTCTACTCAGCATCCAAACAGGCACAGTCCCTACTGGCTGACTCCTATGGGAACACTACAGTTATTGCCCTTTGTGGGAGCAGAGGACCCCCCGCAATGGGCTCTTTCTGATACTGACTGGAGCGCCATCACACGGCTGAGCCTCCGCGTCTCCCGCAATCCATGCACCTACAGAGGGGCTTCCCTGCCTTTGGGTAACATTTCCTGTTCTCCTGAGGTTACTGCACAGGGACACACTTCCTCAAAGGTCACCTCAGATTGGCTGCGTTCAGGGAGCTGAGGAGAACAGGTATAGAATAGGGACTCCGATGTTTGTTATTCAAGACACAGGCTCAGAATCCCTCCTAAGGAGGGGCTTATTCTGGGATTCCAAGGCAGGCCTGAGAGTGTGGAATACACGGTATTTATTATGTTGAGGTTGCCTCCTTTCATTCCTAGTTTACTGGGCACTTTTTTAATCATGAAAAAACTGTGCACGTGTACAATGCAGGCGCTTCGGTCGTGTCTGACTCTTTGCAACCCTATGGCCTGTAGTCTGCCAGGCTTTTCTGTCTATGGAATTTTCCAGGCAAGAATACTGGAGTGGGGTGCCATCTCCTCCTCCGGGGGATCTTCCTGACCCAGGGACTGAACCTGTGTCTCCTTCATTGCAATTGGATTCGTTATTGCTGCATCATCGGGGAAGCACTCGAAAAGACTGAGTTTGGGCAAATGCTTATCTAATCAGTTGAGAGAGTCATGTTGTGTTGTTAACTCATCCTGTTAATGAGGTTATTACACTAAATGATTTTCATATCCTGAACCATGCTTACATCCTAGGACTAAATCTCAATCATGGTGTATGGCTCTTTTAATATGCTGATCAATTCGATCTGCTACTATTTGGTTGAGAATTTTTGAATCCGTATTTGTCGTGGACATTGGTCAGTAGTTTTCATTTCTTGGAGTATGTTTGCCTTTGTTGTCAGGCTAATGTTGGTCTTATATAATGAGTTAGGAAATGTTCCCTCCTCTTCAATTTTTCGGAAGAGTTTGAGAAGAATTTGTGTTACTTCTTTAAATGTTTGGTAGAATTCACCTGTGAAGCCATCTGGTGCTGAGTGTTTCTTTGTGGGAAGGTTTCTGTTAGTGACTCCATCTCCTTACTAGTTATATGTCTGTTCAGATTGTCTCTCCCTTCATCATTCAGTCTGGGTTGGTTGGTAGGTTGTGTGATTCTAGGAATCTATTTGTTTTGTCTAGGCTATCCCATTTGTTGGCAAATAATTGTTCACAGCATTCTCTTATAATTCTTTTTATTCTTATAAAATTGGACATAATAGCCTTTCTTCTGTTTCTGCTTTTAGTTATTTGAGTTTTTTCTCTCTCTCACTCTTTTTGTCAATTTAACCAAAAGTTTGTCAGTTTATTGATTTCACTAACCCTTGGTTTCATTTATTTTCCCTGGGCTTACCATAAGGCTCAGTGATAAAGGATCCGCCTGCCAAGCAGGAGATGTGGGTTCAGTCCCTGGATCAGGAAGTTCCCCTGGAGAAGGAGATGGCAGCCCACTGCAGTATTCTAACCTGGAAAATCCTATGGACAGAGGAGCCTGAAGGGCTACAGTCCATAAGGTTGCAAAGAGTCGGACATGACTAAATGACTTAGCATGCAAGACTTGTTTAGTGGCAAGGAGGATGATGGAAAGTTCAGTCTAAGAGCTGGAGGTGCAAAAAAATATTAATTCAGTCAACCGTCGTAGTATATGTCAACTCAGCCAGTACAATTATGAATGTCTAAAGAAGTTACGAGCAAGGATTTCCTGGCAGTCCAGTGGTTAAGACTTCATGCTTTAAATTTAGGGCTGAGGGTTCGATCCCTCGCTGGGGAACTAAGATCCCGCATTCCTCAGGGTGTGGCCAAAATTGAGTAAATAACTTTTTTTAAATAAAGAAGTTATATGCAATTTTTTTCCAACTTAGTTATACTTTAAGTGTCAGAGAATCTGTGCCCCAGAGCAGCTCTCCTAGTGGCCTCTGCCATGTACAGCTGTGGTGTCCACTGGCCTTGGGGCTTCTCCCAGGCCACTGTGGCTAACCCATGATCACAGATGTCTGGCTCACTCCTACACCCCAGCACCAGATACAGGACGTAACAGCAGAGATGGGCTCAACACTTAGCCACTGAATG
This sequence comes from Oreotragus oreotragus, assembly GCA_006410675.1. NCBI lineage: Eukaryota > Metazoa > Chordata > Mammalia > Artiodactyla > Bovidae > Oreotragus > Oreotragus oreotragus. Next base: position 135,253 of record SJYX01001242.1, on the reverse strand, counting down.
AAACAACTACTCTCCAAGCCTGTGCACCCAGCTTCATGCGTCACGTTATTTTTTGGAGGGCTCTGTTGCTTTCCATCCTGCAGGATCCATAGGAAACTGTCCTTCCCTAACCCATGGCCCCCAGCAGCTTCATGCTGGGTGGCAACGGAGCATGGGGACTCCGGCTTTTCTCCACCCCACCCTATTTTCTTTTCCAGTGAGAAGCTGCCAAAGTAAAAAGGGATTCATCTAGTCACAGGGTCCTGATGCAGCATCCTGCCCCCGGAGATTGTTCAGGGGACAGTTTGTTCCTGGGCAAACTGAGTGAGTGAGTCAGGGACCTGGAAGGTTGAGGCGGGGCAGGGGGACCCCTACATAAGCCACCAACCAGGGATAGAAGTACACAGTCAGAACAGGGACACACGCAGAGGAAGAAAGGAGCGATAGTGGAGTGTTTATTAGGTTCCTGCTCTGGACCAGACACCATAGGAGTTTTATATATATTGTGGTTTTATTCTTCTGCCAGTCCTTCCAGATACNATTCTCCAGAAGATGAGAACAGGGCCAACCAGGACCCTCTAATTATGAAACCTCAGCAGACTGAAGGACATTTTAGATACTGAAATAGGCCAGCTGGTGGGAGACTGTGGTACGGGACGTGCCCTCCCTCCCTGGCTAAGCCGGGGGACTGCTGCCCACCAGGGAACCTTTCAAGAGCAGCTTCTCTCTCAACAGTAAGAAAAGGACACTTATTCGGGGTTTGGGGGCCTGAGGCATGGAAGACAAAATTGTTAGAAACTCAAAAGTATACTCTGAAATGAAGACTCTTTCTGGAAATGAAGACAACTGGGGTCTGCACTGAGAGCTCTTTCAGAGCAGAAATGGGAATAGGGTTTTTCTTTTTTGTCACTTCTGCTTGATTTGGCAGGGGAAGGGCACTGTAAAGTGCCTCGCAGGGCTAACAACATAGTACCTGCTCGGTAACTGCTGAAGAAATTAAACAAATGATCTTCTGCTTCATTCATGATTAAACTCTTAGGTGAGGCTGGCCAGGACCCTCTCAGCAGCATGTGACCTAGTCATGGACACTCGCATAATCTGAAGCCCCTTTCTCCAGCACTGTGCTTGCTTTTAACGGTGTCTTAACAACCTATTCCAAAATTCCGTCAGATCGTTGTCGTTCAGCTGCTAAGTCATGTCTGACTCTTTGAGACCTCATGGTCTGCAGCACACCAGGCCTCCCTGTCCTTCACTATCACCTGGAGTTTGGTCAAACTCATGTCCATTGAGTCAGTGATGCCATCCAACCATCTCATCCTCTGCCGCCCACTTATCCTCTTGCCCTCAATCTTTCCCAGCATGTTTTCCAATGAGTCAGCTCTCTGCATCAGGTGGCCAAAGTATTGGAGCTTCAACTTCATCATCAGTCCTTCCAATGAATATTTAGGACAGATTTCCTTTAGATAATGAAGACTTTTGTTTGTTCATTTTTGGTTGCACTGAGCCTTTGTTGCTGTGCATGGTCTTTCTCTAGTTGTGGTGAGGGTGGCTGCAGCGCGTGGGCTCAGTGGTTGTGGCTCCGGGGTCCTAGAGTGCACAGGCTTCAGTAGCTGTGGCACACAGGCTTTGTTGCTCCATGGCGTGTGACATCTTCCTGGACCAGGGATCGAACCCGTGTCCCCTGCCTTGGCAGGCAGATTCTTATCCACTGTACCAACATGGCAGTCCTGAAGACTATTTAGATAAGGCACTCCCCATGAAGTGGCAACAGGGTGAAGCCAAAGCTAAGGAAGTGAAGGTTCTGAGCAAGGCCTTTGAGTGGGAAGCAGATGCTGACCCCAGAGAGGTGGGGCCCTGGGCCAGGGAAAGGAGGCAGGAAAGACAACCACTTTCCTCTTCTCTCTTGTACTGTTATCAACTCCTTTTGGATTTCCCACGAGCTTAGTTGGTCCAGAGGGAGAATCTATTTTAACATTTTCCCAAATCAAAGCCACCATTTGGCCAGCCCTTCCTCAGAGGCAGACCCCGGTGCTTTGCTGGCAGCTCCATGCTCTGTGGGTGGTTCCCATCATGAAGCTGAGTCCACAGGCCTGTGGCCGTGCAGAGGAAAGGTGGTGCTCAGCTCCACGGGCACTTGGGGACCCACTGCTCCGTACCAGGAGGTTCATACTCTACTCAGCATCCAAACAGGCACAGTCCCTACTGGCTGACTCCTATGGGAACACTACAGTTATTGCCCTTTGTGGGAGCAGAGGACCCCCCGCAATGGGCTCTTTCTGATACTGACTGGAGCGCCATCACACGGCTGAGCCTCCGCGTCTCCCGCAATCCATGCACCTACAGAGGGGCTTCCCTGCCTTTGGGTGACATTTCCTGTTCTCCTGAGGTTACTGCACAGGGACACACTTCCTCAAAGGTCACCTCAGATTGGCTGCGTTCAGGGAGCTGAGGAGAACAGGTATAGAATAGGGACTCCGATGTTTGTTATTCAAGACACAGGCTCAGAGTCCCTCCTAAGGAGGGGCTTATTCTGGGATTCCAAGGCAGGCCTGAGAGTGTGGAATACACGGTATTTATTATGTTGAGGTTGCCTCCTTTCATTCCTAGTTTACTGGGCACTTTTTTAATCATGAAAAAACTGTGCACGTGTACAATGCAGGCGCTTCGGTCGTGTCTGACTCTTTGCAACCCTATGGCCTGTAGTCTGCCAAGCTTTTCTGTCTATGGAATTTTCCAGGCAAGAATACTGGAGTGGGGTGCCATCTCCTCCTCCGGGGGATCTTCCTGACCCAGGGACTGAACCTGTGTCTCCTTCATTGCAATTGGATTCGTTATTGCTGCATCATCGGGGAAGCACTCGAAAAGACTGAGTTTGGGCAAATGCTTATCTAATCAGTTGAGAGAGTCATGTTGTGTTGTTAACTCATCCTGTTAATGAAGTTATTACACTAAATGATTTTCATATCCTGAACCATGCTTACATCCTAGGACTAAATCTCAATCATGGTGTATGGCTCTTTTAATATGCTGATCAATTCGATCTGCTACTATTTGGTTGAGAATTTTTGAATCCGTATTTGTCGTGGACATTGGTCAGTAGTTTTCATTTCTTGGAGTATGTTTGCCTTTGTTGTCAGGCTAATGTTGGTCTTATATAATGAGTTAGGAAATGTTCCCTCCTCTTCAATTTTTCGGAAGAGTTTGAGAAGAATTTGTGTTACTTCTTTAAATGTTTGGTAGAATTCACCTGTGAAGCCATCTGGTGCTGAGTGTTTCTTTGTGGGAAGGTTTCTGTTAGTGACTCCATCTCCTTACTAGTTATATGTCTGTTCAGATTGTCTCTCCCTTCATCATTCAGTCTGGGTTGGTTGGTAGGTTGTGTGATTCTAGGAATCTATTTGTTTTGTCTAGGCTATCCCATTTGTTGGCAAATAATTGTTCACAGCATTCTCTTATAATTCTTTTTATTCTTATAAAATTGGACATAATAGCCTTTCTTCTGTTTCTGCTTTTAGTTATTTGAGTTTTTTCTCTCTCTCACTCTTTTTGTCAATTTAACCAAAAGTTTGTCAGTTTATTGATTTCACTAACCCTTGGTTTCATTTATTTTCCCTGGGCTTACCATAAGGCTCAGTGATAAAGGATCCGCCTGCCAAGCAGGAGATGTGGGTTCAGTCCCTGGATCAGGAAGTTCCCCTGGAGAAGGAGATGGCAGCCCACTGCAGTATTCTAACCTGGAAAATCCTATGGACAGAGGAGCCTGAAGGGCTACAGTCCATAAGGTTGCAAAGAGTCGGACATGACTAAATGACTTAGCATGCAAGACTTGTTTAGTGGCAAGGAGGATGATGGAAAGTTCAGTCTAAGAGCTGGAGGTGCAAAAAAATATTAATTCAGTCAACCGTCGTAGTATATGTCAACTCAGCCAGTACAATTATGAATGTCTAAAGAAGTTACGAGCAAGGATTTCCTGGCAGTCCAGTGGTTAAGACTTCATGCTTTAAATTTAGGGCTGAGGGTTCGATCCCTCGCTGGGGAACTAAGATCCCGCATTCCTCAGGGTGTGGCCAAAATTGAGTAAATAACTTTTTTTAAATAAAGAAGTTATATGCAATTTTTTTCCAACTTAGTTATACTTTAAGTGTCAGAGAATCTGTGCCCCAGAGCAGCTCTCCTAGTGGCCTCTGCCATGTACAGCTGTGGTGTCCACTGGCCTTGGGGCTTCTCCCAGGCCACTGTGGCTAACCCATGATCACAGATGTCTGGCTCACTCCTACACCCCAGCACCAGATACAGGACGTAACAGCAGAGATGGGCTCAACACTTAGCCACTGAATGAAACAACTACTCTCCAAGCCTGTGCACCCAGCTTCATGCGTCACGTTATTTTTTGGAGGGCTCTGTTGCTTTCCATCCTGCAGGATCCATAGGAAACTGTCCTTCCCTAACCCATGGCCCCCAGCAGCTTCATGCTGGGTGGCAACGGAGCATGGGGACTCCGGCTTTTCTCCACCCCACCCTATTTTCTTTTCCAGTGAGAAGCTGCCAAAGTAAAAAGGGATTCATCTAGTCACAGGGTCCTGATGCAGCATCCTGCCCCCGGAGATTGTTCAGGGGACAGTTTGTTCCTGGGCAAACTGAGTGAGTGAGTCAGGGACCTGGAAGGTTGAGGCGGGGCAGGGGGACCCCTACATAAGCCACCAACCAGGGATAGAAGTACACAGTCAGAACAGGGACACACGCAGAGGAAGAAAGGAGCGATAGTGGAGTGTTTATTAGGTTCCTGCTCTGGACCAGACACCATAGGAGTTTTATATATATTGTGGTTTTATTCTTCTGCCAGTCCTTCCAGATACATGCTATAAATCCCTATTAGCCAGGTTCTGTTTTCCAAAGCTGTGCATGGCAACACTGGGGCTCAATCCAGCCCTCTCACCGAGACCTGCTCTCTCTTCTTGCTTCAGCAGCCTTGTGTTTTGCCATATCTTGAGGCTCTTCACCATTTGTGGAGATGTATGCTGCTCACTTTTTCATAGAATTTTATTCATTTATTCATTTATTTATGGCTGTGCGGGGTCTTTGTTGCTGCACAGGCATTTCTCTAGTTGTGGCTACTCTCTAGTTGCGCTGGGCAGCCTTCTCATTGAGGTGGCTTCTCTTGTTGCCAAACACATGCTCCAGGGCGCATGGGCTCAGCAGTTGCAGCTCCCTGGCTCTGGAGCACAGGCTCACTAGTTGTGGTGCAAGGACTTAGGTGTTCCGTGGCATGTGGGATCTTCCTGGACCAGTGATTCCTGGCATGTGGGATCTTCCTGGACCAGTGATTCCTGGCATGTGGGATCTTCCTGGACCAGTGATTCCTGGTCCATGTAGGATCTTCCTGGACATGTGGGATCTTCCTGGACCAGTGATTCCTGGTCCACATAGGATCTTCCTGGACATGTGGGGTCTTCCTGGACCAGTGATTGAACCCACGTCTCTTGCGTTGGCAGGTGGATTCTCTACCACTGGGCCACCAAGGAAGCCCCTATGCTGCCCCTGTTTTTACGGAGCCACTGCCAGACAGAAAAAGCATTGGTGCCAGCTCACCCCTGGGCTAATGTGTTGGCAATATAAAAACAATTGGCTTTTTCCAGATATGGGATTCCTCCATGGGGCAAAGACCAGAACGAAGGGATCCATCACCTCCAGCTAGGGTGCCTAGTCCTCTGCTGAGACAAATTGCAAATTGAACCAAGCCCCTGGCTCTGACGGCTGAGCTTCCGTCTGTCCACACACCCAGGCTCTCTGAGGCCCACCTCAGCTGTTACATCCACTGCCGTTCCCACTTCTCTCCTAGACCTGTCTGTAGGGTCCAGCCAAATGGAAGTATTTCTTGTTTTCCATGGGAATTTCCCACAGCCTTTGCTTCTTCTGTTTCATCTGCATAAAGTGGCCACAGAGAAAGACAGAGAGACAAAGAGAGCCTTCTTTCCATACCTGCCCGCTCAGGTATGGGCAGTCCCTCAGCAGGTGTTTCTTGACACCAGTGAGAATGACCTCTCCCTCTGACCACCCACTCTGTGACCTCTGCCATGTGACCTCTCACCCATACTAACTTATAAACTGTGACAGAATCCCTCCCATAAGTTAAAAGTACATTAAGTCAATTCAAATCACAGCCTTCTACTAAGAGAACAGGTTTGCACCTCCTAGACCTGAATCCTGAACCTTTGTCATCACACATTCGAGGGCCTCCACCATCACACACCCACAAACCTCTGCTATCATGCACTCTCTGGATTGCCAGCCTTAACACATTTGCCGAGAAAATGTATACTGAGCTGCAGCAATACTGCAGGCACTTGGATGATGAACGAGGAGGAAAAGATAAAATACACTTGGTATTTTGAAGAAAACAAACACCCCAACAACTACAAAAAGGAACAGGAGGTTAGATTCTCAGAACCCTCTGGACTGAGTAATCTTGAAAATATAAGCTGCCTGGCCTCCCTGAAAATCAAGAAATGTGAACAGAAATGATAATGGGATACCATTTCACACCTATCCATTTGGCTAGTCCTAAAGGAAATAACAGAGAAGGCAATGGCAACCCACTCCAGTACTCTTGCCTGGAAAAATCCCATGGACAGAGGAGCCTGGTGGGCTGCAGTCCATGGGGTTGCTAAGAGTCAAACATGTCTGAGCGACTTCACTTTCACTTTTCACTGTCATGCATTGGAGAAGGAAATGGCAACCCACTCCAGTGTTCTTGCCTGGAGAATCCCAGGGATGGGGGAGCCTGGTGGGCTGCTGTCTATGGGGTCACATAGAGTCGGACACAACTGAAGCGATTTAGCAGCAGCAGCAGCAGCAGCAGCAGCAGCAGCAAAGGAAATAAATCCTGGATATTCATTGGAAGGACTGATGCTGAAGTTGAAGTTCCAATACTTTGGCTACCTGATGCAAAGAGCTGACTGATTAGAAAAGACCCTGATGTTGGGAAAGATCGAAAGTAGGAGGAGAAGGGGACAACAGAGAATGAGATGGTTGGATGGCATCATTGATTCAATGGATATGAGTTTGAGCAAACTCAGTGAGATAGTAAAGGACAGGGAAGCCTGGTGTGCTACAGTCCGTGGGGTCACAAAGCGTTGAACACGCCTGAGCTACAGAACAACAAAAACAACAATTTGACCAATATTAAAAGGCATGATGGTCCCAAAAACTGGCCAAAAAATGGAGAAAGGGGCACCCGCACACTGTCGGGAGGGGGCCACGGTGCAACCCCAGCAGGAGCTGCCTGCATCATGCTGGAAGTCCCAATCCTGTGTTTGAGCTACACTCCTGTGCATAAGCCCAAGGAGATGCATCCAAGGGAGTTCACTTCTCTCGAAAACCCGGACACCTGGGCCCTGCCTCCACAGGAGGCTGGAGAGAAAAACAGTTGATGGCGGGGTGAGAACAGGCAGAGGGAGCTTCGAGAAGAAAAGGATAGAAGAGCATCGTTTACAGGAAATAGCTCTGGGGAGAAGGCAATGGCACCCCACTCCAGTATTCTTGCTTGGAAAATCCCACGGATGCAGGAGCCTGGAGGGCTGCAGTCCATGGGATCATGAAGTCGGACACGACTGAGCAACTTCACTTTCACTTTTCACTCTCATGCATTGGAGAAGGAACTGGCAACCCACTCTGGTGTTCTTGCCTGGAGAATCCCAGGGACAGAAGAGCCTGGTAGGCTGCCATCTCTGGGGTCGCACAGAGTCAGACACGACTGAAGCGACTTAGCAGCAGCAGCAGCAATATGGATGGAGTAGGCCCAGAGGGTGGAGGTGGGCCTAGTCTCAGATGGAGACAGGGACCCTGAGGCCGGCCATGGAGGTGAGAATGGAGAGCAGAAACAGCCGGGGTTTTGCAAATGCAGTTGGTGCACCTGGACCTCTTCCTGGGGTAAGTGAAATGTTCCCAATGACTGCCTTGGAGTCTTTAGAGAAAATGACAAAAGTGGGGGAGGGGGTGGTTATGCCAGATTTAGAGCCCAGAAAGACAAAACATCAGTGCATGATTGTTGATTAGATGCTGTTTTAGGGGGAAAAAAACAAACTGTAATAGACATTTTAGAACTATTGGGGAAATGGGAGTATGGCAGAATAGTAGATAATATTAGGGAATTATTGTGGATTTTTTATGTATGATAATGTCATTTTGGCTACTTAAGAGAATGTCTCTATCCTCAGGAGATGTTTGTTGAAATATTTAAGTTATGAGCTGTGTCGTTTAAAGTTTCAAGTGGTTTAGAAAAAAGAAAATGAGAGAGAAAAGAAGAAATGCTCACTTACAGAATTTTCTGGATTGAATACAGGATTTGAAAATATATCAGATTACTTTATTACCTGATTTAAGTCTGTAAACTTTTAAGTTCTGTACTCTTTTAATCAAAATTAGAGATAAATGTATTAGTTTCAAAAAGAGAGAAATACGAAGTGAAATGTGGCAAAACATTCTTTTAAGGGTTCTTGTGGTTGTTTAGTTCCTAAGTCGTGTCTGACTCTTTGTGACCCCATGGACTGTAGCCTACCAGGGATTGAACCCACATCTCCTGCGTTACAGGTGGATTCTTAACACTGAGCCACCAGGGAAGCCCATTGAGGACTTTAAGTAAGGGGTACGTGGTGCAAATCTTACTATTTTTTCAAGTTTTCTCTGTGTTGGCAATTTCTCCTTACAAAACCATGGAGGACAAATGACTGAATCTAGTATTCTGTATATAAGGCTATGAAATTAAATAGATTTGGTCATTTATGCTTCTGTACTGGACCTGGGTCTCTGAAATTTGTTTGTTACTAGTTTCCTCCATGAGAAATTTCCAAAGGTCATCTGGAGTTTGAGAACTGTAGCAAATGGGACGAAGGTGAGGGAAGAAGGCGCTGAGTTGGCCATGTGGGAGCCAGTACGGAACAGAGCCTGTCACCACCAGCTCAGATGCCGGTGCAGATCCTGTAGTGTCGACATTTCAATGGCATTCCCACCTCTCAACTTGGCTCTAGTCTCGAAACTCTGGAACCTGAAAGAGTTCGTTTTTATATGGGATTTTCTGAGTCTGCCCAGACTGCCTGGGCCCCCAGTCTTCTCCCATAAACAGAGCCAGGCCTGGAGGCATCAGAACTCAGACACAAGCTTGCCTCTTCCTCTAAGTGATGGCCACGGCCAGTGCCAGAGTAACAGGAGGGCTGCATTTCAGGCTGCTGGCTGCCAGCAACTTGAGAAAACACTCCTGCCTGACACTGTCCTGAAAAAAAATAATTAAATTAAAATGTCCTGATGTTTAAAGAGCTGCATCTAAGAGGGAATCTCGCTTTTAAGAAAGCCACTCATCGAAAATGACTCTTGAGAGTCCCTTGGACTGGAAGGAGATGATAGCAGTGGGCTGCTTTTTGTTTCAAAATGATTCAGTGTTGCTTTTTTTGGATATTGTTTTTCAATGGCTCAGTTGTGTCTGACTCTGCGACCCCCTGAACTGTAGAACGTCAGACTTCCTTGTCCTTCAGTATTTAGCTGAATTTGCTCAAATTCATGTCCATCAAGCCAGTGATGCCCTCCAACCATCTCATCCTTTGTCACCCTCTTCTCTTCCTGCCTTCAATCTTTCCCAGTATCAGGGTCTTTTCCAATGAGTTGACTCTTTGCATCAGGTGGCCAAAGTATCGGAGCTTCAGCATCAGACCTTCTAATTAATATTCAAGGTTGATTTCCTTTAGGATTGACTGGTTTGATTCTCCTTGCAGTCCAAGGAACTCTCAAGAGTCATTTTTGATGAGTGGCTTTCTTAAAAGCGAGATTCCCTCTGAGATGCAGGCCTTTGACACAGAACCCAGGGGACTCTGGCGACATGGGGCTCGCTGCCACCAGCCTGAGATCTGAGCCTCCAGTCCCAAATGGACAGAGTGATGGTCGAAGCATTAGGACCTGGCACAGAGGAAAACCCAGGGAACCTTTGGTGCTGGGCAAAGCCCACAAGGGGATGAATCAGTGGGTGTGTGACCTGGCCTGGGGCTCACAAGCTTAGGCCTCCAGAGAAAGTCTGACCCTAAGGACCCAGTCTCCCCTTCAAGTTCTCAATGTGGGCTCCATCCAGCAGGAACTTTTCCGTTGCAAAGAAGCGAAGAACCCTGGTTTTTGTGTAAAGCCACCTGACTTTTAAAGGTTGGCAACAAAATCAACTAAAAGCAGTGTGACTCCACATGCACGGGACAAGCATATCGCGTGCAGGACTGGATGCAGCCAGGGGCACCCATCAGCTCCCTCTTCAGACTGCAGCCCAAATCCCATTTCTGCCACTTGCAGCCTGAGCAACCAGCTCCAATGCTGTCTCCTCAAGTGGCTGCTGAGAAGACAGAGGGGACTCCGGAGAGTGTGGGCCTCCTGACTGCTCCTGCCTTCTCCTTCTCTTTCTATGCCCTGCCATCTTGGCCCTGAGCCTCCACTCTCTACTCAGAGTCTCCCCAAGCAGCAGTCCAAATCTCTTCAGATATAATCCAGCCAGGTTCCTGAAAACCACCTTTCACCTTCCACAGAGGTTTTCAGCTCTCTGGTCAAAGGGCTGCCAGTGTTTCCCACTGGGTTCTCGAATGGTGGTGTCCTTGAGTTCCACTGAGCCCAAAACACCTCCACCAGCACTCTCCTGAACCTCACTCCTCCCCTCCATCCACTTTTCACAGACATGAGAGGCCTAAGGCTTGTTGTCCCCTGTATCCATCAGGTGAGTGGAGAACCCAAGCCTGGGTTTCAGAAGCTCAGAGATGGCACCTTCCTCAGGGGCCTCCTGGGGGCTGTGGATGGGCTATGCCCAGTGCGCTTGAAGTTCAAGTTCAGAAGTACACACAAGCTGGCTGCCAAAATAGAGCAGGTTCCCTGCGGGGATTAAGCAGAGCTCTGGCTTCACTCCTGATCCTGCCACTGGCCAACTGGTCATCCCTCTCCACCTCCCTCTGGACCACTCTCACCTCAAGGCACACACAAATAAGAGGATTGTAAGAGCACTCCCACCCAGGAGTGTGTGGGGACCAAATGCTCATTAACAGGAAACAGCTGCATGGAGAGGACCTGAGGTCCACGACTCCGGCATGGACAGTCCCCAAAGGCTGTCAAGGGGTCAGAGAGGGTCTCAGATGGAAATTCATTTTACCTGCACATGAACTCTCCATAGATGATTACTTCTTGGGAAATAGGGTATCTGTTGTGGAATGAACGTTTCAGTTCAGTTCAGTTCAGTTGCTCAGTTGTGTCTGACTCTTTGCGACCCCGTGAATCGCAGCATGCCAGGTCTCCCTGTCCATCACCAACTCCCGGAGTTCACTCAGACTCATGTCCATCGAGTCCGTGATGCCATTCAGCCATCTCATCTTCTGTCGTCCCCTTCTCCTCCTGCCCCCAGTCCCTCCAAACATCAGAGTCTTTTCCAATGAGTCAACTCTTCGCATGAGGTGGCCAAAGTACTGGAGTTTCAGCTTCAGCATCATTCTCTCCAAAGAAATCCCAGGACTGATCTCCTTCAGAATGGACTAGTTGGATCTCCTTGCAGTCCAAGGGACTCTCAAGAGTCTTCTCCAACACCATAGTTCAAAAGCATCAATTCTTCAGTGCTCAGCTTTCTTCACAGTCCAACTCTCACATCCATACAT
>SJYX01001242.1:108033-119576 GCA_006410675.1 Oreotragus oreotragus | reverse complement strand
TATGCTTTGAGGGTTCCCTGGTAGCTCAGCTGGTAAAGAATCTGCCTGTGATGCAGGAGACCCCGGTTCAATTCCTGGGTCAGGAAGATCCCCTGGAGAGGGGATAGGCTACCCACTCCAGTATTCCTGGGGTTCCCTGGTGGCTCAGCTGGTAAAGAATCCACCTGCAACGTGGGAGACCTAGGTTTGATCCGTGGGTTGGGAAGATCCTCCTGGAGGAGGGCATGACAACCCACTCCAGTATTCTTGCCTGGAGAATCCCAATGGACAGAGGAGCCTGGCAGGCTGCAGTCATGGGGTCACAAAGAATCAGACACAACTGAACAACTAAGCACAGCATAAGCTTTAGTCTCCTTATCCAGCTTTTTTTGTGCTGACTTTAATGTTTGCTCAAGATGCGACCTCCTGGTTCATGTGCTCTGTAAATGGCAGAGATGATGGGAAGGATATGTCTGAAGGTTCAGTTTAAAAACAACTGAGATAAAAAATAACAAAGATTTCCTTGTAATTGATTCACCAAAATACATGAGCTGTGCATCAGTTGCACATAAGACTATGGACACACAGAACAAATACACACCACTCCAGGGTGTGGAGGACCCTGGGACCCCACAGACACACTAAGTGATGCCCAGGTGTCTAGGAGCAAGGATGGTGCAGGCTGGCTGGGGGAGGGTTCTGGGAAGAATTCAAACAGAGAGCCAGGTTGTGCTGAAGCATGTGCTTTGGAAAAGCCACTTCAGCACAGCGGTAACAGGTCCAAGAAACAGAGACCCAGAGGCCACCCAGGGGTTGTTGACACTGTGGGATGGATGCGCCAGTGCCGGGTGGGAGGGGTAAGATGTTCCACTACGTCAGTTAGTGGTACCGCAATACAGATCATGCGCACACATATGCCAGCCGTGCTACACGCGTCACCTCATTTCATCCTGTGAGTTGGCAAATTGTGCCCCTATTTCACAGACAAGAAAACCGAGGCCCTGAGTTGAAAGTCACAGGTCACAGACCTAGTTACAAGAAGGAAGAGTTGGTTATATTAGGTTGGGACCTAGGCCTATTAAAATGCACACACACTGCCTCCCTAAGACAGACCTGGCTCCAGTGAGCCAGAATGCTGAGGGAGACAAGGGAATCAGAAACACTGCCAAGGCCTCTTACCTGCGAGAACCTCCTGTCATCTTGCCCACCGTCACACTGTAGTTATAAATACACATAGTTATTTCTGACTGCCAATGGATATGTGTGCAAGTACATCCACATGTGCATATAGTTTATACAAATGTAGTAAACATGCCAAGCACACACATTCACACTTGCCCATGCTCAGAGAGTCTGGGATAATGTGCTTGATACACTTAGGAAATGTATGAACTGGGGATTTGGGTGCAAGAGAGGGGGCTTCTAATACTCACATTATAGCCTTTCTGTACCATTTGAGGGTTTTTTTTAGATTTTTAATTGGAGCACAATTGCTTTACAATGTTCTATTGGTTTCTGCCATATACCACCATGAATCAGCCATAAGTATACATACATCCCATCCCTCTGAGCCTCCCTCCCACCCACTTCCCACCCCTCTAGGCCATCACACAGCACCAGGCTGAGCTCCCTGCATGTAACACTTGATTTTTTTTTAATTGTGCACATGCTCTACTTTTACAACAATATAACAAATGCAATTTAAAAAATAAGTCTTCCCTCGTGCTCTGGAGCCTGCATGCCACAATCTGAGAGTCTGGTGCAACAAAAGATCCCCCATGATGCAACTAAGACCTAATGCAGCCAAATAAGTAAATAAATAGATATTAAAAAGAAAAAAAAAGATCTTGGCTCTGAACCTCCATGTGAGCGAGAAGCATTCCTGCAGGACTGTCACGAGTGCCCTGCCCAGCTCGGCCAGGACTACTTGGAGGGACATACTGCACCTCTGAGGATCCGAAGTCGTGTGTTCTTAGAAAGCTCAGAGTAACTGCTTTGTTCTGCCCCCAGAGGACTCATAGGTGCTCAGCAAACAAATGTAGACAGTTGCCATCAAGGAACTTGCTTCGCTCTACACTGGAAAATCAGGCTGCTCTACGCGGGGGGCTCTCAAGGCCTTATGATTCCTGCCGTGAGTCTGTGTAACTCAGCCTAATGGTTAAATAAGATGAAACAGCTGCTTTTGATTTTGGAGGATTCCCCACGCCCGACTGTGATCACACTGAGCAGAGCTGTTTTTGAAGCTGAAGTGGTACTGGATCTTTTCAAGCAGCCAAGAGTATATTCATGGCAGCTTCGTATTCTTACACAACCGTTCACTTCCTGTCTCTATAGAACGGAGTGCTGAATATTAATCTGCGTGGATCTGTTCTCAGGCACTTCCTGACCTCATTTGTTAAAAAACCAAGACTTAAAAAAAAATGCTTAGAGTTGGAGAGAAAAATCTAAAGGGGTCTGAGTCTAATGAATTCCCAGCACTGAAAAGAGTTAGCATAACATTCCTTCTGTGTCAATATTTGGCACTCCATACAGTGTTTGGACTGAAAGATTTTTTAAAAAGAAGAAAGAGAAAGAAAGAGAGACAGAGGGAAAGAGAAGGGAAGGGACAAAGGAAGACAGCGATGAGCTCAGTTTGATGATTAAGATGAACAGTATTTGAGGCGAGCCCCTTTCTATCGTGCCCTCACACCCCAATAACGTCTCTGTTCAGCTTTGCATCCTTTTGCCTTCCCATAACTTGTGCAGCCAGTAGGAATAAATTTATCCTTCTCTGGGGCTCCCCTTCAAGTCCTGCTTCCCTACCTGGGCTAAGTTGTCCAGGACTGAGGCCAGGGCTCTCTCTGCAGTGCCCATCTGCCCCCCACCACCCAGGCCTTGTGGCTCCACGGTCCCCAAGGTCCCAGCTGTGGGTCTGATGAAGTCAGTCCTGGGTCTGCTGGCCTGGCAGCAACAGCTTCAGGAGGAGCATGTGTAGGACTCTGGAGAGTGAAATATGAGTTCGGTCTGCTCGGAGGCCTCTAGGAATCTTTCCTCCCTTCTCATATGTGACCACGGAGAAGGCGATGACACCCCACTCCATTGCCTGGAAAATCCCCAGGACGGAGGAGCCTGGTGGGCTGCAGTCCATGGGGTTGTGAAGAGTCAGACACGACTGAGTGACTTCACTTTCACTTTTTACTTTCATGCATTGGAGAAGGAAATGGCAACCCACTCCAGTGTTCTTGCCTGGAGAATCCCAGGGACAGGGGAGCCTGGTGGGCTGCCATCTCTGGGGTCGCACAGAGTCGGACACGACTGAAGCAACTTAGCAGCAGCAGCAGCAGCATATGTGACCAAGCATGGGACACATCTCCTTCCCTCTAGACTCTGGCCATTGTTGGGTGAGGGGTGAAGGCCAGGGAAACTCTGTGACCAGAAGGGGCCATCCCAGGATGGGCTGGGGACAAAGTGATGGAGGGACCCCAGGTGCTCCTGGGGTCTATAGAAATCTCCACGCCCTCTACTGTCTCTCTTGCCCATGATTCTGGTTGTGAAATTAACAGGTAAAACTGCTGTTCAGTGTAGGTCAGTGGGAGCCTCTAGGGCCAGGCTCCACATCAGCTCTGGTGGAACAAGGATAGTCAGAGGTGACTGGAAGGGAAACTGCAGGTTAGGTGTCAAAGTAGACTGGAGTGAGAGTGCTCCAGGCGAGGGACACATGGGCAGCAGGAAGGCACCAGCATGTTTGTCCATTATCGGTGATCCGTGTTCAGGCACGTGTGAGTCTTTAAAGACACTTAATCTAATTCTTATTATTGGCTTCACTGAGCCCCCTGCAGACCTTGCTGAGATGCTGCACACACAAAGCACACACTACCCCCAAAGGTAACACTGGGGACTTCAGCACCAGAGCACCAGCCTGTGTACAGCATATCCAGCTTTGCAAAGACATACTGACTGCTGCTGACAAGCTCCCAGATGGCAGGAGATTTCTCTTCTGCTCACAAAAGTTGAGGACACAGGTTGTGTGCTACGCTGCAGGGAGGCAAGGTGAACAGCCCTTCCTTCCTTCAGGTAGTTTACCACTTGATGGTGGGAGGAAGTTCATGGAAAAGCTCCTCCTGAAGGGAGCACAGAGCTCAGCACAACGCTAAGTACAGAGACAGGAGTAAAAGTGCCCGAGCTTACGCTACATGCTTCCTCCATGCAGACAAAACAGATGGTGATCACCCCAGAGCATCCATAATAGTGATACATAGTAAAATAATTTGAAAGTGATAGGTTTTGAGAATTTATCACTTCTATTTTTAATGATTCACTTAATTATAAGTTAATATAACTTAGTTTTTAATGACATGCCCGTTTATCAACTTGAAATTTTAACAACTGGCAAAATTCCTGAAAGCTTAACAATCAGCTCTTGTGAACTTGTACCGTCTGGCACGGAGTACACACAGAGAGAATTACAAGAAAATGCTTATTTTATGCTTCATGTTTGTACAGCTAAGTGTCGCAGACCAGGCAACTTAAACAAGACATGTATTCCCTCACACTTCTGGAGTGGGGAGGGAGGGCAGAAGTCCAAGATCAAATCTGGCTTCTCCCACAGCTTCTCTTTTTGAAGTATCGACTGTCTTCTCCCTGGGTCCTCACATCATCATCCCTCCTGTGTGTGTCTGAGTCCTGATCTCCTCTTCTTACAAGGACCCCAGTCAGGTTGGATTAGGGCCCATCCTACGATCTCATTTTACCTTAGTCACCTCTTTGAAGACCCCTGTCTCCAAATACAGCCACATTCGGAGGCCCTGGGTGTTGGGAATCCAGCATACAGATTTGCGGGGGACATAACTCAGCCTATAACACTATCCCAGTCATCTTTTCCTTAAAATATTTAATTTATAATTGTAAAAACTTGACAAGCACATGGCAGCAATAGGAACCAGGAGGAAATCCTAGCACATCTGTCCCCAACTCCCTCAGAGACGTGACCACCTATGGACATTGCGTGTGTGCCAAGTCGCTTCAGTCGTATCTGACCCTTTGAGACCCCATGGACTGTAGCCCGCCAGGCTCCATCTGTCCATGGAATCATCCGGGCGAGAATACTGGAGTGGATTGCTCTCACCCATATGGATGCCGCCAGTGGCTCAGGCTTGCCCATATTCAACAAGAAGATGAAAGTCTAGTGGAAAACAAAGCCCTCCAGGTCTCTCCTGAGCTCCTCTGGGTGTCTCCTGCTGGCTTCTGAGTTTTCCTGCCACATCCCGCCCCAGAACTGTTTCACATTGGTCACTTTGAAAGCTGTAACCCTCTTCTAGATCCCCTGGTCTCCTCAGTGCGTTGCCAGTGCCCCCGACTCAGCAAACCTGACCAGCAAAGGTGCCACACCATGCTGTCATCTGGTCTACCCACTCTTTGGCTCCAATGCCATATTACATAGAATACTGAAGAGAGCAGTCTTGCTCTTCAATATTTGAACTACTAGCTCTCAAATTTTCCATTCACCACAACATGCAAAAAGGATGATGGCCATGCTGCATAGGTGCACAAAGGACTGTGTGCAAGTTGACCTTAACTGCGGCCGCTACCCACACACATATATCAGCCTGAACGGGAAAGAGGATGACGTTCCTGCAGAAATGACCTTGATTCTTCTGTCTCATTACTTTCTTAGTAAATCACTCTCATCTTTAGCAGTTTACTACTGTGAGAATTAGCACTTCTCAAACTCATAGAGACCATGCTAGAGAGTCTGTACCCTGAGCTCCTGACACAGATGGAAGCCCTCAGCTGACTGCAGCATCTTACAGGGCCTGACACTGTGCAGAAGTTAGAGACTGAATAGCATGAACAAGTTGGAAGGTTCACTCCAGAAAGGAATGTTGGCAAGTAAAACTATTTACTTAGAGGTTGACATCTAGACTGGTCACTGGGACTTTCCACGCTATTTGGAAGAATTCTGGCATCCCAACTATGTGGCAAGAGGCGACCAGGGTGAAAAAGCTGTTTCTTGTCACTTTTGTTTGGAGAAGTGAAATCTGCTTTGCTTAAAAACAGTCTTCACATTTAATCAAGCAGGAACTGGAGGAAGCTACACAGGGACAGCAAGTAGAGTGAAACCCTTCTCTAATCTTTACACTGAGGTCTCAGAAGCTAACAAGGCCCAGTCCTACGAGGATACATCATTTAAAAATATAGGAAACATATTGTAGTGTTCTTCACATTATGGAGCTTCCCTTGTGACTCAGCTGGTAAAGAACCCATCTGCAATGCAGTAGACCTGAGTTCGATCCCTGGGTTGGGAAGATCCCCTGAAGAAGGGAAAGGCTACCCACTCCATTATTCTGGCCTGGAGAATTNGTAGTGTTCTTCACATTATGGAGCTTCCCTTGTGACTCAGCTGGTAAAGAACCCATCTGCAATGCAGTAGACCTGAGTTCGATCCCTGGGTTGGGAAGATCCCCTGAAGAAGGGAAAGGCTACCCACTCCATTATTCTGGCCTGGAGAATTCCATGGACTGTATAGTCTATGGGGTTGCAAAGAGTCAGACACGAATGAGTGACTTTCACTTTCACTTTCTTAACATCATGAAAGTAATACAAGTCCATGGTGGAATATAGGAAAACTAAAAAAAAAAGTGTAACTTGGGGTTAACAATTGTCAGTGATCCTACCAATCAGAGATAATCCTGGTTATCATTCAGCATTTTCTTCCAAGATTTCTTCTAAG
The DNA here is from genome assembly GCA_006410675.1 of Oreotragus oreotragus. NCBI lineage: Eukaryota > Metazoa > Chordata > Mammalia > Artiodactyla > Bovidae > Oreotragus > Oreotragus oreotragus. Next base: position 112,888 of record SJYX01001242.1, on the reverse strand, counting down.
AATATTTTCATGTATGTAAGCTTGTCTTTTCCAAATAACTTTAAATAGTTTGAGCAAAATCTTCTGCTAAGAAAATTCTTTGAAGTCATTTTTTTAACTAGATGTACTTAATTTGAGTCACATGGCACCTACTGGTACTTCCTGGAGAGTCAGGCTGACTTGAAGCCAGTGCCAGCTAAGTTCAAACCCTTTCTCACTGTATTTCATTTTCCCTCTTTTGAAACAAAGACAGGAATAGCACCTACTTCATGGGGCTGTTGAGAGAATAAGACCAGTTAATGCTTCTAAAGCACAGATGGCTCCCTGCCTAAGACGTGTCCTCAGTTAGCACTTACCTGTTGTTGTATAAATTCTTAATATAAACCATGCTGCTAGGAACATCTTTGCACATAAATCTCAGGTTATGTAGATGACAACCTCCTTGGGTAGAATCTTAGCAGCAGTTTCATCACCGTCCTATAGAGTGTCCAAAGTGGGAAATGGCCTCCTTCCTTTGGGGTCAAGTGGTTATCAAAGGAAGTAGCTTACTTAATTCAGGAGAGCAGGTCCCAGAAGCTAGGGTCACTGTGGGTCACTGGGTTCCTCAGTGGGGCCATGGGGCCTAGAGTTAGGCAACATAGAGGCAGCACTGAAATTAGTGCTCAATAAACTATTTGTTAAACTAATATGAAATTGCAGAAGACATCTTCACTTCTTCACTCACCTTCACTTTGAGGGTAAAAGTGGAAATCAAGACCCATTCCAGGGAAAGGCTTTTTATTATAATCACTTTCACTTTTTCCTTCCTTTGACCATTTTGGGTTGCAACTAAGGGGACACAAAATATGTTCCCTCTTTGCTGAAAGTCCCTGGGGTTGTCAGAACAGCCCTCAGAGATGGACACTCAGAAATCTGGCTCTGAGATTTCAAATAGCGTATAACCACTGCCGAGGTGACAGGTGACCTGGCCTCCGCCTGGGCCCTGGGGAAGGGGTGAGACTGAGTGGGAAGAGTCTGAAGGAGGAAGCGTGGGGCACAGCTGGCCTGGAGAAGGAAATCAGAGCCACAGCTAGCAACTTGCCCCATCCTGTGGCCCAGTTTTCTCACCTACAAATCCCATGCTTGAAACTCAGGTGCATGGTTTGCAAACTTGTAAAAAATATTTATTTATTTATTGGCTATTCTGGGTCCTCATTGTTGCGTGCAGGCTTTCTGTACTCGTGGCAAGTGGGAACTACTCTCTAATGGTGTGCAGGCTTTTCATTGCAGCGGCTTCACTTGTAGAATACAAGCTCTAGAGCGCAGGCTCCGTAGCTGTGGTGTGTGGGCTTTGTGGCCGTATGGCATGTGGCATCTTCCTGGACCAGGGATTGAACCTGTGTCCCCTGTGTTAACAGGTGGACTGTTAACCACTGGGCACCCAGGGAAGTCCACAAACTTTTAAAAATAAAACCTTTCACTCAATCAAGTTGATACACACAAGAGCCCCAATGTTGAAAAGTCAAATCCATCATTTCTGTATAAAAAACTACATGTTCCAGTTCAAAACACTTACACAAAACCAGTGAAGAGTGGCAGGGCCTGGCTGGGTACACACAATGTGGCTAGAAGGCTGAGGGCCTCAGGTAGCCCCGCGGCTGACCTCCCCTCCTGTTAGTGCACAGAACCCTGGAAGTCCTGGCTCCCAGGTGGCCCGGGGAAGGAATGTGGACTATATCACACTCAACGGCTTTCCTCTGCAGAATAGGGGGTCTCCACTTAAAACCAACCCTGCAGCCTGCAAAGCTCATAAGAAAGTTTTATTTTAATCAATAGATTATCCAACTGCTTGAATCTCTTAGGAGAGGTTTGATTTCCGGACGTGCATGGAGAGGAGTCCTGGGCTTGCACCGTGGCCTCTGGGGCATGTGTGTCTGCTTACCTTGGTCCTTGCCCAGCCCCTCCCTGCCCCAGCCCTCTAATCCTTAGCCTTCATCTTTTGTAAGATGCATGCATGCATGCGTGCTCAGTCGCTTCACTCGTGTCCGACTCTGTGCGACACTATGGACTGTAGCCCTTCAGGTTCCTCTGTCTGTGGGACTCTCCGTGCAAAACTACTGGGATGGGCTGCCATGCCCTCCTCCAGGGGATCTTCCCAGCCCAGGGATCAACCCAGGTCTCTCATGTCTCCCGCATTGGCAGGCGTGATCTTTGCCACTAGTGCCACTTGGGAAGCCCTTGTAAGGGGTGATGGGCATCTAATTTCTGAGGAATACTTGCTCTTGATCGGGCCATGGGGTGAGTCCGGGATGGTAGGGCAGAGGCTGAAGACTTCACCCTGGACGCCGCAGTGTTCACAAGTGGAAGGAAAACAGGACGGTTGCTGAGTATTTGCTTATTTACTTGCTTATTTAGGAATGAAATGAGTGCTGCTGGAAAAGACCATGGCCCACCAGGCCCTGTGGTTAGCGGCATGGTCAGGAAAGGCCAGAGCTGGGCGCCTAGTTCCCAGTCAATGACTTGCTTCCAGGAAGTTACACAACTTGGAGACGCAAGTGGGCAGAGAGGCTGGCAGGAAACATGCGTGGAGGGGTGATGTGATGTTTTCTCATGAAAGTAAGAATGTAACTGGAGTCAACCCTTGGGGCTCTGGGGTTTCTCAGGGTGCAGCCCTGAGGAACCCAGAGTTTCTTTAGTTGCAACCCTGGTGGTGGGGTGGGCCTGGGATATCTTAGGTGCTGTTTGGCAGCCTCTGGGCAAGCTGGCCTCCCTTGTTTGGGTTGGGGCCTGGGGGCCACTGTGAGGCCCCCAGGAAGTAATGAGCGTAACACACCAGTGAGTACAGCCAGGCGTGGGCAGTGGACACTTCCCAAGTGCTGGTTTAGGGGACACTCTTCTCCCTTTGTGGCAAGGCAGGTACTTATTTAAGCTCCTAAACCTCTTCTGTGAAAACCAACATACTTTGTTCAATGTCTGATTGCCTCTCAGATTGTTAAATCTTCTTAGTTGCTTTCAGCCCCTGCAGCTACCACCTCCCCCTTCATACTCCCCCACCCCACCCCACGCCTGTCTCTTATACACATCTAGATGTGTATAAGAGACAGGGGTCTCTGCCTCCTTTGCAGACAGCTGTTAGCAGGCAGGGGCTCCGGCAGGCGTGTGGCGCTTGACACAGCGCGGTGGCGGTCAGGCAGGCCTGCTGGCTGCCGAGAGCCACCTCCTTGCTCCCACGTGGGGCTCTGCAGCCTCAGCCGGGTGGCCCGGTAGCCGGGAGGGGCCGCTTCCCAGCCCGTCCGGGCAGCTATCCCCCGCCCGGTCTCCGGCTGGGCGGCAGTGCTTGCGCCCCCGGGGCTTCTTTCTGCGCCTGTGCTTGCGCCACCCTCACGGGGCTCTCACACGTGGTCACAGCATGAACTGCGAGGTGGGTCTCGGCGTGATCTGTTACGTGACTTGAGCTGTGTGACCTGTGGCCCAGTCCCTCTGAACGAGAGCTGCCCCCTGCTCCCCGCCGCCTGCCCGCCCAGCCGACACGCAGGCAGAGGACCGTCCGAGCGTCACGAGACCGGCAGCCAGCGGTCAGTGGGCTTTGAGCTGCAGGTTGAAGACGGAGTGCGCGCCTTCGGGGACGCGTCACCCGCGTGGGCACCGCGTGCTCTCCGCGCACTGACGCGGGCTGCCTTTGCGTTGCAGGCGCGCCCACACCCTCTCCGTGCTCTTCATCCTCACCTGCGTGCTGGGCTACGTGACTCTGCTGGAGGAGACGCCGAGGGACACGGCCTACAACACCAAGAGGTACCCGCCCGGCCCGGCAGTGGGCGAGGGCCTGCGCTCCCGGGGCTCGGGGCCTGTGGCACTTTCAGCCCCTCTTCTGCCCGGCCCAGCCCTGGCACCGTCGACCGGGCTCCGGGAGGGCTCAGGGGTTCGGGTCAGCACCCGCCCAGCCCGGCAGTGGGCGAGGGCCTGCGCTCCCAGGGCTCTGGGGCCTGTGGCACTTTCAGCCCCTCTTCTGCCCGGCCCAGCCCTGGCACCGTCCACCGGGCTCCGGGAGGGCTCAGGGGTTCGGGTCAGCACCCGCCCAGCCCGGCAGTGGGCGAGGGCCTGCGCTCCCAGGGCTCTGGGGCCTGTGGCACTTTCAGCCCCTCTTCTGCCCGGCCCAGCCCTGGCACCGTCCACCGGGCTCCGGGAGGGCTCAGGGGTTCGGGTCAGCACCCGCCCAGCCCGGCAGTGGGCGAGGGCCTGCGCTCCCAGGGCTCTGGGGCCTGTGGCACTTTCAGCCCCTCTTCTGCCCGGCCCAGCCCTGGCACCGTCCACCGGGCTCCGGGAGGGCTCAGGGGTTCGGGTCAGCACCCGCCCAGCCCGGCAGTGGGCGAGGGCCTGCGCTCCCAGGGCTCTGGGGCCTGTGGCACTTTCAGCCCCTCTTCTGCCCGGCCCAGCCCTGGCACCGTCCACCGGGCTCCGGGAGGGCTCAGGGGTTCGGGTCAGCACCCGCCCAGCCCGGCAGTGGGCGAGGGCCTGCGCTCCCAGGGCTCTGGGGCCTGTGGCACTTTCAGCCCCTCTTCTGCCCGGCCCAGCCCTGGCACCGTCCACCGGGCTCCGGGAGGGCTCAGGGGTTCGGGTCAGCACCCGCCCAGCCCGGCAGTGGGCGAGGGCCTGCGCTCCCAGGGCTCTGGGGCCTGTGGCACTTTCAGCCCCTCTTCTGCCCGGCCCAGCCCTGGCACCGTCCACCGGGCTCCGGGAGGGCTCAGGGGTTCGGGTCAGCACCCGCCCAGCCCGGCAGTGGGCGAGGGCCTGCGCTCCCAGGGCTCTGGGGCCTGTGGCACTTTCAGCCCCTCTTCTGCCCGGCCCAGCCCTGGCACCGTCCACCGGGCTCCGGGAGGGCTCAGGGGTTCGGGTCAGC
>SJYX01001242.1:0-106789 GCA_006410675.1 Oreotragus oreotragus | reverse complement strand
GTCTCTGCTTTCTAATATGCTGTCTAGGTTGGTCATAACTTTCCTTCCAAGGAGTAAGTGTCTTTTAATTTCATGACTGCAGTCACCATCTGCAGTGATTTTGGAGCCTAAAAAAATAAAGTCTGACACTGTTTCCACTGTTTCCCCATCTATTTCCCGTGAAGTGATGGGACCGGATGTCATGATCTTCGTTTTCTGAATGTTGAGCTTTAAGCCAATTTTTTCACTCTCCTCTTTCATTTTCATCAAGAGAGTTTTTTTGGTTCTTCTTCACTTTCTGCCATAAGGGTGGTGTCATCTGCATATCTGAGGTTATTGATATTTCTCCCTGCAATCTTGATTCTAGCTTGACCTTCTTCCAGCCCAGCGTTTCTCATGATGTACTCTGCATAAAATTAAATAAGCAAGGTGACAGCCTTGACGTACTCCTTTTCTTATTTGGAACCAGTCTGTTGTTCCATGTCCAGTTTTAACTGTTGCTTCCTGACCTACATATAGGTTTCTCAAGAGGCAGGTCAGGTGGTCTGGTATTCCCATTTCTTTCAGAATTTTCCACAGTTTATTGTGATCCACACAGTCAAAGGCTTTGGCATAGCAGAAATGGAGAGTTTTTCTGGAACTCTTGCTTTTTCGATGATCCAGCGGATGCTGGCCATTTGATCTCTGGCTCTTCTGCCTTTCTTAAAGCCAGCTTGAACATCTGCCTTAGTGCTCACAATAGCCCCACAGGGTTGGCTCAAATATCATCTCCAGTTTTTAATAGAAGAGGAAACTTAGGCTCAGAGAGGTTGATTAATTCACTAAAACCACACAGTGAATAATTAGTCACCGTAGGATTTCAAAACCTGGCATCCTGCCTGGCTCCCAGTCGTGCCCCCAGAGGCTATGCTAAGTCACTTCAGTCGTGTCTGACTCTTTGCAGCCCCGTGGACTGTAGCTTGCCATGCTGTTCTGTCCATGGGATTCTCCAGGCAGTAATACTGGAGAAGGTTGCCATTTCCTCCTCCAAGGGATCTTCCTGACCTGGAGATTGAACTGGCATCTCTTACATCTCCTGCACTGGCAGGCGGGGTTCTTACCACTAGCACCACCTGTGCCCACAAGGAGCTCTGAATTAAGTGGAGAAGACAGAGGGGCCCACTGGGCATAAAAACGTGTGGTGGCCAGTTAAGGGGTACAGAGGCCCCAGCGATGCAGAGAGACACCCGAGCGGAGGAAAAGCCAGGTCAGTTGGGCTTCATCATTATTGTAGGCATGCCCACTCGTCCGGCATAAGGACCAGCTCATACTTCAGAACCAACATCAACACGAAACATGCTTGCTGCCTGAGGTCAGAAAAATGAAATGGGTGGCCTGTGACCAGTCCCAGCACTGCCTCTCTTGCAGGTACAGATGCCAGTGGTGTCCTGAATCCAGAGGTCAGCCAGGGGTGAGGCAGGCCCTCACGCTGAGAAATGCAGGCGTTCCTGAGATGCTACATGTGCACTTTTAATAAATAAATCATATATTCCATTCTCAAAGGAATATATGTTTCAAAGAATCTTATGTTGACTAACTCTTTGTCAATTAGTAACATTTTATCAATGACTTTCCTGGTGGCTCAGATAGTAAAGCGGGGAAGGCAATGGCACCCCACCCTAGTACTCTTGCCTGGAAAATCCAACGGACGGAGGAGCCTGGTGGGCTGCAGTCCATGGCGTCGCTAACAGTCGGACAGACTGAGCGACTTCACTTTCACTTTTCTCTTTCATGCATTGGAGAAGGAAATGGCAACCCACTCCAGTGTTCTTGCCTGGAGAATCCCAGGGACGGGGGAGCCTGGTGGGCTGCCGTCTATGGGGTCACACAGAGTCGGACACGACTGAAGTGACTTAGCAGCAGCAGCAGCAGCAGATAGTAAAGAATCTGCCTGCAATGCAGGAAACCTGGGTTTGATCGCTGGGTCAGGAACCTCTGGAGAAGGGAATGGTAATCCACTCCAGCATTGTTGCCTCGAGAAATCCATGGACAGAGGAGCCTGGCAGAGTACAGTTTCACGGAGTTGTGAAGTCAGACACCACTGAGCGACTAACACACAAATCAATAAGTCCTGGAACTCGTATGTGTGTGGGGGTGTGTAGAGAGACAGAAGAATGGCGAGTCGGGAGAAGCATCCTCTCTGGCCTTGTCTTTCTGCTCTCAGTTCCTGATTGCTGCTTGCTCCCACCAGGCTGTGCGGGGAGCTTCTGGGGCTGAGGCTGGAATCAGCAGGGGCTGCCCTGAGAACATCACTGCAGAACTTCTCCAGGACAGGCCAACTAGTCAGGACGCTGCAGAGAAGTTTCCAGAGTCCCTTTTCTGCCCAGGGAACCCAGAGTTGGGTCTTTCTCATTTTCTCTGACGGTCCTTTCTTCTAAGTAACTCTGTTTATTTTCGGCTGGGCTGGGTCTGCGCTGCTGCACAGGCTTCTCTCTAGTCGTGGCGAGTTGGGGCTACTCTCCAGTGCGGTGTGCGGGCTTCTCCTTTTGGTGCTTCTCTTGTTGTGGTTCCCGGGTCCTACTTGTTGTTCAGTCGCTCAGTTGTATCTGACTCTTTGCAACCCCACAGACTGCAACATGCCAGGCTTCCCCGTCCTTCACCATCTCCCAGAGCTTGCTCAAAATCATGTCTGTTGAGTCAGTGATGCCATCCAACCATCTCACCCTCTGTCATCCCCTTCTCCTCCTGCCTTCAATCTTTCCCAGCATCAGGGTCTTTTCAAGTGAGTCAGTTCTTCATATCAGGTGGTCAAAGTATTGAAGCTTCAACTTCAGCATCAGTCCTTCCAATGAATATTCAGGACTGATTTCCTTTAGGATGAACTGGTTGGATCTTTTTTCAGTCTAAGGGACTCTCAAAAGTCTTTTCCAACACCACAGTTCAAAAAGCATCAATTCTTCAACACTCAGCCTTCTTTATAGTCCAACTGTCATACATACATGACTACTGGAAAAACTATAGCTTTGACTAGACAGACCTTTGTTGATAAAGTAATGTCTCTGTTTTTCAAAATGCTGTCTAGGTTTGTCACAGTTCTTCTTCCAAGGAGCAAGTGCCTTTTAATTTCATGGCTGAAGTCACCATCTGCAGTGATTTTGGAGCCCAAGAAAATAAAATCTGTCACTGTTTCCATTGTTTCCCCATCTATGTGCCATGAAGTGATGGGACTGGATGCCATGAAGTGATGGGACTGGATGCCATGATCTTCATTTTTTGAATGTTGAGTTTTAAGTCAGCTTTTTACTCTCCTCTTTCACCTTCATCAAGACGCTCTTCACTTCTGCCATAAGGGTGATATCATCTGCCTGTCTGAGGCTTTTGATATTTCTCCATGCAATCTTGATTCAAGCTTGTGCTTCATCTAGTTCAGCATTTCTCATGATGTAATCTGCACATAAGTTAAATAAGGAGGGTAGAAATATATTGCCTTGACATACTCCTTTCCCAATTTTGAACCAGCCTGTTGTTCCATGCCTGGTTCTAACTGTTGCTTCTTGACCTGCAAATGGTTTCTCAGGAGGCAGGTGAGGTGGTCTGGTATTCCCATCTCTTTAGGAATTTCCCAGGCTCAATGGTTGTGGCGCATGGGTTAGTTGCTCTGCAGCATGTGGGATCTTCCTAGATCAGGGATCAAATCTGTGTCTCCTGCATTGGCAGGAAAATTCTTTACACAACTGAGCCACCAGGGAGGCCCTCTCTGAATGATTCTCGAGGAATAAAATCTGGATAAAGCAAAGGGACAATGTTTACTTTGATTCGTGAAGTGTTTTTAATTCCAGATATTTACAAAGAAAACCTACTTGGATATAAAATTGAGGTAAGTTTAAAAATTATTATCATGGTGCTTGCACTAGTATGGGAATAGGCCCGAGCCCTTGGGAGCCCTGGATGGGCACTTTGGGGACCTGAGTACAGTGCAGGCTTAGAAGTAGGACAGAAAAATAGGGGGTGGAAGTGGGGCGTCTTCCCTGCTAAAGTCCACTTCTCAACTGAAAATGGCATGATTGTCCAGAACACTATGAAACTGTAGTCCAATTTCTAGACACTGTGGTATATTGTACAAAGAACAGAGCATGAGAGGTCAGAAGGGTGTTGTGGGGATGGAAGTCATCTCCGGATGTGCTGAGTGGTGAGGCGGTGCAGGCCTAGGGCAGGAGCTGACGCACATTGGCGACACTGGGCTGTGACACTGGGAATGCCGGGCAGATCCCACAGTGACCAGTGGACCTGCTGGCATTTTCTGGAATCAAGAAGTGTGCACAAAGTCTAAAAGGGGCAAGAGGGGCCTTGTCAGGCAGAGTGACAGGTGCCAGCCTGGCCTGATTTTTCTCTACATGGGAGTCCTGGCCCATCACATGTCTACAAAGTGCTTCAGGGTTCTCAGCGGAAGACTGCTGAGCAAATATAAAATATCTGAGCAACTTCTTCTGTGATTCATAATTGTTTAAAGGCAAAGAAAAGAAAAGCAAAGCCACAGGGCCCCAGGCCGATGGTCTGTCTGCTTTGGTATTTATTTCTATCATGCCCTCTGGAAATGGGAACAAGAGAAGGAACAAGCCCTCGCCAGTCCTTCTCCACAGCCCTGCACCCCGTGGGACCAGATGAGGTTATCAGACGAGGTCTCTCAAGGTACCTGCCCTCAGCCCCACCCCAGCCAACCTGCTTCCCACCCAAGCCAACAAGCTTCCTGCACAGTCATAGCCTCAAGGCTGTCAAAGCCTGTGTGAGGCCTGCAGGAACATAGCCTCAGCTGTCCTTATGCAGGCTGTATTTTAACAGCCCCATTTTACAGATTGCAAAACTAAGGCTTATAGAGGTGTTGGTGGTACAGCTCCATGATCTCCGTCAAATTCCCCTGAATTGAAAGGGCCTAAGCTTATCATCCCCCTATTTACCCCTCCCTGCTCACTTCTGTCCCTGTGCTGTCCCCTCAAGGCCATGTCCTCTGATGCCTGTGCCCAGGCTCCTGAAGGCCATCCTTGACCCCACACCGATGTCCCTGTTCCGGGCCTGTGGTCTCAAGGAGGAATATTCACCTTGGAACACTCCAAGGTCCTCTAGGGAACCATCCCCGGTGCACCCTCTCCCCTCCCATGCCCCACAGCCTCTGGGGAATCCCTGGAAAGGCCTCCCTACATGCCAAAGCCCTTCCTCATGACAACCGTGCTTCTGAAACTGGGTGGTCTGCATTGTTGGAGGCCTTTAAGCTGAACTCAGTGAGCCTGTGTCAAGGACAGTAAAAGGGACATCATGGCATGCAGGGCAGAGGCAAGGAACTCTTCCAGCTGGAAAATTCTGGGAGCCTCAGATCACCCAACTTGGCACATGGTCTGTCACCTAACTCAGGCCCTGGCCTCTCACTGGGGTGATCCCAGGAGCCTGGGCTGCCGCAGGATGAGGGTAAAGGTTTGCTCAACAAACACACCATGAGTTCCCATGTTCAGCACACAGCACAGCTTTGGCTTGCATGTGAGCTCTGGAAAGTTCTGTTGGCTAGATTTTAAGTGAAGCATCTGATGTCATCTAATGGCCCTGTGCCTGATACATAGTGGGTGTCTTATGACCCTTCATTGAATATAAGAATGAACAGATGAATGAGTCAGAGAATGATTTCCATGACGTGTTTTAAGCCAACAGCTGGGGCCACTGTATTTCTCTGGGCTGCAATAATAAAGTACTAGAGATTGGGATCTTAACTAATAGTTTATTTCCTTATAGTCCTGGAGGCTGAAAGTCTGAAATCAAGGCATCTGCAGGGTCAGTCTCCCCGAGGCCTCTCTCCTTGGCATATCAGTGGCCATCTTCTCCCGGTTTTCTCATATGGTCTTTACACTGTATGGTCTTTCCACTGTGCATGTCTGTGTCCCAATATCTTCTTCTCATAAGAGATTCAGTTCAGTTCAGTTCAGTTCAGTCGCTTAGTCGTGTCTGACTCTTTGTGACCCCATGAATTGCAGCACGCCAGGCCTCCCTGTCCATCACCAACTCCCGGAGTTCACTCAGACTCGCATCCATCGAGTCAGTGATGCCATCCAGCCATCTCATCCTTGGTCGTCCCCTTCTCCTGCCCCCAGTCCCTCCCGGCAGATTAGTCCCCTCTAATGACCTCATTTCCCCTTGGTGGTAGTTAGTCGCTAAGTCGTGTCCAACTCTTGTGACCCCATAGACTGTAGCCTGCAAGGCTCCTCAGTCCATGGGATTCTCCAATCAAGAACACTGGAGTGGGTTGCCATTGCCTTCTCCAGGGGATCCTCCCGATCCAGGAATCGAACCTGGGTCTCCTGCATTGCAGGTAGATTCTTTACTGACTGAGCTACGAGGAAAGCCCCCATTTTACCTTAATCAACCCTTTACAGGCCCCATCTCCACATACAGTCACGTTGAGATAAGAGGAGTTAGGACTTTAACACATCAGTTTTGCAGGGACACAATTCTGCCCATTACAGCCTCTGATTCATCAGTCACAAGGAGGATGTGGCTGAAGATGCCTGTGATCTGCAGGAAGAGATGCCTCATGGGGCTCCTTGTGGGGGAGCTCCTGCTTGCTGTCCCTCATGTGGTCTTTTCCCCTGTGCCCTGAGCTCTCCTCCACGTGCTATGTCCATGTCACTAGTGGCTCTGGCAGTGCCTGGGATTCTGTGCAACCTGCAGAGATCCCATTTCCCTTCCATCTTCATTCTTGGCAGTTTCATTCCTCTGTTGTAACTCCCCTCTGAAGTACCAGGCCTGGGACTGCAGACCAGCTTCCAAATGTTAGCTTAAATCTGTGTGCCTGATGCAGAGTGAGAGCAAACAAACTGAAACACTGAAATTTGGAGCAGAGAAAGGTTTATAGCAGGACCATACGAGAAGACGGGTGGCTCACACTCTAAAAAATCCCAAACGTCCCAAGACTTTTGGCTAAGCATTTTTAAAAGCTAAGTGAGAGAGAGTTGTTGAAAGATACATGATCAGCTAGTGCATAATTCTCTGATTGGCGATGGTGAGGTACAGGGTGGTGTCACAGGGTTTAACATTATCAAGTCTTAGGCTCCAAGAGGCTTGGGGCTATGAGCTCATGGTCATCAAGTAATTAACATCATCCATTTGGTGGTGGTGGATGGGGAGAGGGTTCACATCAGTAAAACAACTCAAGACATGTGCATCAGATACTATTATCTAGGTACTTTAGAGAGGAGCTTCAACTGAGGATATGGGGAAGGGCCTGTCCCAGGAAGGCAACACAGCGTCTGCTTAGTTACACCAACAAGCCTTTCCTGGCCTTTCCTGGCCACAAACAGGGCAGGAGCACATCGACCTGACCTGAGGACGTGATCTGTCTCAGGCCCTGCAGGTGGGTCTGACACGGGATATGGGAATATCCGTGGGTCTATAGGAATAGGGTCTCCGTGTCTACCACCTGGGCCTCTGCCCTACAATACCTTTATTCTTCTGTTCTTTGGTGGGAAATATTGCTGTCCATATGGCCTACTGGACCCTGGGCAGGTTGCTGAGCACTGTGCACCTGGCCAGGAGGTCCAAACGCCATCTGGCTCACGGTTGGTCAGTCAGGGTTGGGGACTGACCTCAGCAGGCCTGGAACGGGGCTGGGCACAAGGTCAGTTCTCAGCTGTCCTGGCTCTGTTGGCGTGGTCACTAGAGCCTGCTGGGACCTGAGAGCACAGGTGGGCAACCCAGAGACGGACCATGAACTCCCTTCCTAGAGGTTCTGTTGGGGAAACCCTGGGTCTTTTGGAGGCACCGGAAGACGGCACTTAGCATGTGCAGGAGTGATGACTTACCTTCACATGGATGTTGTGAACTGTGCGCTGCTCATCCCATGGTATTTTTTAAGTGTACTTTTCCATTTTCTTTTTGGCTGTGCTGGACTTTCACTGCTGTCCCCAGGCCCCCTCTGGCTGCAGTAGGGGGCTTTCACTGCTGTCCCCAGGCCCTCTCTGGCTGCAGTAGGTCGCTTTCACTGCTGTCCCCAGGCCTCCTCTGGCTGCAGTAGGGGGCTTTCACTGCTGTCCCCAGGCCCCCTCTGGCTGCAGTAGGGGGCTTTCACTGCTGTCCCCAGGCCCTCTCTGGCTGCAGTAGGTGGCTTTCACTGCTGTCCCCAGGCCCTCTCTGGCTGCAGTAGGGGGAGGCTTCTCTGGTTGCCGGGCATGGGCTTCCCACTGCAGTGGCTTCTCCTGTTGCAGAGCACAGCCTCCAGGGCATGCGGGCTTCCGCAGTCGTGGCGCGTGGGCTTAGTTGGCCCATAGCAGGTGGGATCTCCCTGGGCCAGGGATTGTCCTCTGAATTGCTAGGCAAATTCTTAACCACTGGACTGCCAGGGAACCCCATTCCACAGTATTTTTGAATTAGGTGTCGAACATGAAAAAGAAAAAAAATTGAAAAGTCATAGATTGGATTATTACTGATTTCAGCAATCTAGTAGGCCTTGCCAATTAGATACATATACAGGATAAAGGAAGAGGATGTGAATACATTTGTTTAAAATTAAATTGCTATCATTGTTTTAAAACACTGCTTATAACTTCACTGTCTAATTTTGTAACATATAATGAGTAAAAAAGATTATTGTATTTTTCATGTCCACAGGAGAAAAGTTAGATATTGTTATATTCTAAATTTTAATTAAATATCCATGTTGTCTTAAGTAATTGTGATATGTATGTTTTAGCGATTGACTGAATTATGTCTTTTTTCACAACGTGTTTTCTGAACAAAAATTATTATTAATGCTTAAATGTATAGACGTATCTATTCAACCATTTATTTCTGAGTCATAGATTCAGAAGTAATATTATTACACAAATGCTTTATCCAGGAAATTTCATTTCTCTTTAAATGAATCTAGAATTTCACTAAAAAAAAAAAAAACTTTTAAGAAGTGGTAAAATAAGAGGATGAAAGGGAAACTGAGGGAACTAGCTTAACACTTCCATAAATTCCAGTTTGGACAAGTTCCCCAGGCCAGGTGAGCCTGTTTCTTTGTAGCCAGAAGTTCATAGGAAATTTGGGGGCACTCGGGTTACTCTTGGGCGTCCCAGTTGGCAATGCAGAGACATGGTATAGAACCCGCCTGCCAATGCAGGAGACATGAGACTCGGATTCGATCCCTGTATCAGAAAGATCCCCTGGAGAAGGAAGTGGCAGCCTGCTCCAGTATTCTTGCCTGGAAAATCCCGTGACAGAGGAGCCTGGTGAAGTACAGTCTACAGGACTGCAAGAGCTGGACACGATGACAGCATGCATGGGTTGTTCCAGGACACAGAGGGGCCATCCATCGTGACAGCTTTCCGCTAGGATATTTGCAGTTGGGGAAGCACAGCTCTGCTGCCATCTGTAAAGGAGCCATTTTCTTCCTGTAGCTTCAGTGGCATTTTTTAAAAAAACAGACATTTTATTTGGGAATTGCTTTATATTTACAGAAAAGTTGCAAGGACTGTACAGAGTTCCATTTTTCCAGCCCAGTTTTTCCAGCCCTTAACATCTTACGTCAGCATGCCACACGGTCACAGCTAAAGAACTGGTATTGGGGGCATTATTCTTAACTCGATCAGCAGCTTATCCAGAGGCCACACCTCTGAATGTTCTGTACTATCCTTTCTCTGTGCCAAGATCCTATCCAGAACACCCTGTGACATTTAATCATCGTGTTCCCTCAGGCTTCCTTGCTGTGACAGTTTCTCAAACTTCCTGTTCCTGTTGGCCTAGAGAGTTTTGAGGAGGTCAGGTGTTTTGTCCATCGGTCGAGATGTGTCTGATGCTCTCTCACAGTTAGGCAGGGATTCCTGGTTATTGGGAGAAAGACCTTGGGGTGCCATTCTCACCCCATCAGGTCAAGGGCGCACACTCTCAACCTGGCTCATCACTGGCGACCTTGATCACCTGGCTGAGGTCACATCTGTCAAGTTTCTCCACTGCAGAGTTACTCCTTCACACCTGAGTCTTTGGAAGGAAGTGCTAACCACGACCCACACTCTAGGGGTGGCATCTATTGCATGCGTTGGAGCTATCTACAAAAATTATTTGGAATTCGTCTGTAAGGGAGTTTTGCCTATTCTCCCCATTTATTCATTCAGTCAGTAATGGACTCATGGGCATTTAATTTTACATTTTAAATTACGATGCAAAGCTATAGTGTTTATTTATTTTTTTGCTGAAATTGCTCAGGCTTGGTCACTGGGACCCATTTCGAGTTAGTCCCTCTGCTGTGTTCCTTTGATGGGTGGCCTTGATCCTTTTGTCTCCCCATTTATTCATTCAGTCAGTAATGGACTCATGGGCATTTAATTTTACATTTTAAATTACGATGCAAAGCTATAGTGTTTATTTATTTTTTTGCTGAAATTGCTCAGGCTTGGTCACTGGGACCCATTTCGAGTTAGTCCCTCTGCTGTGTTCCTTTGATGGGTGGCCTTGATCCTTTTGTTCTCTGAGCTCCCCTTTTGCTCTCTGTTCTGTAGCTCACCTCACAGGCTTTGATTCTCCAGGCAAGAGTACTGGAGTGGGTTGCTATTGCCTTCTCCAGGGGATCTTCCCGGCCCAGGGATCGAACTCAGGTCTCTAGCATTCCAGACAGATGCTTTAACCTCTGAGCCACCAGGGAAGGCCCTAGAACCAGCCATGTATCCCTATATCTGCTAGGGATGCAGAGCTGCAAGATGGAGTCCCTGAACACAAGGAACTAGCAGTCAGTCCAGCTAAAAGGCAGGAGGGAGTGCCAAGGGTCACAGGGGCTCTGCTTCAGTGCGGGGGAATGACTTCCTGGTTAAGGGTCCCCAGCCGACCAGATGGGTAAGGTGAAGACTCGGGGAGGCAGGGGTGCTGGTGGTCAAAGATAACAGTGAGGAGGGGGAGGACAAGTCCACTCCCTCCTGCTTGAGGGGACTGTTATCTCCTCTTTGCTCCAGACATCTTGAGAAGAGCATGCAGATGGATCTGTGTATATTCTGATTCTGTTAAGAGTGAGCTTGGCTGTAGAGACAGAAAACCCCACAATTGGGGCATTGACTAGCACCAGATTTTCATATCACACACATGCTGATCACATCTGCTTAGGACAGTCTATCTTTCCTCTCTGCTGGCATCCTGTTTGTCCTGATGCTCTTTGCTGTGGGTTTCCTGGGCTGCTACTCTGCGTGCCACTCCAGCGAACCAAAAGGAAGGAGAGCACAGGACTTCTGCTTTTCCCAGTGAGGCCTGCTTGTCACTGGGGAAGGGAAAGCACCCCCAGTACCCTCAGGAGGGAGCCCAGCAGGGTTCGATCAGAGGCTGCTCCTGGGGCACAAAGAAGATGGGCAGTCCTCCTGTTCTCAATATGGAGAGAGAGCCCAGAGATCAGTCAGTTCTTCCTGGGGTGGTTCCAGTGCTGGGTACAGCTCTTGGGCAAAGAGCATCCCAAGGGAGTGTAGCTGGCTCTGCAATAGTGACTCAGATCCCTCCCCAGCGAACATTCACTGACCTGGCCACTGGGAAGCAACACTCAGCCATCAGCCTCCTTTGGGGATATCCGAAGCTGCAAAGGCTGGCCTTGTCTGAGGTCGCCCCTGCTTTGGGAGTGGCTCACAACCAAGACTGACCCTTGTGGCCCAGGAAACTCCCAGCACTCCCTGGGGCGGGTCGCTGCACCACTCTTCCATGTCACTTCCCAGGGCGTGATCCCCAGTCGTGATCCCTGATCGTGACCGTCTAGGATCCCACTTCCCTGGGACCCGGTGGGGCCAGCAGCACAGAGAGTTAGTGTGTGTCCAGACAGTGGGTTCCTGGAGCCCACCTTGCAGAAGCTGGTGTGCCTGTGCATTTTCAGGGAGAGAGTACCAAGGTTCCATAGACTTGCAAAAGGTTCTGGGGTATAGGAAAGGCAAGGCATTGAATTGTGGGTAAGGACTGTGTGTTGAGGGGAGAAGGAAAGGGAGGAGAGGGTGATGGTCCCAGGGGGCTCTAGAGGGACATGGTATCTTAAGGCACGTCCTCCCACTCCTGCTCCACCCTTTCCTCACAGCACTGTGGGGCCAGGTAACTATATCTTGTATCATGTTTCCCACTGCCCATTTCAGGGACTCTTTGGACAATATCAACTTTTAGGACAAAGGAATTAAAAAAAAAAATCCAAGTCAGTGCTCATGTATTACCTTTGATCTAAGGACAAGAATGTATCAGACTTTTGCCATGGCCAAGACCATCTTTATGGCAATGACAAGCTTCTTAAAAAGTTCTTTCAGAATTCTCGGCCTAGAGGAACCAGACTGAAGCTGCAGAGAGGGGTTAAGGAGACAGAGGTATCAGTGCTTCCTGGCCAGCACCCACCCGTGGAGTGCTGGGAAGGGAACTGCCACTCTTGGCATATGCCTGCTTTTCCCTCCTCCAAACTGGTTTGAGACTTTTGTTTTCAGATTTGAGATATTTTTGGATGGGTAAGGATGGAAAAAAATGTGCACTCCCTTTTAGATAATTGCTACATGCCTTGTTTTTGTTTAAATTCTTGGGAATTCAAAAGGTCAGTCTGTGAAGTTCAGAGTCCCTGGACTCAGGACAGCCTCATGGGGCATGGGCCACCCCTTAGGAGCCTCTGGGCCAGGTGTGGAGTCTGTACTTCAGTGAATCAAGGAGCCAGCTGCATGGGTTAGCAGAGAATACAAGGGGACACCAGGCTCAGGG
Organism: Oreotragus oreotragus; assembly: GCA_006410675.1. Lineage (NCBI taxonomy): Eukaryota > Metazoa > Chordata > Mammalia > Artiodactyla > Bovidae > Oreotragus > Oreotragus oreotragus. Next base: position 94,120 of record SJYX01001242.1, on the reverse strand, counting down.
TGCCTTCCACCTTCCGAAGACTCTGTAGGTGTGAGGACAGACACTGCATGAATGGGTGTCTAACTCACCATGGTCCCAGAAACAAGGGTGAATCCCAGCTTCTTAGGCGTGGATTCCCTTTTTTTCCCTAAGCCTTTATTTATTTGTTTATTTTTGGCTGTGCTAGGTCTTCACTGCTGTGCACAGGCTTTCTCTAGTTGTGGCCAATGAGGGCTCGTGTCTTCACTGCGGTGCACAGGCTTAGGTGCTCCTTGGCATGTGGGATCTTCCGGAACCAGGGATTGAACCCATGTCGCCTGTGTTGGTAGACAGATTCTTAACCACTAGACCGCCAGGGGAGCCCTAGCTGTGGAATCTTGGGCAAACTTACCAACCCAGCTCCTGCAAGTGGATACTGGATATTGCAATACCTCATGATACCTCATACCTCATATTGCAATACCAAATTCACGTAGTCATTCAGCTAGTATGGCCTTGATGTTGTGCTAGATTTTGTGATGCAAAGGTGCAGGATAGACTTGTTGGCTCTTATCACCACCATCACCCTCTGCTCCCCACCCCAGGGAGTCTAGTGGGAGAGACATTTAAGCAAAGACACAGCTCAGTACATTTGAGCTGAATGGATGAGCAGAGTATTTGGAAAAATAAAATTAGGCTGGCTTGTCAGCTTGATCGTCCTGGATCCTTATCGTACTCTGTAGTTGACCCGAGAGTGACCTCGGGCAAGTTACTTATGATTTTAGCCTATCAGTAAAAGGAGATAGACAGTACTATTACCTGCCTCGCTCCCATTTAGGGGTCAGCTGGGTGTGGCCTCCCCACCTCCCCTGAAGCTCTTTCCCGCCACACCTCCTGTTTCATCCCGTTACCTCTTGGGCTGAGGTGTCCTAGAGGGCAGAAAAAATGCCTGCTCTGTTTCCCAGGCCTGGGGCTCAGGGTTCAGGAAGCTTTAGCCTCAGGGAATGAATGCACTGCTCAGCTTGGAATGAGAGTCCAGTGATTTTGACTTCTTGAGAAATCAGAGCAGTGCAGTTCAGTTCAGTTTAGTCGCTCAGTCGTGTCTGACTCTTTGCGACCCCATGGACTGCAGCATGCCAGGCTTCCCTGTCCATCACCAACTACCAGCTGCTAAGTCACTTCAGTCGTGTCCGACTCTGTGTGACCCCATAGACGGCAGCCCACCAGGCTCCCCCGTCCCTGGGATTCTCCAGGCAAGAACACTGGAGTGGGTTGCCATTTCCTTCTCCAATGCATGAAAGNCTTTTTCCTCTATTTCTTCGCACTGTTCACTTAAGACTTTCTTATCTCTTCTTGCTATTTTCTGGAATTCTGCATTCAGTTGGGTGTTCCCTTTCTCCTTTGTCTTTCGCGTCTCTTTATTTCCTCACCTTTTTTTTTTTTTTTTGAGACGGTTTTGGCCACTGCCTCCTGTACAACATTACGAACTTTTATCCATAGTTCTTCAGGCACTCTACCAGATCTAATCCCTTGATTCTATTCATCACCTCCACTGTATAAGCATAAGGGATTTGATTTAGCTTGTATCTCAGTGGTATTCATTTAACATTTAATAAATGTTGAATGACTCTAATTTAGCTTTTAAATAAAAACTTTATAGTTACTATCAATAAACACAATTTCATGTATTTTCATCCTAGTCATTACTATTCAATTTTATCTTCTACAATGTACAGTAATCCAGTGGATCTGTAGATAACTAATGCTTTACTGTATAAGGCAAAAACATATATGTGAGAACAAGTTGCCATATCCAAGAGAAAGAAGACTGCAGCTCAACTACTGGAATTTTTCAGGAATAATGGTATAGTTCAAAACTACCTGTTTATAAGAATTTCAGCATAAAAGACATATATAAACATTTGACTTTGTAAGGCGGAGGTGGGTTGGGGGGAGCAGGGGCTCTCCCGCAGCCTGCTGCCTAAGGCTGAACCGGGAAAGAGGCTGCCTTTCTGGAACAACAAGAGAAGGTGTCGAAGGCACTCAGAGAAGAAGGGACAGCAGGCTCGCTGTCGAAGCAGGACAGACCCAAGGTCAATTGCCAACTCCGATTCAGCTGGTTAAGTCAGCAGAGCTTGGACACTTGTGCAGAAAATCCAGAGAAAAGAGTCACCCCAGCCAGAGCTCTGCTGTGGAAGTGAACAGAAAACGTTCACATGCTTGCGTGCTGAGTCGCTTCAGTCATGCCTGACTCTTTGTCACCCCGTGGACTGCAGCCCACCAGGCTCCTCTGTCCATGAGATTTTCCAGGTCAAGGACACTGGAGTGGGTTGCCATTTCCTTCTCCAGAGGATCTTGCCAACCCAAGGATTGAACCCGGGTCTCCTGCACTGCAGGCAGATTCTTTACCGACTGAGCTACAAGGGAAGCCCCACAAATACTCTAATTTTTGTGTTTAATTTGACCTGAAGAGTGACAGCCTGTGAAACCAGTCAGTAAGTTTTTCTTTCACTGAACCTTGAGCACCAGCCTCTGCTAGTTCCAGACTTTTCTTCTGCAGCTTCCTCTCCTCTCCCGACGTACATAGAATTGAAAAGTCTTAGGATCTTGCTCTGGATTAGACTTTGGCTTAAGGGAAGATTGTGGTTGTTTCGCTCTTCTGTCCAGACCACTGAAACTTTCCCCATATCAGCAATAAGGCCAGTTTGCTTTCTTCTCATTCGGGAGGAACACTTTTCATTTCCCTTAAGAATTTTTTCTCTGCATTCACAACTTGGTTAACTTGCATTAACAGCAAGTTGCACTCACAACATGTTTGTTCCAAGAGGCCTAGCTTTCAACCTGTCTTGGCTTTCAACGTGCCTTCCTCACTAAGTTCATCATTTCCAGCTTTAGATTTAACACAAGTGATATTTGACTCTTTCACTTGAAACACTAGGAGGTCAATGTAGGGTTATTAACCAGCCTAAGTTCAATATTGTTGTGTCTCAAGGAACAAGGAGTGGGAGAGAAGGGGAAATAGCCCATGGGTGGAGCAGTCAGAACATGCACAACATTTATCAGTTGAGCTCACCATCTTATATGGGCGTGGTTTGTGGAACCTCAAAATAATTACAATAGTAGTATCAAAGATTGCTGATCACAGACCACCATAACAAATAAAGTGATAATAAAAAAGTTGAAAATACCATGAGAGTTACCAAAATGTGACACAGAGACGTAAAGTAAGCAAGTGATGTTGGGAAAAAATATGCTGTTAGACTTCCTCAAGACAGGGTTGCCACAGAACTTTATTTTGTAAAAATCACACTGTTTATGAAGAGCAATAAAGTGAGTTGTGTCTGTATACTGAGAAGTTTAAGAAGAAAACTTTTTAAGAAGATTGTCACTCAAGGTCTCTCTCCCCTCCCCCAAATTTCTACCACTAACATTTGTGTGTCTTCCCTTTTAGGTTTTTCTCGGTGGATATTAGAAATACAAGCTATTTAAAAATCCTAAAGGAAATCATCCCTGAACATTCACTGGAAGGACTGATGCTGAAGTTGAGGCTCCAATACTTTGGCCACCTGATACAAAGAAATGGCTCATTGGAAAAGACCCTGATGCTGGGAAAGATTGAAGGCAGGAGAAGGGGACGACAGAGGATGAGATGAAAAGGTCCACCTAGTCAAGGCTATGGTTTTTCCAGTGGTCATGTATGGATGTGAGAGTTGGACTGTGAAGAAAGCTGAGTGGTGAAGAATTGATGCTTTTGAACTGTGATGTTGGAGAAGACTCTTAAGAGTCCCTGGGACTGCAAGGAGATCCAACCAGTCCACCCTAAAGGAAATCAGTCGTGGGTGTTCATTAGAAGGACTGATGCTGAAGCTGAAACTCCAATACTTTTGCCACCTCATGCAAAGAGTTGACCATTGGAAAAGACCCTGATGCTGGGAGGGATTGGGGGCAGAAGAAGGGGATGACAGAGGATGAGATGGCTGGATGGCATCATGGACTCAATGGACATGAGTTTGGGTGAACTCCGGGAGTTGGTGATTTTCAAGGAGGCTTGGTGCTGCAATTCATGGGGTCGCAAAGAGTCGGACACGACTGAGTGACTGAACTGAACTGAACTGAATGCATCAATCTCTGTTGCACTTCAGAGCCTCAAATCCTACCTTCGGTCCATACCTTCTTCCTTTTCTCTAGTCTGCCCTTGTTTTTCTGAATTACTTATTCCCAGGATTTTTAATTAAAGAAGTCCAGACATGAATATATTTATTAATTAATAATATCAGTGTCTCCTTTGAGGACTGTCACGTGGTGAAGCCACAGCAACACCAACGATGTGCATATATTAGGTGTCTTAAGTGAGTTCAGGTCATCCTTGTTTTCCTGAATTACTTATTCCCAGGATTTTTAATTAAAGAAGTCCAGACATGAATATATTTATTAATTAATAATATCAGTGTCTCCTTTGAGGACTGTCACGTGGTGAAGCCACAGCAACACCAACGATGTGCATATATTAGGTGTCTTAAGTGAGTTCAGGTCTTAGATTCAATTGTTAATTCAAGAGGTTTATCACAGTTGATCAGTTCAGTCAGTTCAGTCTCTCAGTTGTGTCCTACTCTGTGTCCCCATGGACTGTAGCACGCCAAGCCTCCTGTCCATCATCAATTTCCAGAGTTTACTCAGACTTATGTCCATCGAGTCAGTGATGCCATCCAACCATCTCATCGTCTGTCGTCCCCTTCTCCTCCCCCCTTCAAGCTTTCCCAGCATCAGGGTCTTTTCAAATGAATCAGCTCTTCGCATCAGGTGGCCTAAGTGTTGGAGTTGAAGCTTCAACCTTAGTTCTTCCAATGACTATTCAGGACCGATTTCCTTTAGGATCTCCTTGCTGGTTGGATCTCCTTGCTGTCCAAGGGACTCTCAAGAGTCTTTTCCAACACCACAGCTGATAATCACCATTTATAAAAAGGAAAGATAACAAACAGAGACTACATCTACTTGCTTATGTTGGGTCCTAAAAAAGCAAAAGGAACAAAAAGATCTGTTCCTTAGTGTCTATGTTAATATTTACCTCTTCCTCTTGCACGGTGGGGTCAGTGCAACATGGGTCAGAACCTCCATGTTCTGAAAGTCCTCTCTCTCTCCTCCGCCCTCCTCATTATGTTCCAGAACCACTGAGCTACCTAATCATGGTCCCTGGAGCATGAAGTGCCCTCTTCTCTGGCGAAAACTCTTCCTTTCCCATCCAAGGAAGGCTGTCTCCCTCCAGAAAGACCTAAGGCCCCCTGCCATCACCTAGGGGACTTCTGTGTTCATCCTTTGGACCACCTGCAGCCAGCCAGTCCCTCCAAGCACCAGGTTTTCATCATCTTTGGTCAACAGCCAAAATGGGAGTCCCTCTGTCAATCTCTTCAGTCAGTTCAGTCACTCAGTCATGTCCAACTCTTTGTGACCCCATGGACTGTCCCCGGAGTTTACTCAAACTCATGTCCATCGAGTCGGTGATGCCATCCAAACATCTCATCCTCTGTCATCCCCTTCTCCTCCCACCTCCATCCTTCCTAGCATCAGGGTCTTTTCCAATGAGTCAGCTCTTCGCATGAGGTGGCCAAAGGATTGGAGTTAGCTTCAACATCAGTCCTTCCAATGAATATTCAGGACTCATTTCCTTTAGGATGGACTGGTTGGATCTCCTTGCAGTCCAAGGGACTCTCAAGAGTCTTCTCAAACACCACAGTTCAAAAGCATCAATTCTTCGGCACTCAGCTTTCTTTATAGTCCAACTCTCGCATCTATACATGACTACTGGATCTCTTAGACACACTCTAACCTCCAAAGAGCTCTCAGTTTCCTTGTCCTTGATCACCTCCTACGCCTGCTCCCTTCTCTCCGTAACCTTTCCCCAAGAGCCCTCTGGAACTTCATTCCATGATAAACTCTCTCTTGCCCACAACCATGTCACAGTGGGTCTCCCCTTCACCTCTTTGGGCTAAACAAGTCCCAGCTCATCACCGCAAGGTCACCACTCCTCCCCTGTCACTTTCCCAAGGAGATGCCATTCATCCAGACTGGACCCAAGAGCAGGAGGAGAAACACACTGTCAGCTCCCAGTGACAGCTTACCCATTCATGCTAATGCAGAACTAGCCTGTATACTGTCCTCTGTCAATGTCAGATGGCAACCTGCATCATTCTTCATCCTCATTCAAGGAGCCTTTGGCACCTTACTCAATCTTCCTCTCCACCCCTAGTCCTGCCATTGTCCCGAGTAGCTTCAATCTTAGTTCTTTGCTCTCAAGAGAGAATCCACCCCACAGCACTTAGGCCGCCCTTCCCTTGGCCACCCCTGGACCTTGCCATCACCCTGAACTGTTCTGCCTATGACATCTTAAATCCGATAGCTTACTGTGATCAAAAGACACCATTTTTCACTCCAGCCATCATCATCACATCTGTATTTTATTTCAGCAAGACCTTCTGTATCTCGAATCCTCTGCTTTCTCCTTCTCTTTCAACCCCCACCTGGTTTTACTTCCTCCCTGTCAAATCCCTCCCTTCCCGGTTTCCCTAGCAAACCCAGACTCCATGACACATCACATCACTGTCTTACAGACATCCTCACTCTCCTCTCTTGGCTTCAGGAACACTATTAATATCCCTCCCCTAAATCCCCTTTTCAGTATGTTTTTCTCCTTTCCCTTAAGTGTCAGTTTTCTTGAGTGCCTATTGGATTCTTCCCACGATCCCCTGATAATCTCATGTACACTGCTTGCCTATTTCTGGCAATTAATTTTTTTGTCCAAGATTCCAAGCCATTTGCTTTGCAGTTTCTTTTCACAAGGAGACTATACAAAATTGGCCTGTATGCAGGTCAAGAAGCAACAGTTAGAACCCGACATGGAACAACAGAGTGGTTCCAAATTGGGAAAGGAGTACATCAAGGCTGTATATTGTCACCCTGATTATTTAACTTACATGCAGAGTACATCATGTGAAATGCCAGGCTGGATGAAGCACAAGCTGGAATTAAGATTTCCAGGAGAAATATCAATTACCTCAGATAATGCAGATGACACCATCCTTATGGCAGAAAGTGAAGAGGAACTAAAGAGCTTCTTGATGAAGGTGAAAGAGGAGAGTGAAAAGCTGGCTTAAAACTCAACATTCAAAAAACAAAGATCATGGCATCTGGTCCCATCACTTCAAGGCAAATAGATAGGGAAACAATGAAAACAGTGACAGATTTTATTTTCTTGGGCTCCAAAATCACTGCTGATGGTCACATGAAATTAAGACACTTGCTCCTTGAAAGAAAAGCTATGACAAACCTAGAAAGCATATTAAAAAGCAGACACATTACTTTGCCAACAAAGGTCCATATAGTCAAACTATGGTTTTTCCAGTAGTCATATGGTCCTTCCAATAATCCAGAGATTATTCCATGCTTGTGCCAAACATTTTTAAATATTATATAGTTTCTTTTATTGAAATATATTATATCCAGATTTTGTTTATGAAGTTTACTTGTACGGAAATCAATCCTGTTGAGTCAGTTCTCAACTTTCTTTTTTGCCTTTAGAAACAAGAGTGACACCAAGTTTTAAAACTCCTATTTTTCAAACTCTGCTGCTGCTGCTGCTGCTAAGTCGCTTCAGTCGTGTCTGACTCTGCAAGCCCATAGACGGCAGCCCACCAGGCTCCCCCGTCCCTGGGATTCTCCAGGCAAGAACACTGGAGTGGGTTGCCATTTCCTTCTGCAATGCATGAAAGTGAAAAGTGAAAGTGAAGTCGCTCAGTCGTGTCTGACTCTTAGTGACCCCATGGACTGCAGCCTTCCAGGCTCCTCCGTCCGTGGGATTTTCCAGGCAAGAGTACTGGAGTGGGGTGCCATTGCCTTCTCCATTTCAAACTCAGATCACTGCAATATTTTGTGAAAAATATATAAGATCTTGAACTTTTCTTCAGCCATAGAGCCTTCAATGGAAACTGACTAAAACTTTGAAACCTGGGAAAAGATGTATTTTGTACCATACATCCCTATATGTGCATGCTCAGTCACTCATTCATGCCCAACTCTTTGGGACCCCATGGACTGTGACCCACCAGGCCCCTCTGTCTGTGGAATGGGTTGCCATTTTCTACCCCAGGGGATCTTCCCAACTCAGGGACCAAAACCCGAATCTCTTGCATCTCCTGCATTGGCAGGCGGATTCTTTACCATTGTGCCACCTGGTAATCCCCAATACATCCCTATAATATGCTGTATTTTGAAGATATCAATTGATCACAGTCTTGGCCTCTGCTGATCTAAATCCAGCCATAGGCTTCAATAAAGAGACAGCTCTTGGCCCCTCATTTCATAGGAAAATACACCAATATGTCCTCTAAATTTAAATACCTATTCAAATTGTTCCCAAAGAAAAGTTACTAGGAAAGTTTTTCCTGCTGAGAGGCAGTGGAAGTCCACTGGAGTCTGCCTGAGGCTTAGTGTTCATCCCCAGGCTGGTCTGAGAAAGGATTTGAGGACTCAAAAGCCTCCTGATGAAAGTGAAAGAGGAGAGTGAAAAAGTTGGCTTAAAGCTCAACATTCAGAAAACGAAGATCACGGTATCTGGTCCCATCACTCCATGGGAAATCAATGGGAAAACAGTGTCACACTTTATTTTTGGGGGCTCCAAAATCACTGCAGATGGTGATTGCAGCCAGGAAATTAAAAGACGCTTACTCCTTGGAAGAAAAGTGATGACCAACCTAGATAGCATATTCAAAAGCAGAGACATTACTTTGCCGACTAAGGTCCATCTAGTCAAGGCTATGGTTTTTCCAGTGGTCATGTATGGATGTGAGAGTTGGACTGTGAAGAAGGCTGAGCACCGAAGAATTGATGCTTTTGAACTATGGTGTTGGAGAAGACTCTTGAGAGTCCCTTGGATTGCAAGGAGATCCAACCAGTCCATCCTAAAGGAGATCAGCCCTGGGATTTCTTTGGAAGGACTGATGCTGAAGCTGAAACTCCAGTACTTTGGCCACCTCATCCCAAGAGTTGACTCATTGGAAAAGACTCTGATGCTGGGAGGGATTGGGGGGAGGAGAAGGGGACAACCGAGGATGAGATGGCTGGATGGCATCACGGACTCAATGGACATGAGTCTGAGTGAACTCCGGGAGTTGGTGATGGACAGGGAGGCCTGGCGTGCTGCGATCATGGGGTCGCAAAGAGTCAGACACGACTGAGCGACTGAACTGAACTGACCTGACCTGAAGAGATTAGCAAAGAGGTCATAATGAGTAGGGGCTTCTCAGGTGGCTCAGTGGTGAATCTGCCTGTAAGGCAGGAGGCTTAGAAGACTCAGGTTCGAGGCCCGGAGAAGGAAATGGCAACCCACTCCAGTATTCTTGCCTGGATAATTCCATGGACAGAGGAACCTGGTGGGCTACAGTCCATGGGGTGGCAACAAATTGGGCCATGACTTAGCGACTAAACAACAGTGAAGATGAGTAGAAGACAAGTTCTTCACCTTTACTAGGGCAGATTCGAGTTCCAAAGCTCACTTGCAAAAGGAAAAACTTATGTGACTTTCTTTTGCAGAAACATGAAAATCAAGAAAGGCCCTTGCTCAGCAAAGAGCGGGGCAGATGGTGAAGGAGCACGGACTCCTTTCCCAGGGCAGCCCCACGTGGGCTCGTCTTGGCGCTGGAGCACAAGCCGGGCCACCCCCCTGCCAGCACACCCTCAGAGCCAGCCGGCTGGGCTGGAGCAGGTGGCCTGGTGTTCCCAGGCACACTCAGGAGACATCCTCCCAGGAGAGGATGCTCCAGGGGAGACATACCGCACTCAGTTCAATGGGCAGTGATGTTAAGTGCTTACTTAACATGTATCAGGCACGGTGTGAGACACTGGGGATGAAAGTCTGAACAAGGCCACCTTCTGCCCTTAACTGGTCCCAAACGAGCCCAAGAAACAGGCAGTTGAGTCACAACTGAGCTGGGTTTCCTCCAAACCTCTAGAGCCAGGAAGCAAACCCCAATCTTTCCTTCCAAAGCTCACTGTTCTAAGAACTGGCAGAGGCTTGGAAAGAGCTGCATTCTTGAGATACATAATGTCCTAATTAGTGGCTATCCTCCAAGGCCAAACAAAGCAGCCTGGGAGCAGACTTCAAAGCCACTCATCTGATGACAGACTAGGACACAGAATGACTTGAAATGAGAATAAGCCCTGGCTGAGCTACATTTTGCTAGCATTCCAATTATCACCACTGCTGGCATGCCCAATTTATTCACTCAGAAGAGCTTTCTTCTCTTTGTCATCCCACAGCAGCGATAAACTGTTCTTCCGTAGACCCCAAAGTGAAATATTAACAAAATCAATAATTAAAAGGTGTGTAAATTTGACCCTGAAAAATACCATTTTGCTTGAATTCAGGAAGAGAGCTTTTAAAAGCTAGAAATCTGTGAAACTGAGTCATTATATCCCAAAATATGCTTTACTATATACCAAGTTAAAAGTAAACTGGTCTTTAAAAAAATCCAGAAATTCTAAAAATATAATCTTTTAAACTCATTGTCCTTGCCCCCCCAGCAGTTTGTGCTGCTTTTTCTATTTCTTGATGATGTATTGCTCTGTATAATTATTTTCATTTAATTAGCAACATTACCTTTATACATGTGACTCATGTAATTTTCTGAAATTATATCATGGTTTACCATCCTGGCTCACATATAAATATAGAATTGTGTATAACAGTAGCCATTTATTTTTTATATCAAAGAAATACATTTTCAAATAATTTCTGGAGAATTGTGTGCTTCAAACCCATTCCTCTGGTTCCTTTCACTAAAGCTCTCTTAAAATTCAATATATTCCATTCATAGATTCCTCACTGAAATGGAGGTCTTAGGCCTCCTCCCTCAAGCAGGTTCTCAGTTTAGGATCACAGCACTATTAAAAACAAGTTGATTACTAAAGCCCTGAACATTTGTTGTTCAGTCATTCAGTCGTGTCTGACTCCTTGCAACCCCATGGCCTGCAGCACACCAGGCTTCCGTGCCCTTCACCATCTATCAGAGCTTCCTCAAACTCATGTCCACTGAGTTGGTGATGCCATCCAACCATCTCATCCTCTGTCATCCCCTTCTCCTCCCGCCTTCAATCTTTTCCAGCATCAGGGTCTTTTTTAACGAGTCAGCTCTCCGCATCAGGTGGCCAAAGTATTGGAACTTCAGCTTCAATCCTGAACATAACTTTACAATTTTCCAATCATCATTAAATAAGAACTGGAAACCACGTGGATTATCTTGGGCAACATACAAATGTCAGCTGACTTGGTTTAAAGCCAGGGTTTGCAAATCCCCCGGGGTCTTAGCAAGGTGGCGGGAGGGCACGCCAAGGGCTGGACTGCTTCTTGGCTCCACACCTCCGTCAGCTAGAGCAGCTCAGTTATCGTACATGCCATTGGGTGAGTTGATTCAGATATCCTCCTGCTCGCTCGCTTGCTTTCACCACCACCCCGCCTTTCTTTTTCTAGGAGGTGTATCCTGTGCATAGGTCCTTCCCTTCTCCTCCTGAGCATTCGGTCTTAAGGCACTGGGTGGACCACAGGAAGGGAGGGGTCTGTTCAGAGGAGCCTGGTGGGGGTAGGGGGTCAGAGAAAGAGAGGAGAGTGCATTGGGGAGGGTGGTGATAGGGTGAGGAGGGCAGGAAGCCTGGTGTGGTGAGCCAAAGCCCAGAGCGGGCAAGATGTCTACATGCGGGGAGCTGGAGCCTGGCATGGGTGGGTCGGTTGGAGCCAGAGTTCCTCACCCAAGCACAGTGAGGAGGAAGGGCATTCCCACAAGGGTAAGGCTTCAGGCCTGGTGTCAAAGCGGGATGCAGGGTGCTCGGTGGGGAGTGGGCATGACCCACGGATGGAGTCAGAGCCCACACAGAGTCAAGTGTCCCCGTGTGTGGATGGCTCAGAATGGCATGGCTAGGCAGGGTGAGGAGGGCATCCTCACAGGTCCCCTGAAAAAAGCAGGTCACCAAAGACCACACAATGTATGACCCGCCTTGTGACACGCCCACGTAAGGCAAATCTATACATAGAAAAGTGGATTAGCGGTTGGCTGGGGCTGGGGAGATTGGGGAGTAAAAGGGGAGTGACTGCTAATGTGTGCAGGGCAACTTTTGAAGTGATGAAAATGTTCTGCAAACAGTGGTGATGGTTTTAAGATTATAACAAAAACCACTGAATTGTATTTTCAGCTTAATTTTTTAATTGCATGCTTTAAATGGATGAACTCTACGGTAAGTGAATTATATCTCAATAAAGCTAAAATTAGAGTAAAGCACATCATTTCCTCAAAACATTAAGCTGACTGGAGTAAAGTCTGATTAAAGCGATACTGACCACAGTACTCCTTTTTTCTTGATAAACTGTTAGCTAATACCATCAAAGCTTTATAGCAATCACTTCAACTAATGTCAATAATCAAATATAACAATGGTTTGGATGGTGAAGACAACATAGCATTAGCAATGTCATCAACCAACTTCCACTACCTTTTCTATTACTACTCAATTATAAGGATAACATTATCAAGCCAAGCAATTCTGTTGCCAATTTGTTTTTGCCAAACACTACATTTAGGGTGGATGCAAAGAGCAATACTGTTGGTTAAAAGGCTTAAAAATTCTACTTTCTAGGGTTGAAATTTGGTATATTAAGTATATCGTTGCAAAAAATTTTTCTTACTTCAGATGCCAAAGTAACTTTTAAGAAAGTTTATATTTTTAAGAGAATGTCATTAAAAATAACCATTATAGAAATGACCCTTAAGTTTAAAATATAACAGATACTTCATAAATATTGTTCAGTCACAAAGTCACATCAGACTCTGCAGCTCCGTAGACTGCAGCACACCAGGCCTCTCTGTCCTTCACCATTTTCAGTTTGCTCACACTCATGTCCATTGAGTCGGTGATACCATCCAACCATCTCATCCTCTGTCATCCCCTTCTCCTCCTGCCTTCAATCTTTCCCAGCATCAGGGTCTTTTCTAATGAGTTGGTTCTTTACATCAGGTAGCCGAAGTACTGGAGCTTCAGCTTCAAAATCAGTCCTTCCAATGAATAGTCAGGGTTGATTTCCTTTAGGACTGACTGGTTGGATCTCCTTGCCGTCCAAGGACTCTCAAGTGTCTTCTCCAGCACCACAGTTCAAAAGCATCAATTCTTGGGTGCTCAGCCTTCTATATGGTCCAACTTACATCCATACGTGACTACTGGAAAAACTATAGCTTTGACTATATGCACCTTTGTTGGTAATGTGATGTCTCTGCTTTTTAAATGCTGTTTAGTTTTGTCCTAGCTTTTTTTTTCAAGGAGCAAGTATCTTTTAATTTCACGACTGCAGTCACCATCTGCAGTCATTTTGGAGCCCCAGAAAATAAAATGTATCACTGTTTCCCCATCTATTTGCCAGGAAGTGATGAGACCGGATACTGTGATCTTAGTTTTTTGAATGTTGAGTTTCAAGTCAGAGTTTTCACTTTTTTCACCCTCATCAAGAAGCTCTTTAGTTCCTCTTTGCTTTCTGCTACTAGAGTGGTGACATCTGCTTATCTGAGGTTGTTGATATTTCTCCCAACAATCTTGATTTTACTTTGAGCCTCATCCAGCCCAGCATTTCACATGATGTACTCTGTATAAGTTAAATAAACACAGTGACAATATAGTCTTGATATACTCCTTTCCCAATTTTGAACCAGTCCGTTGTTCCAGGTCCAGTTCTAACTGTTGTTTCTTGACCTGAATACAGATTTCTCAGGAGGCAGGTAAGGTGATCTGGTATTCCCATCTCTTAAAGAATTTTCCACAATTGGTTGTGACCCACAGAATCAAAGGCTTCAGCGTAGTCAATGAAACAGNAATCTTGATTCCAGCTTGTGCCTCATCCAGCCCAACAATTCTCATGATGTACTCTGCATATAAGTTAAATAAGCAGATTGACAATATACAGCCTTGATGTACTCCTTTTCCCAATTTGAACCAGTCTGTTGTTTCATGTCCAGTTCTAACTGTTGCTTCTCAACCTGCATACAGATTTCTAAGGAGGCTGGTCAGGTGGTCTGGTATTCCCATCTCTTGAAGAATTTTTCACAGTTTGTTGTGATCCACACAGTCAAAGGCTTTGGCAGTCAATAAAGCATAAGTAGATGTTTTTCTGGAACTGTCTTGCTTTTTCCATGATCCAGCGGATGTTGGCAATTTGATCTCTGGTTCCTCTGCCTTTTCTAAAACCAGCTTGAAAATCTGGAAGTTCATAGTTCACATACTGTTGAAGCCTGCCTTGGAGAATTTTGAGCATTACTTTACTAGCGTGTGAGATGAGTGCAATTGTATGGTAGTTTGAGCACTCTTTGGCATTGCCTTTCTTTGGGATTGGAATGAAAACTGATCTTCTACAGTCCTGTGGCCACTGCTGAGTTTTCCAAATTTGCTGGCATATTGAGTACAGCACATTCACAGCATCATCTTTTAGGATTTGAAATAGCTCACCTGGAATTCCATCACTTCCACTAGTTTTGTTTGTAGTGATGCTTCCTAAGGCCCACTTGAGTTCTCATTCCAGGATGTCTGGCTCTAGGTGAATGATCACACCATCGTGATTATCTGGGTCGTGAAGATCTTTTTTGTTCAGTTCTGTGTATTCTTGCCACCTCTTCTTAATATCTTCTGCTTCTGTTAGGTCCATACCATTTCTGTCCTTTATCGAGCCCATCTTTGCATGAAATGTTCCCTTGTATCTCTAATTTTTTTGAAGAGATCTCTAGTCTTTCCCATTCTGTTGTTTTCCTCTATTTCTTTGCATTGATCGCTGAGGAAGGCTTTCTTATCTCCCTAGGGATTGGTCAAACCCTTAAGAGATGGCGAATGATGGGAGCAGAATTTGAGCAGACCTGGCCTTGGCCTTCAGGGGTGAAACAGAAGGTCTGCTGTGTCTCCTCCCTGGACAGGCTTACTTTGGATCCAGGGCCACAGAATTTTTGATGACTGGCGACTTTATTTATTTTTGGCTGTGCTGGGTGATGAGTGGTGCTATTGCCTGGTTGCACTGTGCGGGCGTCTCACTGCGGTGCCTTCTCTTGTGAGGAGCGTGGGTTCCAAGTACATGGGCTTCAGCAGCTCTCGGGCTCTGGAGTGCAGGCTCGGTGCTTGTGGTGTACAAGCTCAGTGGAGCCATGGAATATCGGATCTTTTTGGACCAAGGGTCAAGCCTGTGGTTGGCAGGCAGATTATTTTTTTTTTTTTCCTTTTCTACAAATGTCTGGGGTAGGAAAACACGGCTTCCCAGCTCATGGCGGCCCCCAGCGACAATGACCCTCAAGGGCTGATTTTGGCCTCCAGTCCTGGCTGAGGAGAAAAGGGACCTCCTACAGCTCTATGCTTCCCTGGTGGCGCAGACAATAAAGAATCCGCCTGCAACACAGGAGACCTGGGTTCAAGCCCTGGGTGGGGAAGGTCTCCTGGAGAAGGAATGGCTACCCACTCCAGTCTTGTCTGGAGAATTCTATGAGCAGAGGAGTCTGGCAGGCTACAGTCCACGGGGTCGCAAAGAGTCACAACCGAACCACTAACAGTTTCACTTTTACAGCTCTATGGGAGAGAGGCCCTGGCAGGAGGTTTCTTAATCATGGGGCCACCAGGGAAGTCCCAGCTGGCTACTTTGAAAGAAGTTCATTCATGACTGATTTTCTTGTTGAGTCTCTCCACTGGTCCTGACAAGCTGTGTTTTTCTGCTCTGTGCATGGGCAGGATGGGCAGAGCTGGACCCAAAAGGCCAGGGTAGATTGAGGTGCTTCATTTCTAAATCAGGGACAGTTCCTGGGTAACTGCACTCTGAGATATGCCCACTTTTTCAGGTGAGAGTCCAAGAACTTTTGGTCGCAGTGACAGATACAATCTTAAGTAGCTTCTGCAGGATGTAGAGTGGAGTACCTTCCTGGAAAGTCTTCTTTGTGCGTTCACAAGATAAAGTGCGGATGAAACTATTCTTTGGTACAGGAGGAATAGCACTTTTAATGCTGCACGTGGGCATATGTCTTACAAGGGGAATTCAAGAGCATGCAGTCCACTCCCCGCATTTCACCAATAAAGAAGTCAAAGCTGAGGGACAGATGAGGGGCGTCTCTGTCTTAGGGGTGTTGGTATCTACCTGTTTCCTCCTCTGGATCCTCTGTCTGTGGCCTTCTTGTCCAGTCCTGGCCTGCTCATTTCTCCCCTTTCATTTTAAGAAGCTGCTGCTGCTGCTGCTGCTGCTAAGTTGCTCAGTCGGGTTGGACTCTATGCGACCCCATAGACAGCAGCCCACCAGGCTCCTCTGTCCCTGGGATTCTTCAGGCAAGAATACTGGAGTGGGTTGCCATTTCCTTCTCCAATGCATGTATGCATGCTAAGTCGCTTCAGTCATGTCCGACTTTGTGCAACCCTATGGACAGCAGCCCACCAGGCTCCTCTGTCCACGGTATTCTCCAGGCAAGAATACTGGAGTGGGTTGTCATTTCTTTCTCCTCATTTTAAGAAGAGGTGATTTCTGAAATCCTTCCCCACTCCTTCCCTCCACTGGTCGGACTTTCCAGGGCTCCCAAAGCATCTTGGGTTTCCTCTGTCACTGCCTTGTTGCTTTATGTCTGCATTACTCCCGGTAGCTTACTTCTGTGAGTTACAGGCAGGCAGCGAGAGTTTGCTTTCTTACACACAATACTTACAGGGCCGAATGAATGAATTAACGAAAAAATGAACCAGTTGTGCAGGAATCAGGAAATCGCTTGCCCATCCGGAACACACCAGCCCCCTGAACACTGAATCTGGGCTGCTCAACGGGTCTAATAATTCCCGGTTCCACCTGGCCAACTTAGGGAGGTCCCAGAGGCGCACGGGGCCCGGGGCGCGCCTGAAACGCGCCGCATTGTTAGGGCGCTGAGGCCAGGTGACCGGCCGGCCAGGGCGCGGCGGCGGCGATTGCCCGTGCCGCCTCGAGGGGGCCCTGCGGCGGGCGCGGCCGCGAGCCAGGAGGACGGGCCCGCCCGCGCGCTGCTTGCGCTGTTCGGAGCCCTGCCTGCTGCGGCCATCGCCCCGCGGGACGGACCGCGCCGCCGCTCGCCCAGGTACTGGAGCGGGGAGCGCACAGCCAACCTCTTTGTTTCGAGCTGGCGCCAGCGTCCGCTCCAGGGGCTCGGGGCGCGCGGGCAAACGGAGTTCCGCGCGCGCGGGGACCTGAGCTGGGCGAGCGGGGACCGAGAGCTCGGCCGGGATCCGGGGTACCAGGGAGCAGGACTTAGGGACGCAGGCGGGTGAACGCGGCGAGGGCGCGGGCGGGCTCGGCCAGGGTCCCGGACGCGGTTTGGGGACTGGGGCGCGGGGACAGCGCTGGGGCGGGCGGATGCAGCCGGGGAGCAGGCCAGCTCGACCGGGGGCCCGCGGGCCAGAGCGGCACTGTTGCGGCGGCGCCCGGGTGAACTTCGCTCTCTAGAACGAGTCCTGAGACTCCGCAGCGGAGAGCCGAGCTTGGAGCTGCAATGGGAAGGCTCGGGACCCTTCTCCCGCGCTTTGCAAGCAGGCTTCCCGGTGCGTTTCTCTTTCCCTTTCCCTGTGTTGGGCGGGAAGCAGGGGGTCCCTTGGTGCGTCCTTCCTAACTTCTGAAGGAGCGGGAACCAGGCCGGGGGCGTGCGTGGCCGAGGCCACCTGTGACACGTGCCTGCTGGCACGCCGGCGCTGTAGCTGACAGGCAGGAAAAGGGAGGGTCTGGGACTCGGTGGGCGCCGTCGGGGTCTGATAAATGAGCCGGGGTCGTTTGCTTGAAGTGATTTGAAAATCTGTGGGGCGGGAATGGGCTGAAGAGCTCCACTCCAACTCTTAAGACAGCGCTGGTTAAAAAATAAAAGCCCATGGGATGTGGGGCCTGCGGAGACCACTATTGAAGGAGGTCACTGCTCACTTAGAAGCACCCCCAGACCCCTAGGGTATCCCTGTCCTTCACACACTTTGATCTGCTGACAGTACCCCCGCCCCCCATAGTCTGTCTCTGTAACTTGAGCCCATGATCATGGAGGACTCTAAATATACTGAAAATTTGATTGAGAATTATCATTGCATCCATATCACTTAGCCCTTCAGAACTAACCATCTTGGCATTTTAGTATATGTGGTCAGTGAATACTTTTTTTTTGAAATGCTTTGGTTCATTGCCTTTAGAAAGAGATATTTATGTCCTTGTGTTTCTTCCCCTCTTTAGGGCCTGGGAGGTTATATTTGCAAATCAATCAACAAGTATTAAGAAAGGCATTTCTGTGCAGAGGCCTGGAGGGGCGAGGGAGTCGCTGCAGCTGGAGGATGGTGGAGGCTTGGCCAGTCTGCAGGGAATGAGGGGAACTCTGTGCATAGGGAGCCGACTGTGGGAACTGGCAGAAGGCCAGACTCCTGACCTCAAAGACAAAGTAATAGTAATCTTAGTAGTTTTACAAAGTAATAGTGACCCCAGAGGCAAAGTAACAACATGGTCATAGTAAATCCTACATGTTTGCTTGTGCTAAATGCTTTGCATATATGCATTGTATTTGCTCAAATAACCTTTGGAGGGAGCTGGGATAATTGCTCCATCTTACAGATGTGCAAACTGAGAGGCAAAGAAAGGCTAAATATCTTGCCCAAGTTGTTGCTCAATCAACGTGGGGTGAAGCCCAGGGTTTGTCCAGGACAGTGAAATTCCAGGGCCCTGAAGTTGCTGCTGCTTGTCTGTCAAGTGGATGCATGTCCTGACAGCAAATTTCTCAGCCGAGGTGTCACAGTTATCAGCAGCAGCAGATGAATCATTTCTTTACAAACCACGGAGAAGATAGAAAAAGGAGTAGCCTCCGGGAGCACTCCTGGATGCAAACTGACTTGGCTTTTTATAAAAATGTAGCTTTGGCACTTCTTGGTTTTAAATGGAGCTATTTGCAAAGGTGACCCGGGAAGCTAAATGTCACCAGGTCGAAGTCTGTTCCTGGGCTGCAGGAGGTATTACTGATGGGATTAAAAATGGCCTGGGAAGAAGGCACAAAGCAAGAACAGAGAGGGGAAAGACTGAGGGGGGAGAAATTTCTGACCCACCATGTGGCAATGGCAGCTTGCATGCAAGGCCCAGGGCCTATTTTACAGATGAGTATGTTTGTTAAAGGGCAGAATGTTTAGGGACCAGATCAGACCCAGTCCTCTGGCTCTCTGTACCTGCAGTACTCCTCTAGGGTCAGCCTGGCATAAAGCACCACCATGCTGGAGGACAACCTTTTGTCTTCCAACCACACCCTGCCCTGACCCCTCCACTCACACCCTCAGACTCTTACGGAGGCCAGGTGCAGGGTGTTCTTGCTAGAGAAACAGCCTCCCGCTGGTAGAAAGTTACCTTGTATCCCAGCCACCTAGTGCACCCACAGCTCCCCGAGTAGAGAGGCTTCCTTACTGTGGTTCCACTTTGTCTTAGAAAGGACTGTTTTGAGGCTGAGTTTGAAGGGTCTGCTGGCAGCGGAAGCTGGAGAGGGGTGGGGTTCCCGAGTTATGCAGACCTCGAACCCCAGGCTCTTTCCTGTGAGACCCGGTGAGTTAGGGGGATCATCAGTGACCTAGGGCTGGCTCTGTTCCCCTGGAATCCTTTGCAGTTGTCTCTATTAATCCAGAACAAGAGGTCTGGTTAGTCGGTTTGTTTGATAGGCATTCGGTTTGTTCAACAGGCATTTTGTTAACTCAGAATAGCTACCTGTTTTCTGGCTGTTAGCAAATGTTTTTAGAATCTTACTGTCTTCATTATTGTCCAGATTCTGAGCGCTGCTCTAGCTATGGAAAGAATTACTTCTGTTAACCCGCATGGCTAAGCAGAGGCAGGTTTGAGACAGTCTGATGAGACCCGATCTTCCCAGGGATGTCCATGTGGAGCTAATATTCAAACCCTGACTGTCCGACTGCAGGGATGTATTCTCGGTGCTGCCTCACTGCTTTTTAAAACACCTAGATGTTAAAAATCGGTCAAAATGCTGTTGAATGTGAGTTATCTTCTCTTAGGCCCAGAAGATGTTTTGAATCTTCCAGTATGTTGAGTCCTCAGACCAGACAGATTTGCCACTCTGTAATTCTAAGTGGACTCAGCGTGGGAACACTTGTCTGCTTCTTGTCTGTCCTTTTCCCATAAAAGCGGCAAACTACAATCTCCAGGTTTCTGGAGCTTCCTATTGCACTCTGAATTTTAGGAATGTGTTTGGTGAGCACCCGCCCCACCCCGTCCACCTTCATTTTGGTGTGTGTCTTGCCAGATCCATGAACTGGGCCCTCCTGCGGGGACACCTCTCTGTTCTGCTCTGTGTGCCCTCGGGGTCCTAACTGTGTGCCTGTCCCTGGTGTAGGAAGGCTGGATGTCTCCCACCTGCTGCCCCAGACCCTCCTGGGGGCTCCTCTGCTGGGTAGGAGGGAGGAGCCAGTGAGGATGACTGCCAGCTGGGGCCACTGTTGGGAGCAGTCAGAATGCCCTACGGTATCATTGAGGGGAAGATAGTCATCAGAATGACCCCTAGACATTTAAAGAGTTATGTTACTTTTTTAAAAAGGAAGGCAATGATCTGGTATTAATGTTTGGTTCCAAATGGGCTAAATTACTGAAAAATTTATGTTTAAGGAGAATTCCCTCATGTGGAGCATTTCCTGATTGTGCCAAGGGGGTGCTCCTGAGAGACACCAACTCTGGGAGAGAAGGCTTTGCTCCTGTTCTGCCGCCCCCCTCCCCCGCTCCCAGCCTAGTAACCTTGCAAGATTAATGCTTTCTTCTGATGGTGTGGACACCCATGCACCTGGGGGTGCTTACTTTGCACGGTCAGATAGATCATCACCCAACGTTGCAGGAAAATATTTTTATCTTAGTTTTCCGGAATGTACACTGAGACTCAGTGAGCTTAAGTCACCTGCCTGTGTAATGGGGCTGGTTGTAACTCAGGTCTGTCTGGGGACAGAGCCTGTGTCTGGCCGTCACCCAGAGAAGGCGAGTGTCCCCTTGGTCACAGAGGCCTGAGCATGTGCAAGGAGGGGGTGATGTGGTGTTGGGCGGAGTCCCAAAGTGGAACCCAGGGATCTCTGGTTCTCGACCTGCCTCAAGTGCCTGGCGGAAGCTCTGGAGCTCTCGGGTGCCCACTGTCCACAGCTGGCCTGGGTTCCAGCCACAGCTGCTTCCTCGCACACAGCCTTCGTCCCTCTTCCTTCCTCCCTGGGCTGTGACTGTGGCATGTGGCCAGCTGCCTGCCTTCCTCGTCTTCTTCTCCTTGGGGGAGTTGGTAGCACTTAGTACACCTTGTACAGGCCTGGCTCTGTTCTGAGACTGAGGTGACATCTGTGGGAATTCTCATTCCAGACAATTGGTGCCACTCCTGACCAGCTTGCACTCGTGGGCTGAGTCTCATCTCAGCTGGGAAGGGTCTCTTCTCTTTTCACTGTGTCTCAGTGGGTGGCAGCATCACGGTGTGACCTGGTACCTCTTGAGTGTAGCTTTTCCAAAGCTGGTGATAAACAACAAACCCCAAAGTTTTAAAGACACACTCATGAGATAGGTGCCCCGGTGGAAGATGGCTGAGGCTCTTGAGACGGGCAGAGGCAAAGGCTTTGCATGCCAAGTACCCTGCTCCGCTCTTCTTCCAGGGAGAGGCGGCTGTGGCCCGGGAACTCGGGAGCTGGGCTTTTCACACCGGAGGATTCAGGAATCCGCTTCCATCATTACCCTGGCCCACAGCTGCTCTGTGTTGCATCTCACTCTCACTCACTGTGGAGCCTCCCAGGGCGTGGGGGAGCAGCCTTCATCTGGCCATGCATGTCGCCCCAGGGCCAGGCTGGGCCATTAGCTGGGGCGTCTGCGTTCTGTACACATTCCTCCCCGAGGACGACGACGGCAGGGCTGCCGCGCTGGCTGCGGGAACAAAAGGGCTCCATTGACTCTCCTCCACTCGTAATCCATCACCTTTCTCAGAGGTTTCCTGAGTGCTCACCCCTCGCCACTGGTGATTTTGGACACACATCAAAGGTACGGTGAAGGCGGCGTGCTGGGAGGAGAGAGCCGGGCTCTGGCAGCCACACATCTGGGGTAAAAGCACCCTTTGTCCCGAGGCTGCCCTCTTGGTTCTCCACCTGCAGCCTGGGGACGTCACTGCGCTCGGAGGGGCTCACACCAGCGCTCCTCCCGGGTGCTGTTTTGTTTGACTACTGGGTCTCCTGTGTGGCCCAGGGCATCCCTCCTGCTTGCTGGCTCTTGGGCCATTGCTTACTCTCATTCTGCCGAATTGTCAGTCCCCCCACCCCCCGCCCCCACCCCGGGGCTCCTGTTGAAACGGCACTTCTGCATTCTTGGAGTCCCTATCTGATCCCTGTCAGGGGCAATCCTTTGTTACAACTGGAGGAGGTGGTGGGGGATGTGGGAGTCTCCTTTAGATCTTGGCCAGGTGTGTTTCCAGTTTGTCTTCTCTGGAAAGATCTGAAGTGGCTGGGGGTGGAGGAAAGGGGACACACCTCTGCTTGTGTCCACTGGTGGCTGAGTGAGGCAGGGCTGGCTCTCAGCTGGCTAGGCGCATGTTTTCTCTTATTCTGCCCTAGGAGGGGAGGGGGCGATTGTCATCTATGTTGCTCAGGGGGTGGGAGGGGATTCCCAGGTAATGGATGTGCCTTGGTTTCCTAAATTAATTTTTGACTCTTTTACTACAAAGTAGTTTTTGTATAATATATTTTTTGTAGACTTAGAAAAAAGGGAGAAATGTTAAAAATGCAGGAAACGTGGCATAAGAGTGCCACCCATGGAACAGTGTTTTCACCTTCTTGTATGCTCTGTGCGTTCTGTGGTTTTCAGGTTTACTGATTTGAGATCATACGTATTAGCCTCAGTGCAGCAGTGTAAGCACTTCCCCACTTGTAACTAACACTGCACTCACACAAGTGAATTCACTCATACAGTACAGAACCCGGGATGTACGTGATGACCATTTATTTGTCCTCTGGCCACTTGCAGCCTTGTGTGCGTTCTTGCGTAGAGATTGGGCAAGATCCTGGCCAGTCATGTTCTTGGAAGGACTTCTAAGGTCAAAGAACATAAACTATTTTTGATTGTGGTAAAATGCACATAGCATAACCATTTTCAAGTGTACGTTAGTGGCACTGGTACTTTGATATTGTGAAATCATCAAATGCAGAACTGTTCTCATTTTGCAAAACCAACTCCATCCCCAGTAAGCACTAGCTGTTCTTTCCCCTCGCAGAGCTCATCACCCACCGTTCAGCTTTCCATTTCTATGAATTTTACTGGCCTACGTGCCTTATGGAAGTGGAATCATACAATATTTGGTGTTTTGTGACTGACTTACTTCACTTTACTTAATGTCCTCGGGTTTCATCCATGTTGTAGGATGTACCAGGATTTCCTTCTGGAATCTTTCATTGTACCTAAAGACCACTTTATCCAGTTTTCCTCTGGTAGACACTTGGGTTACTTTCACCTTTTGGCTATTTCGAGTAACTCTTCTCTGAACATGGGTGTGTAGGTATGTGTTTGGATCCCTGCTCTCACTTCTCTGGGGTGTATACCTAGAAGTGAACACAAGCTTTTGGAAGTCTCTTGAAATATAAGGTCAAATTGCAGTTGAGAAACAGCATGCTGGCTGAATCCTCTTGGTGCTCACCCGGCATGCCTGAACTCCTGGCCGGGTTGGCGCCTGCTGGGAAAAACCAGGCCTGCAGGAAAAGGAAGAGAAGACTTTTTACCAAGCTATTTTGACAGATTGTATAAACTCAGTGATTAATGGAATGAGAAAGCAGGAAGAATGTCTTTCATTAAGAAAAAAAAAAGGAGGCTTTAGGGTTGCTTAGTTTTATTTTTCAATTAAAAGGGTCTGATTTTGTTTCTGGAGAATGGTTTTAATTTGGATAAATGGTTCAGTCTGGGACCCGCATGCCAGAACCTATGATGTATGAGTGCAATTACTCCAGGTTTCCTCGGGAACAACACAGACCTGGGCTCTGCTCTGGCTTAGCCTTGGTGAAATGGCAATGAAGGTGGCTGTGCCTTTGGGAAGCAACTCTTCTGATCAGTACATGGAGCCTGCAGGACCGGATGCTGGTGGACGCTGGTTAATTTTTACCCTTTAAGAATGTATTCACCATCTCAAGTCAGGAATGCCAACTAGCAGGCCCTACCCCCAGTGCTGGAACATGCTGGACCAGAATTGCTGGCATTGTTTCCAGTGTGGGTATTTGCAGAATTGGTTGGGCTTCAAAGGAGGTGGTTCATCCTTATATTGTCCCCTGTTATGGAGGCTTCCTGGCTCAGGCCGGGTTCAGGCCCTGGGCACTGGGCTTTCTACAGGCTGGTCTGGTGGGGCTTCTTTGGAGGGAGATGATGGGCTGAAGGATGTATCAGAGTCAGTGAATCCTGGGTGCTTGGGGAAGGATCCATCTGGTGGAGGGTCAGTGAGGGCAGAGGCCTTGGGCAGGAACTGCCTTCTGTGTTTCCAGAAGAGGGAAGGGATTGAGGAAGGCAGAGGAATAAAAGGACACCAGCATTCAGCTCCAGAAACTAGGAACTTTGTGTCAAAGGCTTAGCCTTCCACGCTGATGGGGGTGGCAGGTCTCATGAGTGCTGGCCACCTTGGGGCAGTGGAGGCTTGGGTAGGAAGCTGTCTGCACACAGGAAATATGCATGAGTGCAACCACAGAGGAAGGACAGCTTACTGGGCTAAGTGGTCAGAGAACTGTGGAGCCTGAAGATATTTTAGCCCTGCAGATCCTGTGGCCCAGAATGAGGGGCGTACCAGCGTGGTGGTGGGGGGGCAGGAGTGAAGGTCAAGTAGGGGGACTGTGTGCCTTGACCTGCAGGAGAAGCGAGTGTGCACCCAGCTTTTAGGGGTATGGGGCTGAGCCTCCCCGACCCCGGGGCGCCCTCCTGCATCGGCTCCTGAGCTGCCCTGCTGGCATGTGAGGGGCGGGGCAGCTGTGCACAGGCCCCTGAGGAAGGTGGCTCTTAGCATAACAAATAGGAAAGTCTTTGGGCTGAGGGCTGGCCAGGCTCTTGAAGAGTTTGGGTGAGATGGGTGACTGGCAACAAGAGAGTGACTTCTTTTGCTCTTTGCTCCTCCCTGCCTCCATTTAAATGCAAAAAAGTCCAAACTATAGGTCATCTGTAAGAGCATAATGCACTTTTATGGAACATGTTTCTTGTTAGAAACACTATCATGACTTAAATGATGTTTAAACATTTATAAAAGTTCCTCCATTCTCACACTTAGAAATACATGATCATCTTCCTCTTTCTGGCTTGGTTTTTGTAAGTGTTCAAGGTTTGGGCTTCCCAAGTGGCGCTAGTGGTGAAGAACCCACCTGCTAATGCTGCAACCCCCTCCAGTATTCTCGCCTGAAGAATCCTGTGGACCCAGGAGCCTGGCAGGCTACAGTTCATGGGGTCACAAGAGTTGGACACAACTGAAGCGACTTAGCACACAGTGTTAGACATTTGATGTGTGTGTGTATGTACTTTTTATGCTGATAGTTTTCCCAAACCTGTATCTTATCCTAAGCATTTCGCATATTTCTGCCTTGACTTCACAGTTATCACAGTGATGGCCCTTACAGCCTTGCAGAGTGATGGCCGTGCTTGCATGAGCTCCTAGTTGCTGGGCTGGATTCTTATTAGCGCTGCTGCTTTCAGAAGGTGAAAGAAGCAGCCTCTGAGCTCTGGCCTGCTGGGGATCCGCCGGTCGCAGATATTGTGTGTAGCCCACAGGGAGGTATGTGCAGGCCTGGCTGGGACACAGCCCCTCTACCTAGACTGCTTGTTGTGCCCCGAAGGGCCAGGTTTTCTCCCCTGCTCCTGGGTCCTGCGGGCAACAGTGGGTGGACGTGAGTGAGGCCCTTGCCCAATGAGGTCAGGGTCAGGGCCCGGCACTGCGCCCTGTGGTCTGCCACGTGCTGATGGGATTACGTGCATTGGAGCTGCTGTCATGCTGACCTTGGCTCTGGGAGGCTTTGTGACCAGGAATCTTGGCCAGGGTCCAGCTAGAACCTGTCGGGGCTGAACTCAGCTCTGCAGCTAATAATGTTCTAGTGGGGTCCAGACAGGCTCAGCTCTCAGGTTTCGCTGCCAAGATAAGTTGGATTAACGGGCTGGAGCTGACGAAGACTTTTGGCCACCAGCGATCTTTCTTGTCTGCTCTCCCTTGACCCCTGCGTTTCCCTCCTTCCTTCCATTTGGCTTCACTGGTTGTTTCTGATGCGTTCTGTCTGTTGTCAGGCCTGTGCACTTTCAGGATATCAGCTTCTCTGTGTCTTCTGATGCTGCTGGAAACGGCACGATCTGGCCTGTTTACTCTGGGGCCAGGGCAAAAAGGGAGTGGGCTCTGCAGTGAACACTGTGGCCTGCCTCTCTGTGTGACCCTGGGACAGACACCTTGCTCCTCTGAAGTGCTGCTGAACACGGGGAGTTGGTATAAAGGACCCCCCTGGGTTGTTGGGGTAAATGTAATGTCATGTACACGGTGGGCTTCCTGGTGGTGCTGGTGGGAAAGAACCCTCCTGTCAGTGTGTAGGAGATGTAAGAAACATAGGTTTGATCCCTGGTTGGGAAGATTCTCTGGAGGAGGGCATGGCAACCCACTCTAGTGTTCTTGCCTGGAGAATCCCATGGACAGAGGAGCCTGGTGGGCTATATAGTACATAGGGTCGCAAAGAGTCAGACATGACTGAAGCAACTTAGCAAGCCCCTAGGTATCTTGTCATTACTTTTCTTTTCACTTTATCATTCAGCCTTTCTAGGAGCTGAATCCAGAAGGCTTTTTCACCACGCTAGCCCGCCTCCCTGAGATAGAGCTCCTAAGAAGGAGGTGGGTCTGTGGGGCCTCCGAGCTCTTCCCACCCAAGCGCATGTCCTCTGGGAGGGAGCCTGACAATCACAGGCTCACATTGCCCTTCTGATGCCCAATTAGCACGTCCTTGGTCTTCTGATGTACTCCGGGGTTGGGCCATGTACATGTTGTTTGTATCTCTCCTCACAAAAATCTGAGCTCTTCCAAGGACAGGAACCAAGGCTTCCTCTATCTTCATGTGATAAGGGCTTTGGAAGGAGCTGAGGGACGCCTGTGTGACCCTGGTCAAGGCCTCTGCCTCTGGAGCCTCCCTACTGTAAGCCTTCATTAGAGGAGGGGCAGTTCCACAGCTAAGTGGAAACATTTGAGAAGCTGGTTCTTTACAAGAAGAGAGGGAGGTGGTTGCATATTTTCCCAGGGTTTCATTAATTTTTTTTTCTCCCAAGGCCACCATTTTCTTCTTTCTGGGAGTTTTGCTTTGCAGTGTATTCCATGAACTTTCAGAGGAGGGCAGTTGACACTTATTTTACAGGCCTGAGAATCTAGCCCACTGTTATTTTCTTGGAAAGTAGCCATATTTTAAGTTGTCATATTATAGAAAGTTGATGGTCAGTGCCTGCTAGGAACCCATGAGGGCTTCCTGACAAGAGTTGGGATTACAAAACTGTTACTTCACTATTTCAGTAGCACAAAAGAATATTCATTTTGGACAGAGTGTGTTGTGGGGTTCCTTGAAGTCCACACTGTAAAATGGCAAGAATTATTTCCTTTGTCTTTCTCTCAGAATGGATTCCAGTCACTATACATATCCACTAGCAATGTGTAATCTCTTGTCTGATATTTAAATGACAGTTTTGTTCTTATAAAAATGTTGAGCATCCATCAGACTCCTGCTGAGAAAAGAGTTGCCTCTCCCACTTATCTGCTTCTGCCCAGGCTGCTCAGATCATGTTCACAAATTCTTTCTGTAGGACTGAGTGTCTTTTTAAAAAAGTGTCTAGATCTTAGAGAGAAGTTTGGATGTGCTGTATGGTACCCTTGGTGCCTGGAGGCAGATAACTCACGTTCAGATGATGATGGAAGAGTTGAGAGCAAGAGTGTGGCTTTGTTTGCCAGCCACAAACTGGGTCTCTTGATGAGCTGGTGCATCTGTCCTGCCGCAAATGGCCAGTGGCTGCTTCAGGGCCTTGGCCCTGGCTAAATTCATGGCCCCGTGGTACACGACCCCCCTCCCACCACAAACATCACCAGCTTCCATCTCCATGATGCTGTTCTCTTCCCAGCCTGATGAATGAAATGTGGTGTGCCAGCAGTTCACAGATTTCAGGCTGTTTGCTAGGAATAAAAGGTACGTACCTGAGGGTGATGATGGAGGGTGGGCTGACATTAATTATTGACTCTGTGTGAGGCCCTGTCAGAGGGTGACTCCATTGTTTCTTCCTTTGTTTGTTCATTCACTCCCTCACTCATTGCTCTCAGGCAGCTAGCGTTTACTGAGTGCTGACTGCATCCTGGGATATGGTTAACCCTCGCAAACTCAGCAGGGCTTGCTGTGGCTTGATGGCTGAGATATCAGCATGGATGCAGCAGAATAGCATGGTGCTGGGGGTTCTTAGGACCATGGGATTGGGCTGGTGGAGGTCCTCAGGACCATGGGATTGGGCGGTCCTGAGGTCCACGGGGCTGGTGGAGGTCCTGAGAACCATGGGATTGGGCAGTCCTGAGGTCCACGGGGCTGGTGGAGGTCCCGAGGCCCATGGGATTGGGGGATCCTGAGGTCCACAGGGCTGGTGGAGGTCCCGAGGACCGCGGGGCTGGTGGAGGTCCTGAGGACCGCGGGGCTGGTGGAGGTCCTGAGGCCCACGGGGCTGGTGGAGGTCCTGAGGCCCATGGGGCTGGTGGAGGTCCCGAGGCCCATGGGATTGGGGGATCCTGAGGACCGAGAGTTCAGAGCTGGGGATTCCTCCACCATAGCTCTTGTGCCCATCTCTAGTCACTTCTGACCATCTGATTCTGAATTCTCACTGTCATTTTGAGATTGAGGCCGCATCTGTCCGAGGCTGTCTCTCTTGGGGCCAAGGGCCCTCTGGCTCTTGTATGAGAGGCTTTTTTGCCATCATTCAGGACCCTGGAAACTTAGCATCATTGGAATCTGTGCTTAAGGGTGAAAGAAAAAGGAGACAGACTGTTAAAGAAGTACAGATAAACCCAGTGGATGGTTGCTGAACTTAAAAGACTGCTTTTCATCCAACCTCATTTTTGAAAATGGTCATATTTTCTGGAGAATAGTATAGTGAGCAGTTGCATACCCTTCACCTTGATTTGCTGCAGGTTTTTTTTTTTTTTCTTGCCATTTTGTCACATTGGCTGTGTCTGTCTCTATTTAAGTGATATCTCTCTTTATTTACATAACTTATGTATCTAACATGAACTTCACCCACAAATACTTTAGCCCGTGTTTCCTGAGAACAAGGACACTTCCTTCAGCTCTCAACCTCAAGACCATGACCACTCAAAGCAATTTAATTTTAATTTGTTGACATCAGCTAATGTCTAATTCTTACTTAGATTTCCGCATTGGCCCCCCAAAGTGCTTTCTTGCTGTCCTTAATCCGTTCTGAATCTCATCATGGCTATGTGTCACACTGTGTGATTTTGTCTGTGCCTTGAAAGTGGGAGCAGGCCACCAGCTTTCTTTCTTTAATATTATTATTTTTCATGGCTTTTTTCCCCTTCGAAGACTTTTTTTAATTAATTTTTTTTTAAAAATTTTGAGGTGATTTTCAGGCAGTTGTATGAAATAATACAGAGAGATCCTGTGTACCTTGACCCAGTTTCTTCCTACGAAAACATCTTGAAAAACTGCAGGACTATGTCACAATCAAGATGTTGTCATTGATAGAGTATAGAACATTCCATCCCTACAAGGATCCTCATATGTCCTTTATAGCCAACCCTACTTCCCATCCATCTGCACCCAAACTTCATCCCAATAGTCACTAAGCTTCGTGTCTGTTGTTTTGACACTTAAAGAATGTTACATAAATGGAATCATACAGTTTGTAGACTTTTGGAACTGGCTCCTTTCAGTCAGCATAATTCTCTGGCGGTCCATGCAGGCTGCTGCTGTATCAGTGGCTCATTCCCTTTCATTGCTGAGCATTGCTCTGTGGTGTGGATTGCCTACGGGTTCTTCACTGGTTGAAGATCTTCTCTGCTAATTTGTGTCTTCAGTCCATGAACATGGTATGTCTCTCCAGTTGTTTAGATCTTTGATTTTGTTCCCTAGCTTTGTGTAGATTTTCGCATGTAAGTCCTATATAAGTTTTGTTAGATTTACACCCAAGTATTTACTTTTGCTTGAGTGATTGTAAATGGTACTGTACTTTTCATTCTGGCTTCCATGTGATCATTGCTAGTACATGAAAGTGAAGTCGCTCAGTCGTGTCCAACTCTTTGTGACCCCATGGACTGTAGCCTACCAGGCTCCTCTGTCCATGGGATTTTCCAGGCAAGAGGACTGGAGTGGGGTGCCATTTCCTTCTCCAGGAGATCTTCCCGACCCAGGGATCAAACCTGGGTCTCCTACATTGCAGGCAGATGCGTTACTGGCTGAGCCACTAGAGAAGAACAGTACTTAGAAGTACTACTGACTTATGCATGTTTATGTTATATCCTATGATCTTTGTCAACTCACTTACTAGTTCTAGGAGTTTCATAGATTTCCTGGGATTATCTGTGTTGACATTCATGTCATCCAAAAATAGGAACGGATTTATTTATTCCCTTACTTTGAGGTTTTGAAGAGCTGAGGGCAATTTCCTCATAGGATATGCTAACTTGGATTTGAGTGTTTTCTTGTCATTCCATTCAGGATCGCATAGGTGTGAGGTGGTGTACTCTGCTCACTTCATGTCAAGAGGTACAGGTCTGTTGTCTTGCTCTTGGCCCTCAAAGCTTAATTACCTGGTGAAGGCCGTAGAATTCCTTGGTGTCAGATGTATCTTCTCCTTTGTCCCTTTAAAACTCCGAGCATCCTGCTTCCTAATCACCACTCACTCAATGGTTCAGCGTCCAAGGATAGTCCTTGCCTGAATCAGTTATATATTGAGATCATGAAATGCTGGACTTTTACCATTTAAATATTTTG
Organism: Oreotragus oreotragus; assembly: GCA_006410675.1. Lineage (NCBI taxonomy): Eukaryota > Metazoa > Chordata > Mammalia > Artiodactyla > Bovidae > Oreotragus > Oreotragus oreotragus. The sequence goes on along the minus strand of SJYX01001242.1, from coordinate 63,133 downwards.
CAGACATTATCCTACAAGTAAGCGGGTTGTTAATTACCAATTGTCTTGCCTGGATAGAGTAAGAGAATTTTATTTATTGTGTTTATTCTTTAGATGGTTCTGTGAATTTGGCAAAAGAAGAATGCTCTTTAGTTTGTTTTTGTGATGATACTCTCAAGTGCTCTCTGGTGGCACCCTACGTAATCTTCCTGGGAAAAAGACTGTAGCTGTCACTACAGCCACGCAGCAGATGCCTACCCAGGGCTCACTTGCCCAGCTCAGCCCACTGTTTGGGTGGGTTTGCTGAGAGTCTGTATTTTCTGACATATGTCTAAGTTAGGGCTTCTTGAAATGAGGTCTCAGGACCAACATCAGCAGCCCCTGGGGGCTGTTAGAAATTCCAGGTCTGGGCTCCACCATATTCTGGTCTGGGAGTGACAGTTGCAGGGTGTTCAGATGCCCACTCAAGTCTGAAAACCACTGGTTAAGTTTGTCCATTCTTCTGCATGAAGCACTAGCTCTGGAAACCCAGTGATGGTTCAGTCAGATATTTTTAAAATTGTTTGGCTTTGCAACAATCCACACATCTTTTTGTGTCAGGCTGTGGCTGGTAATTTTTCCAATTCCTCTCAGGGGTCTGTGCCAGGAAAGAGCTGTGGAGAGCTCCATCCTTTAGCCACCTGAGGCCTCAATTCCTGTTCCTGCCCAAGACTAGGACACCCAGCAGAGTGCAGGATTGGAGAGTGAGGTCTGCATTAACAAGTGCAAATATGGGCATGTTTTCAGCACTCATTCATATTTCACTTTGTCCCCGACTCACTGGCTTGCTGCCTTAATGAGTGATAATCTATATTTCTGGAGGCCTTTGTTGCCAGCTCTTCTGGTTGAAAATAGTTTTATTCTTCGTCAAACACGTGAAGATGGAACTTCTTTTGTGTGCAAGACAGTGTGCTCTCCATGCAAAGGGAGACGAGTTGCTTCCAGCTCAGAAGCTGAGTTTAGCTCTGTGCACACGTGAAACTTGATGTAGGAAGGGAGTATGTTCATAAGAGCAAAAGGAGATGCTGTGGGAACTGATCGTGACTAAGAGCGAGGCAACAGAGAGCCTAGGGTTTAAAGCAGATGTTTCGCAGTCAGGTATATCAGATATCTGTAGATACATGTCTATATGAGATCTATCTATCATCTATCTAGATAAATACATGAATTTGAGTGGGGCGGTGTGTTTGAAGTTTGCATGGCAGGCTAGAAATTTCCACAGGTTCTGATATTACAGTTTTGAGTTGAAAACAGTCTAGAGCAGAATTCCTTCCTCTATCTTTTCCCTTTAGTCTTTTCTCAAGGCTTTCAACTGATTGGATGAGGCCCACCGAATTATGGAGGAAAATCTGCTTTACTTGATATCTACTGATTTAAATGTGAATCGTATCTGAAAAAACCTTTACAGCAACATGTAGACAGACATTTGGTGTCATAACCTAGCTAAAAGGACACAGAAAATTAAGCATTACAGAGGAGAATCTGGACTAGATACAAGATTCAAGTAGCAACATTATTTTGTACTCTCTTGGGAACCCTGGACAATTTACTTCCCTTTGAGCCTCTGAGGTCAAGGGCTCTTTAGGTCCAATGGCTTTTTACTGATTTATATAAGTAGAATAACGAGAAGTAATGTAGACATCAGGCTTGGCTGATCAAGCAACTCAACCATGTGATTGCCCATAAACTCTCTTCTCTGCCTTTTTAGTTGTCACTTTCTTTCCCTGGTGGGTCTCCTGTGACTACAAGATGGCAGTCAGTTGCCCATTGCATACTTCTGGAGAGAGAGCGTCTCTTCTACAGCCAGTCAACAAATGTCCTTTGGCCACGGAAGCCTTGCACTGACTGGTTAAGCCTAAGTTGTAGGTCTCTCCTGTAGTCAGTGACTGTGCTGGAAGAGGGGAAGATTTATGTGGGTTGGTAAGTATGTGCCAGAAAGCCACCAATGCTGTTCCCTCGCTGGCTGGCTTCAGCCCAGGGCTTCCAGGAGATAATGCACTGTCTGGCACATGTAAGTCCTGAACAGAGTGGGCTGTGATTATAATATCCCCTACCTGGAGAAGCAGGGGAGGTCTTCTGTACGGTGGCTTAGAATAGACCTATGTGGATTCCCCAGGGAAAGGTCCTTATTGAAAGGAACTTATTGGCAGGAGGGGTAGAGTTCTCTGTTGCCGATAAGTCCTGCTCTGTGGCTTACTGGCCTGTGTCCTTCAGTTCCCTGCATCTCAGTGTGTTTCTCCTGGAAGACAGCTGATAGGGCCTCTGTAAAGGGCGTGTCTTAGCATGGTGGTCAAATAAGTTGGTGAAAGTGTATTTTCTTCCCCTTTCTTATGGAATGCCTCTTGGCTTAGGAGCCATTTTTATATATTTTGTCTCACTTGGTGCAGTTGGCACGACTGTTGATTTTGGAACCATTGTCACTGGCTAGGGGTTTGAGAGTCCCTGAAGGGTGATTCCCAGGCAAGGGGTTCCAAGTTTCCCGGCTCTGATGCTGTTGTCTGTAGTGATCTTTGCACAGGGCAGAGGGCGTGGCCTGGTGGTGCCCAGTAGTGAGTCCTGACTTGGCTTTGAGGTGAGGGCAGGAGCAGGAACTGGGGTGGCCATCACGGTGCCCAGAGCGGGAGTCTTTGGCACTCATCTGGGCTCCTGCACCCTTGCTGGCAGCTTGGTGTGTAATTGGCCACTGATACATTGTCTCCAGGCACTGATAGAGTTGGTCAGCCTTGACACCTACTTCCATATGCAAAGTATTGATAAAGTGACAGGCCTTGAACTTATTAACACTGTTCACCTTCAGGCAAATCTAAAAGAAGTCTTGTCTCTACACAGAGCTAAGAGACTGAGGACCTGTTCTGCAGGCAGTTAAGAATCCCACTGAAAAGTCACACCATCTCTAAGGGTGTCCACACAGCAGATCGGAGAGCTTCACCCAGTGACCCACTTCAGCAGCAGGCACCTCACCCTGATGAAGGATGTGAATGTTCAAGTGTCTGTCCCATCCACCACTGACCAGATAATTCTAATTCCACTTCTTGGAGTTTTAAAAAATAATTGTAAATGGTGCCTGAGATGTTCTTTGCAGAACTTCATTGAAGAAAAGTGGCTCACTGCCATTTCCAAACTGATCACCAGCTGGGCCCTGCTCAGTGCATTGCGCCCTGGAGGTGAGCACATCTGGAGTGTTTGCCATCACTACTAAAGTGGAGAAATAGTCTATCAAAGTGCCTTGCATTTGGGCCCCGGTTTCCTGTTGGCCTTGAACAGCTACTCAGTTTGGCATGGGTGACTGTGCCAGTTGTCTCCTGTGACACAGACCACCCCAGACTCAGAGGATTAAAGCAACAAGGTTTATTTCTCATGGTCTGGGACAGCCTGGGGTTGGGGTGGGGGGATGGGCTGGGCTCAGCAGGGTGCCTGGCCACCAGCCTGTCCCTCCTCAGGGACATGGGTCCTGGGTGTTCCTCAGTAGAGAGATTTTGGGTTGAAGAGGGTGAAGGCAGAAGCCGTGGGCCAGCCCTGCCTGTGTGCCAGCACCTCCAGCAGCTTCTGTGGGCCACACACGGCGAGATCTATGCTGATTCAAGGTCCCTGTGAGGTGAAAAGTGTGGAGCAGTGTTTCTTTCTGAAATGCCGCTAGCCCCTCCCTTTAGTGACTGAGCACATTCTGTTTTGCTGTTCAGCCTCTTTCTGATACCAGCAGTGCAGGCACCTCAGGAATCACCCAGCTCTGTCTGATTCTGAGCCTGGTGTGTGGGTGTGCGCTGGGGTCGTGGGACCTCTTCCTCCAGAGTTCTCCCTGAAAAGAACCGTCTGAGCGGCCGTGAAAGTCCTCCAAGAGGACAGGCCCTCGCCGTGTCCTCCTGTGTCTACTCTGGGCTCCTCCTTCCTGCTCCTTCATCCTCCTGACGCCAGTGGAGACTGGCTGTGCTGTTGCCCAGTATCCTGGCTCAAGGTTTGCTTCTAAGAAGACCAGGGGTGAGGTTACGGGCTCGGCACCACTTCCAAGAGGGGGTCTCTGAAGGCACATGTCTGAAAGATGAGTCTGGAGGCTGACTGTGTGTCCCAAGCTCTGTGGGCCACTTGCTCCCCGGATACACTGATTCTAACTGTCAGCTGACACTCCTCTGAGCTGGTGGCCAGCCGTGAGGACAGGTGTGGAGCCTGGAAGATGCTCAGGGGCTGTATAGTGGCCACCTTCCTCAAGAAGTATGTGTAGCCTGAGGATGTGGAAGAATTGCTGTGTTTTCCTGGGGCAGTGGGTTTACTTTTTGGAAGGGTCTGTTTCATCTGTGAGCTGGGAGAGGAGGCTGTGAGGTTTGTGAAGATGATTTTAGTTTATGGTGATCTAGAAGAAGAAGAGTATTTCTGGAACTGGCATGGCTCAGCTGAGGGCTGGGCCTCTGGTCTGGTGTCGGCAATCTTGCTGGTGTTTGTGTGGGAGTGTGGTGCTTGCATGCTGCTGTCCTGGGTGGGAACCTGCTGGGCAGCCCCTGGAGCCCAGGATGTCCAGACACAGGCCTTTTAACCACAGACATAAATGTGCTTGTTATGTTCATCCTTGAAACCTCCAAGTCCATGTTCTAAACCCACTGAATTTTAACTTTAGTTCCATGACTTACTGCCTTGCCAGATTTCCAAAATGATTTGAAAAGCATGCGGAAGTATGTATGTGTGAAGACTGGGGGCTTCCCAGGTGGTGCTAGTGGTGAAAAACCCACCTGCCAATGCAGGAGACATAAGAAACATGGATTCGATCCCTGGGTTGGGAAGATCCCCTGGAGGAGGGCATGGCAACCCACTCCAGTATTCATGCCTGGAGAATCCCATGGACGGAGGAGCCTGGTGGGCTACAGTCCATAGGGTCGCAGAGTCAGACATGACTGAAGCAACTTAGCACGCATGCACACATATAAAGATGATTAAATAGTCAAAGGGAAATACAGAGAAAGAGAGAAAATATAAATCTGAGAAGCCCATGTAGCCCATGGAAGGTCAGTGTTCAGTGGATATTTAAAAAATTCTGTGTACCACAATGATTTAGCTATGAGCCTCCTGGCAGCCAGTTGGGTAAGGGAAACAGGTGTTTCTAATTGTTTCATTGTATCTATAGAATAAAAACAAATGAATTGGAGAAAAACAGACAACAGAATCAGAAACAAGGTTTTCCAAATCTGAATCTTGAGGGAATGCCCCTGTAGAGTCCCTGCAGAGTCCTCAGTCACATCCTGCAAGCAGCATAGTAGAGAAGTGGAGCACAAGTCTCTAAGAGACTCATGGTGGCCAGGGGCAGTGTGGCTGACTCAGGGCTGCAGGAGGAACAGCCCAAGGAACATAAGCATGCTGCTCCAAGTGCACCACTTAGATACAAAGATAAAGCCCTGGAATATTGTCCTTGAACTCTAGGGTCCCTTAGGGCCAAAAGACAGATCTATTCCAGTCCCCTATGCCTGCCAAGGCGTGTTTGTCCCTCCTGGCTTCCCTTGGGGGCACCGTGGGGGGCCCTGGGCTCCCTGTGACTGGATGGAACCTGCGCCGACACTGCTAATTCAGCACATCCTCACAGAGACCATCTGTGCTGCCTCCTTTGCGTTTTGCATCGTCTTCATCTGAAACTGATGAGTGAACAGGTTGTGCTGAGTAAGTGTTCTCAGGAGCCTAAAGGTGCTTGTCCAGTATGTTGATGCTGGCCACATGCGTGAAACATGGCCGGTGTGACTGGGGAAGGGAATTTCAGATTCCTTGTTAAATTCTAAGTCATTTAAATTTAAAAGCTGTTAGCAGAGTACTATTATTTTTCCACTGAACACAACTTTATTGTTTTGCTGGGACTATATTTCACTTTAACTCAGAAATTTAGTGTCGAAACTGAGATGTGCTGACAGCATAATATGCGCAGAAGATTTTGAAGACAGTGCCAAAAGAAAAAGGTAAAATATCTCCTGAGTAATGTTCGTGTTGATTGCATGGTGAAAAAAATAACCATTTGGATATATTGGGTTAAGTAAAATATATCATTAAAATTATTATCATCTGTTTCTTTTCAAAATGTGGCTACCAGAAATTGGAAAACTACATAAAACGTGGCTTGTATGCTATCTCCAGTGGGCAGTGTGGGCCCAAGGATGCCCAGATGTCCTGGTTTTGATGCCTTCTTGACCTGAGGGCAGACAGGGTGCTGCCTTGTGGATCTGGGGGTCCGTCCGTGCACTAGACTCATGGTGCAGCCCCCTCCCGCTGGTGAGTTAGAAGGAAGAGGAGGACAGGTGGTAGAGGCTGGGTCAGCAGCTGTCTTCTCGGGGACAAAGACGTGTTCCCAAGGCACCCTTGGACATAGATGCCTAGGACCTGGGGGGACACATTTGTTGTAGTTACTCAGTCAGTGTGGATGTTATTTAAATTTCTCTGATCCTTACCGTCACTCCCTTGAAGGGGAGGTGGCATTTCACAAGTTCTTGGGAATGTTGGCTTTGAGAGTCCTTGCTCTGTGTTACTCTGTGGTGGCACTAGCAGTAAAGAACCCAGCTGCCAGTGCAGGAGATGTAAGAGACAGGGGTTCAGTCCCTGGGTCAGGAAGAACCCCCGGAGGAGGGCATGGCAACCCACTCCAGTGTTCTTGCCTGGAGAATCCCATGGACAGAAGATCCTGGTGGCTACAGTCCATAGGGTTGCAAAGAGTTGGACACAACTTAAGCGACTTAACACACATTGCTGGAAATCTATATTCAGATTTCCCTGATTGCTTCAAAATGACTTTTCTAGTAGGTGTGTTAGAATCAGGATCGTAACAAGGCCCCACACTGCACTAGCCTCTCCTAAGTCCTCATTCATCTATGTGCTCCGTGGCCCTCCTCTCTTGTAGAAGATGCCAGATGGCGGGTGGGAGGGCCTGGCATGGGTGAAAGGGGTGGGTGGACAGAGATAGATTGGGTGGGAGCAGTCTTCAACACCCTGTGATGTGTTAAGGGAGGGTTAGGGGTCATGCCCTTGACCTTGATAGAGGCCTTGAAGCTGGGAGAACAGGAAGCCTGTCCTCTCTTGCTCGGTGGGTCATGGTGATTACAAAGAGGAGGTCGGTTTCTTGTGCCGCCTCTCAGCTGGCAAGATGTCCTTATGTCCTCTCGTCTGTCCTGGCCTCTGGGTCTCCGTTCTTGGTGCACAAGCAGCCCAGTCACTTCTGTGCGCCAGAGAGTCCTGGGGACTCACAAGTGAGTGAGTGAAGTCTCTCAGTCATGTCCAACTCTTTGCGACCCTGTAGACTGTAACCTACCAGGCTCCTCCGTCCATGGGATTCTCCAGGCAAGAATACTGGAGTGGGTTGGCATTTCCTTCTCCAGGGGATCTTACCAACCCAGGGTTTGAACCCGGGTCTCCCGCCTTGCAGGCAGACGCTTTAACCTCTGAGCCACCAGGAATATTATCGACTCACCAGAGGTGAATGTCGTAACACTGTCCCTGGGGGACAGCCGTCCTGGGGAATGTCTACCCTCATTATATATATTTGAGCATGCTTGCTCAATGTTTCATATTTACTTAGCATATGCCTTGAGTGCAGTAATCAGCCTGCTGGGGAGTGGTTTTGGGCTCTAGGAGGTTTCAGCTGGCTTTCCCATGCCCTGGTCCATGGACTTGCTCCTGGAGGTCCTGCAGAGGCCCCTCCTTCCCTGTAAGGAGGCTCCATCTGGTGTCAGAGCTAGATTTTCTCGCTGGGCTTGCACAGGGGGACATGCCAGGGGAAACCCCAAGTGAGCACTGAGGGGTGGAGATGTGTGGGACCACAAGTGAGGCCAGTGCCTCTGTACCGGTCACACCCCTGTCCTATTGCTGCTGCATGGGGCTGGGATGATTCTGTCCCAATTTTTGTAGGGAGGAAACACAATTGAATTCTGCAAGTGAGTGAAGGCAAAGGTGGGCCTCAGCCCTGTGTCCTTAGAATGAAAACCTGGTGCCCTTTCCTGCCCCACACATCATGTAGCTGTAGCAGGAAGTATACCCGGTCAGGCTCTGTGAAATCTGTGCCTATGGACACTTGTGAGGAAGGTGGGGCACCAGAGTCTGGGAGTTCCTGGTGAGCCTGAAAGTGGGGGCACAGATGGGAGCTTTGCATTTTGCCTTGGGCTAAGAAAAGAAGAGAAAACAGTGTGAGCAGAGGAAACATTCCTGGTGGGGATTACCCGGAGGTGGCCCAGCCCCTTTGATCGCGGGTGCCCTGGACTTGCTGCAACTTGCTACCATCAGGACAACAAATTCTCTTTCCCCTTTTATGTTGGGAACCCACACAGGGCTCTGAAATTGGAAGCGCTTCTTTCTTCTGCTTGCAGGAAGCATTGCCCTGTCTGAAGGGGGAAGACCTGCTGGGGCCTTGTTGATGGGGGTGGGATGGTCCTGAGGCTCAGGACTGACTGACAGAAAGATGGCACATCTCCTGGAGGCCTGCTTACCACCCACCTCCTACCCTGAGCTCCTGAAACAGGACATCCTTCCAGATTGTAGACTTTCTCTGGAAAATTCCATGATACATGCTTTTGAACTGTGGGAGCCACCCCTCAGCACGTACTTCGTTGCATTTTGGTGGAATAATTCTTTGTTGGAGGGTGTGGCCCAGGAATCGCACAGCATCTCTATCCCCTCCCAGTGAAAGTTGGTGACCACCTCACTTGTGGTGATGATTGAAAGAAAAAAGATTCCTTTTATTTCCAAATGCCCTTGACATCTCTCCAGTTATTCGTGGCTAGAGAAGTCACTCAGTACTTGAAATAAAATGAACTAGGATGAAAACAATTCCAGAGTATTCTAAAGGTTGTAAAGTATTAAAAAAAATTTTTTTTCAGTTTTTTATACATGTATCAATATGTGTTTTACCAGGATGCTGGTTGAAATGTACTTCTTACTTTGTGTTGCTGTCAAAAAGTTTGGAAAAATGCTGTGGACTGACAGGGGCGTTTTGGTCATTATACTTTATGGATATTCTTTCCTTGTGTTTGAAAGATTAGAAGACAGACATCTTTGAAGGGTAGGGAGGAGGACTGGGTTAAAAGAACTCATGTTTGGGTAAAAGTCCTTGTGTGAGCTTGGCACAGGCAGGATTGGTAGTTGGGCTTGAGGTAAAGGGCCCGTTTGTCCAGGGCCCTTCAGGGGAGGCGTTTGCGTTCTGTGTCTGTACATGGGTGTGAAGACCAGAAAGACCGCAAAGTCAGCCCTTTTGAATAAGCTGCCTAAGAAGTTTCCCAAACACCACGGAGCCCACGGTTGGCTCAGGCATTGCTCGGACGGGTGGGCGTTCCCAGGAAGGTCAGCCCCTCTGGCTCAGGGGGTCCCCGTGGCTCCTCTCCTGCTCCTGGCAGCCTTCCTGGCAACTCGGCATGGGCACAGAGCCTGCTCCCTTTCAGGCGGGAGAGTGGGGGCAGCACCCTCCACACCAAGACCCAGGGGAGTCGAACCCCGACCAGCGCCCTTGTGGAAGAAGCCTTACCACTGGGGCCTGGCGTTCATGCCAGGCACCAAAGAGGTGTGGGTGGCCGGCCAGGGGTCTGCACTGTGTGCCCACCTCAGAAATCTCATCTCATGGTGACCCCCATGGACTGCGGCTTACCAGGCTCCTCCGTCCATGGAATTTTCCAGGCAAGAGTACTGGAGTGGGGTGCCAGTGCCTTCTGCAATCTGGGAAGTAGGCTGAAGCCTTATTTCACTCTGCTTAGGAAGTGTGGCTTAGAAGTCCTCCCACTGACGAGAGAAGCTCATAGCAGGGCACAGTTATTGGGTTAAAAAGAAATTCAAGCTATTTCTCATGGTCTGGGACAGCCTGGGGTTGGGGTGGGGGGATGGGCTGGGCTCAGCAGGGTGCCTGGCCACCAGCCTGTCCCTCCTCAGGGACATGGGTCCTGGGTGTTCCTCAGTAGAGAGATTTTGGGTTGAAGAGGGTGAAGGCAGAAGCCGTGGGCCAGCCCTGCCTGTGTGCCAGCACCTCCAGCAGCTTCTGTGGGCCACACACGGCGAGATCTATGCTGATTCAAGGTCCCTGTGAGGTGAAAAGTGTGGAGCAGTGTTTCTTTCTGAAATGCCGCTAGCCCCTCCCTTTAGTGACTGAGCACATTCTGTTTTGCTGTTCAGCCTCTTTCTGATACCAGCAGTGCAGGCACCTCAGGAATCACCCAGCTCTGTCTGATTCTGAGCCTGGTGTGTGGGTGTGCGCTGGGGTCGTGGGACCTCTTCCTCCAGAGTTCTCCCTGAAAAGAACCGTCTGAGCGGCCGTGAAAGTCCTCCAAGAGGACAGGCCCTCGCCGTGTCCTCCTGTGTCTACTCTGGGCTCCTCCTTCCTGCTCCTTCATCCTCCTGACGCCAGTGGAGACTGGCTGTGCTGTTGCCCAGTATCCTGGCTCAAGGTTTGCTTCTAAGAAGACCAGGGGTGAGGTTACGGGCTCGGCACCACTTCCAAGAGGGGGTCTCTGAAGGCACATGTCTGAAAGATGAGTCTGGAGGCTGACTGTGTGTCCCAAGCTCTGTGGGCCACTTGCTCCCCGGATACACTGATTCTAACTGTCAGCTGACACTCCTCTGAGCTGGTGGCCAGCCGTGAGGACAGGTGTGGAGCCTGGAAGATGCTCAGGGGCTGTATAGTGGCCACCTTCCTCAAGAAGTATGTGTAGCCTGAGGATGTGGAAGAATTGCTGTGTTTTCCTGGGGCAGTGGGTTTACTTTTTGGAAGGGTCTGTTTCATCTGTGAGCTGGGAGAGGAGGCTGTGAGGTTTGTGAAGATGATTTTAGTTTATGGTGATCTAGAAGAAGAAGAGTATTTCTGGAACTGGCATGGCTCAGCTGAGGGCTGGGCCTCTGGTCTGGTGTCGGCAATCTTGCTGGTGTTTGTGTGGGAGTGTGGTGCTTGCATGCTGCTGTCCTGGGTGGGAACCTGCTGGGCAGCCCCTGGAGCCCAGGATGTCCAGACACAGGCCTTTTAACCACAGACATAAATGTGCTTGTTATGTTCATCCTTGAAACCTCCAAGTCCATGTTCTAAACCCACTGAATTTTAACTTTAGTTCCATGACTTACTGCCTTGCCAGATTTCCAAAATGATTTGAAAAGCATGCGGAAGTATGTATGTGTGAAGACTGGGGGCTTCCCAGGTGGTGCTAGTGGTGAAAAACCCACCTGCCAATGCAGGAGACATAAGAAACATGGATTCGATCCCTGGGTTGGGAAGATCCCCTGGAGGAGGGCATGGCAACCCACTCCAGTATTCATGCCTGGAGAATCCCATGGACGGAGGAGCCTGGTGGGCTACAGTCCATAGGGTCGCAGAGTCAGACATGACTGAAGCAACTTAGCACGCATGCACACATATAAAGATGATTAAATAGTCAAAGGGAAATACAGAGAAAGAGAGAAAATATAAATCTGAGAAGCCCATGTAGCCCATGGAAGGTCAGTGTTCAGTGGATATTTAAAAAATTCTGTGTACCACAATGATTTAGCTATGAGCCTCCTGGCAGCCAGTTGGGTAAGGGAAACAGGTGTTTCTAATTGTTTCATTGTATCTATAGAATAAAAACAAATGAATTGGAGAAAAACAGACAACAGAATCAGAAACAAGGTTTTCCAAATCTGAATCTTGAGGGAATGCCCCTGTAGAGTCCCTGCAGAGTCCTCAGTCACATCCTGCAAGCAGCATAGTAGAGAAGTGGAGCACAAGTCTCTAAGAGACTCATGGTGGCCAGGGGCAGTGTGGCTGACTCAGGGCTGCAGGAGGAACAGCCCAAGGAACATAAGCATGCTGCTCCAAGTGCACCACTTAGATACAAAGATAAAGCCCTGGAATATTGTCCTTGAACTCTAGGGTCCCTTAGGGCCAAAAGACAGATCTATTCCAGTCCCCTATGCCTGCCAAGGCGTGTTTGTCCCTCCTGGCTTCCCTTGGGGGCACCGTGGGGGGCCCTGGGCTCCCTGTGACTGGATGGAACCTGCGCCGACACTGCTAATTCAGCACATCCTCACAGAGACCATCTGTGCTGCCTCCTTTGCGTTTTGCATCGTCTTCATCTGAAACTGATGAGTGAACAGGTTGTGCTGAGTAAGTGTTCTCAGGAGCCTAAAGGTGCTTGTCCAGTATGTTGATGCTGGCCACATGCGTGAAACATGGCCGGTGTGACTGGGGAAGGGAATTTCAGATTCCTTGTTAAATTCTAAGTCATTTAAATTTAAAAGCTGTTAGCAGAGTACTATTATTTTTCCACTGAACACAACTTTATTGTTTTGCTGGGACTATATTTCACTTTAACTCAGAAATTTAGTGTCGAAACTGAGATGTGCTGACAGCATAATATGCGCAGAAGATTTTGAAGACAGTGCCAAAAGAAAAAGGTAAAATATCTCCTGAGTAATGTTCGTGTTGATTGCATGGTGAAAAAAATAACCATTTGGATATATTGGGTTAAGTAAAATATATCATTAAAATTATTATCATCTGTTTCTTTTCAAAATGTGGCTACCAGAAATTGGAAAACTACATAAAACGTGGCTTGTATGCTATCTCCAGTGGGCAGTGTGGGCCCAAGGATGCCCAGATGTCCTGGTTTTGATGCCTTCTTGACCTGAGGGCAGACAGGGTGCTGCCTTGTGGATCTGGGGGTCCGTCCGTGCACTAGACTCATGGTGCAGCCCCCTCCCGCTGGTGAGTTAGAAGGAAGAGGAGGACAGGTGGTAGAGGCTGGGTCAGCAGCTGTCTTCTCGGGGACAAAGACGTGTTCCCAAGGCACCCTTGGACATAGATGCCTAGGACCTGGGGGGACACATTTGTTGTAGTTACTCAGTCAGTGTGGATGTTATTTAAATTTCTCTGATCCTTACCGTCACTCCCTTGAAGGGGAGGTGGCATTTCACAAGTTCTTGGGAATGTTGGCTTTGAGAGTCCTTGCTCTGTGTTACTCTGTGGTGGCACTAGCAGTAAAGAACCCAGCTGCCAGTGCAGGAGATGTAAGAGACAGGGGTTCAGTCCCTGGGTCAGGAAGAACCCCCGGAGGAGGGCATGGCAACCCACTCCAGTGTTCTTGCCTGGAGAATCCCATGGACAGAAGATCCTGGTGGCTACAGTCCATAGGGTTGCAAAGAGTTGGACACAACTTAAGCGACTTAACACACATTGCTGGAAATCTATATTCAGATTTCCCTGATTGCTTCAAAATGACTTTTCTAGTAGGTGTGTTAGAATCAGGATCGTAACAAGGCCCCACACTGCACTAGCCTCTCCTAAGTCCTCATTCATCTATGTGCTCCGTGGCCCTCCTCTCTTGTAGAAGATGCCAGATGGCGGGTGGGAGGGCCTGGCATGGGTGGAAGGGGTGGGTGGACAGAGATAGATTGGGTGGGAGCAGTCTTCAACACCCTGTGATGTGTTAAGGGAGGGTTAGGGGTCATGCCCTTGACCTTGATAGAGGCCTTGAAGCTGGGAGAACAGGAAGCCTGTCCTCTCTTGCTCGGTGGGTCATGGTGATTACAAAGAGGAGGTCGGTTTCTTGTGCCGCCTCTCAGCTGGCAAGATGTCCTTATGTCCTCTCGTCTGTCCTGGCCTCTGGGTCTCCGTTCTTGGTGCACAAGCAGCCCAGTCACTTCTGTGCGCCAGAGAGTCCTGGGGACTCACAAGTGAGTGAGTGAAGTCGCTCAGTCATGCCCAACTCTTTGCGACCCTGTAGACTGTAACCTACCAGGCTCCTCCGTCCATGGGATTCTCCAGGCAAGAATACTGGAGTGGGTTGGCATTTCCTTCTCCAGGGGATCTTACCAACCCAGGGTTTGAACCCGGGTCTCCCGCCTTGCAGGCAGACGCTTTAACCTCTGAGCCACCAGGAATATTATCGACTCACCAGAGGTGAATGTCGTAACACTGTCCCTGGGGGACAGCCGTCCTGGGGAATGTCTACCCTCATTATATATATTTGAGCATGCTTGCTCAATGTTTCATATTTACTTAGCATATGCCTTGAGTGCAGTAATCAGCCTGCTGGGGAGTGGTTTTGGGCTCTAGGAGGTTTCAGCTGGCTTTCCCATGCCCTGGTCCATGGACTTGCTCCTGGAGGTCCTGCAGAGGCCCCTCCTTCCCTGTAAGGAGGCTCCATCTGGTGTCAGAGCTAGATTTTCTCGCTGGGCTTGCACAGGGGGACATGCCAGGGGAAACCCCAAGTGAGCACTGAGGGGTGGAGATGTGTGGGACCACAAGTGAGGCCAGTGCCTCTGTACCGGTCACACCCCTGTCCTATTGCTGCTGCATGGGGCTGGGATGATTCTGTCCCAATTTTTGTAGGGAGGAAACACAATTGAATTCTGCAAGTGAGTGAAGGCAAAGGTGGGCCTCAGCCCTGTGTCCTTAGAATGAAAACCTGGTGCCCTTTCCTGCCCCACACATCATGTAGCTGTAGCAGGAAGTATACCCGGTCAGGCTCTGTGAAATCTGTGCCTATGGACACTTGTGAGGAAGGTGGGGCACCAGAGCCTGGGAGTTCCTGGTGAGCCTGAAAGTGGGGGCACAGATGGGAGCTTTGCATTTTGCCTTGGGCTAAGAAAAGAAGAGAAAACAGTGTGAGCAGAGGAAACATTCCTGGTGGGGATTACCCGGAGGTGGCCCAGCCCCTTTGATCGCGGGTGCCCTGGACTTGCTGCAACTTGCTACCATCAGGACAACAAATTCTCTTTCCCCTTTTATGTTGGGAACCCACACAGGGCTCTGAAATTGGAAGCGCTTCTTTCTTCTGCTTGCAGGAAGCATTGCCCTGTCTGAAGGGGGAAGACCTGCTGGGGCCTTGTTGATGGGGGTGGGATGGTCCTGAGGCTCAGGACTGACTGACAGAAAGATGGCACATCTCCTGGAGGCCTGCTTACCACCCACCTCCTACCCTGAGCTCCTGAAACAGGACATCCTTCCAGATTGTAGACTTTCTCTGGAAAATTCCATGATACATGCTTTTGAACTGTGGGAGCCACCCCTCAGCACGTACTTCGTTGCATTTTGGTGGAATAATTCTTTGTTGGAGGGTGTGGCCCAGGAATCGCACAGCATCTCTATCCCCTCCCAGTGAAAGTTGGTGACCACCTCACTTGTGGTGATGATTGAAAGAAAAAAGATTCCTTTTATTTCCAAATGCCCTTGACATCTCTCCAGTTATTCGTGGCTAGAGAAGTCACTCAGTACTTGAAATAAAATGAACTAGGATGAAAACAATTCCAGAGTATTCTAAAGGTTGTAAAGTATTAAAAAAATTTTTTTTTCAGTTTTTTATACATGTATCAATATGTGTTTTACCAGGATGCTGGTTGAAATGTACTTCTTACTTTGTGTTGCTGTCAAAAAGTTTGGAAAAATGCTGTGGACTGACAGGGGCGTTTTGGTCATTATACTTTATGGATATTCTTTCCTTGTGTTTGAAAGATTAGAAGACAGACATCTTTGAAGGGTAGGGAGGAGGACTGGGTTAAAAGAACTCATGTTTGGGTAAAAGTCCTTGTGTGAGCTTGGCACAGGCAGGATTGGTAGTTGGGCTTGAGGTAAAGGGCCCGTTTGTCCAGGGCCCTTCAGGGGAGGCGTTTGCGTTCTGTGTCTGTACATGGGTGTGAAGACCAGAAAGACCGCAAAGTCAGCCCTTTTGAATAAGCTGCCTAAGAAGTTTCCCAAACACCACGGAGCCCACGGTTGGCTCAGGCATTGCTCGGACGGGTGGGCGTTCCCAGGAAGGTCAGCCCCTCTGGCTCAGGGGGTCCCCGTGGCTCCTCTCCTGCTCCTGGCAGCCTTCCTGGCAACTCGGCATGGGCACAGAGCCTGCTCCCTTTCAGGCGGGAGAGTGGGGGCAGCACCCTCCACACCAAGACCCAGGGGAGTCGAACCCCGACCAGCGCCCTTGTGGAAGAAGCCTTACCACTGGGGCCTGGCGTTCATGCCAGGCACCAAAGAGGTGTGGGTGGCCGGCCAGGGGTCTGCACTGTGTGCCCACCTCAGAAATCTCATCTCATGGTGACCCCCATGGACTGCGGCTTACCAGGCTCCTCCGTCCATGGAATTTTCCAGGCAAGAGTACTGGAGTGGGGTGCCAGTGCCTTCTGCAATCTGGGAAGTAGGCTGAAGCCTTATTTCACTCTGCTTAGGAAGTGTGGCTTAGAAGTCCTCCCACTGACGAGAGAAGCTCATAGCAGGGCACAGTTATTGGGTTAAAAAGAAATTCAAGCCAGTGATGAGCGAAGTTATTTTGCCCTCTCAGGTTGCACAGAACATCCCTGTGGTGACCCCTGATGTTCCAGGATGGGCTCTGAGCAGGTGGGGCGAGCAGTGGCTGTGGACAGCTGGGACAGACTCTGGGCTCTGGGACCGGGGAATTGAAAACATTCTGGGTCTGCCTCAGGGTAGCCAACTTCTGTTTGATTAAATAAAAGGAATCTTTACAAGATCACATTTTGGCCTAAAGGTTTCTCCAGAAGCCCCTGCAGTCGACCGTGTTTTGAGTGGAATGTCTCACTGTCCAGGAGTTAGTGGGGTTTATTTTACAAAAGAAGGTAACAGGGTTCAGGAGGATCCGAATGTGCCCCTCACGAAAAAGCCCCACCTGCTTGCCTCCCCCTTTGTGGATGTGCATGTATGCGCACACAGGCATGCAGGCAGGCATATACACGTGCTCTATGTCTGCATGTGTGCATCTATGAACGTTTCTGTGCACACATGTTGCATGCTCATGCTCACACATATATGCACACACACATCTATGTAATGAGTATCTTATGTGTACATGTGTGTGCATGTGTATGCATATATACATATCCATATGTATTCATATGCAAAGCATGTGTATGTAATGCATACGTGTGTATAGGTATATGCACATATCATTGTCGATTTCCCTCTCTCTTTTTTTTTCCTTTGGCTGCACCTGGCAGCATGTGGGACCTTAGTTTCCTGAACAGGAATCGATCCTGTGTTCCCTTCAGTGGACGTGTGAAGTCTGGACCGCCATGGAAGTCCGTCAGTTTCTGAAATGGAAGCAGAGAGCCTTTGGGCGGATATTGTTGTTGCTATTGTTTTCGTTCCTCAGGCAGATCGTTTCTGGAGCTCACTCACATGCTGAACTCCAGACTGCTTCCTGGCTTGGCAAGGTTAACGTGAATGCTTTGAGCAGCTCTTTTATTTGTCAAGCCCCTGTTATTTTGTGAGAATTCATCTTGCAGCCAAAATAACCTCAGGGGGAAAATCATGAAAAAAAGAAATGAATGAGATGTTTCAGAAGAATGTGACTGGAATGGGGTGTATGCAAATAAATAAGCTCGCTGCTCCTTTTCAATGTCTATTTAAATGTTTCCTTAAAAAAAAGAAAATGATAAAGACGCAGCCACTACAGATGCAGCTACAACACTGTCATGTGGGTATGCGGAGAGGAAGGGAAGAAAGCCTGCTCCCTTCTACTTTGCCCGCCCATCCGTCTTTCTGGACGAAGATACATTGTGGAAGCTCTTTGCACAAGGCCTCTTAATGTGCCTTAGCAGAAATCTTCTTTGTTATTACATTGTCTCTGCAATGTAAGGACTCCTGTCTATGTACTATTTCTGGTTATGGATTTGCTCACTGGCATATTATTCCTAGGGGCTGGGGTTGCCGCATGGCTTTGTCCCTTTATGGATTTTGTTACCCCCTCGCTGTGACTGACGGTGATGACATCTCCCCTTCCTGCTTGGCATCTCTGTCTTCTAACACCTCTTTAACTGGAATTCACAGGGATTGAGTGAGCAAGGCCAGGAGCATGACCATTTTTGTAGTTTTTGATCTGTATGGTCACATCACTTTCTAAAGTGCCTCCCTGGATAATGAACTGTCTCGTTCAGGAAGTCTCCTCATTGGAGTTTTGGGCCAGAGTCTCTATGTCCCCTCACTCTATGGTCCCCTCTCTACTTTAATCAGCACGAAGCAAGACAGAACCCTGCCACCCTCCACGTCAGAGTGGGTTTGGGCCACAGAACCTCGGTCCTGGCCCCTCCACCACCTGGTGCCAGCTACCAGCTGCCACTGCCGCTTGCTGGGGGCTCTTTGTCACCTTGCTGCCACCTCTCCCTCCCTCCAGTCTCTGTGTCACATCACAGCCCTCCTGTGCTCACAGCACTCTGGCTAGCTCTGTTTCTCACAAGTCAAGTCCTTACACTGGCCTGGCCTCTTCCCCGCTCGGAGCCCGTTCTGTCCCCGCCCCTGCCCTGGGCGTTGCCTGCAGCGGCTCCTCTCCACCTGCGGCCCTGGTGTTCCTTGGGCCTCTGTGTCTGTGGCCTCGTCGCCGTCCCCTGGGCGCGCATGCGTGCGTGCTGAGTCTCTTCGGTCTGTCCGACTCTTGGCAACCATGGACTCTAATACGCCAGGCCCCTCTGTCCCTGCGTTTCTCCGGGTGAGAATACCTGAGTGGGTTGCCATGCCTTCCTCCAGGGGATCGTCCTGACCCAGGGATCAGACCTGTGTCTCTTATTATGTCTCCTGCACTGGCAGGCAGGTTCTTTACCACCAGCAGCACCTGGGAAGCCCCTCAGTCGCCTGTATATAAAGTATCAAATCGCCCTTGATGAAGAGGCACCCTGCCCTTACATGTTCCTGGCATGACTTTCTGTCTTTTTCACTTGGCTTAACTTTCTCCAGAGCATTTGGTATATGCCGTGTGCTGTCTCTGTTGCCTGCCTGGCTACCTCTGGGAATGTAGGCCCTGTGAGGACAAAGTCCTTATTTCCTTCATGCTCCGTTGCTGGCGTCCAGCGCCAGCACATGGACACGTGGTCAGGGTCCTGAGGGGGATACGCACATGGGGAGGGGCCCAGAGGGGCCCAGGCTTGGGCCCCAGGCTTGTCTGTCAGCTGGGTAGCAGGGGCCCCTGTTTGCCTGTCAGGAAAGAGGCAGTGGGGAGCACTGTGAAGCGTCGACTCCTCTGGGGGCCGGGTCTTCCGGGGGGTGCTCCTGGTGTTTACCTGGCGGCCAAGGAGGCTGAGCCCTGGCTGCCCCTCTGCAGAGTGAGTTCACACTCCTGGGCTGGGAGTGAACCTGGAGGAGGATCGCAGTCACCCCAGAACCAGTTCGCCTTTGGGGTGGCGAGATGCCCCGGAGTGGGGAAAGACTGGTGGGAACGATCGACCCTTAGGTTCTTCTGTGCCTCTCTCAGTCTATCATAGGTATTTCCGTGTCAGTGAGTACGGATCTGATTGCCGCTTTTTATGATGGTGTACTCTTAAAGATTCCTGTGTGTTAGTGCCGTCAAACTGTCTCAGGCAGTTTTGTTGTTGTTCAGTCTCTCAGTCATGTCTGACTCTTTGCAACCGCGTGGACTGCAGCGTGCCAGGCTTCCCTGTCCATCACCATCTCCCAGAGCTTGCCCAAACTCATGTCCACTGAGTCGGTGAGGCCATCCAACCGTCTCATCCTCTGTCATCTCCTCCTCCTCCTGCCTTCAGTTTTCCCCAGCATCAGGGTCTTTTCTAACGAGTTGGCTCTCCATTGGATATTGCAGCTGCGTCCAGTTTCTCCTGCTGTGCATACTTCTGTGAGGAATGGCCTTCCATCTAAATCTTGATCTCCCTGTGTGCTCATTGCTTTAGAACGTGTCCCTGTGTGGAACTGCACACCCCGTGCATGTTTTCCATGAAGGGATGCAGATTTTGTTTGCGTGCGCCTTGCCAATGCTGATGCTGTGTAAGCACGACTTGTGCTTCTCCTGCTCTGGGACAGGGTCCCTGTGGTCTGGCTGCTACTGTCTTGCTTTGTGTGCTTCACTTTGCAAAGGGCAGTCTGCTGAGCTGTCCTGCGGGTGCTGCTGGGTGGGAGCCCAGGATAGCATCCCTGATTCCATTTTCAGCCTTCATTTATGCAGCAAACAGGCACGGGTCTTCCTGTGATGACGTGTGACACACTTGGTGAGGCGAGCATGGGATACTGTATGTGCTTAATGGGCTGGGGACCAGTGGACCTCGCCCATGTCACCTTGAGAGGGCCCTGTAGGGAGATGTGTTTTGGCATTTGGGATGAAGGGCCTCCAGGTGGAAGGCAGGAGGGGAGAGAAGAGACCAGGTAGGCACCCTGCCCTGCGAGAGGGGTCAGATGCAGCAGCTGGGCTCTGAGTGGCAGGGAGGCCTGAAGGGGTCAGTGAGGGGCCTGCCAAGGGCCGTGAGGAGCACATTCATTCATTCATCACTTAATCTGTGCCTAGTGCTGATTCAGGCATGGGGGATCCCACGCCAGCCAGGCACATGGGGTCCCTGGCCTGTTGGATGGACAGGCAGTAAACCCATCCACAATGCCCCCAGGACAGGAAGTTAGGTAGCTGTAAAGACACTGAAGGATAACCAGGCCACACGAGGAGAGTGAGTATGGGCAGAGGTGGGAGGGCTATCTCCATAGGGTGTCATGCAAGGCCTCTCAGAGAGGGTAACGTTTTGGCAGAGATTTGAAGGAAGTGAAGAGTAAGCTGCATGGGTGAGTTGCAGGTGGCAGGAATGGCAGGTGCAAGCATTCTGAGACAGCAGCTTACCAAGTGGGTGGGAAAAGAGCAGGGGAGTTGAACAGGTCCAAGGTGGATGGGCTGGCGCAAATGGCCTATGGGCCCAAGGTCAGAAGTTTGGGATTTTCTGGTTAAAGTGTGCTTGTGAAAGCTGGGGAGTGTGCTGTGCTTCGTTAAGTCCTGATTCCTATTAAGGCAGGGCCTGTGGATGCAGAGAACCAGTTAGCTTGCTGATAGGGGGCCAGGTGTGGTGGGCATGGAGACCAGATAAAGGTCTTTTGGGGATTTGTTTTGAAGGGCTTGCTGGCAGGGTGGCCGTATGGTACTTGGGAGGAGACAACCCAGAGTTCTGACTTGGAGGGCTGAGGTTAATGATGCTCAGGGGATGGCCCGGTGGAGGTGTGGAGCCAGTGATACCAGGACTCAGCAGGTCAGAAGGGAAGGGCTGGAGGGGACGTGGCATGTCATCAATGATGACAGGATAGGCTGGAGGGGACAGCTGGGGGGAGTGTGCACAGAGGACAGTCTAGGACACTTAGAGATGTCCAGGGGACAAGGATTGTCCAAGGGAGATGAGAGTAGGACCGAAGAAAGAGAAAGTATGCAACAAAGAGAAGGACGTGGAGGCCTGGGAGCTAGGAGAGGGAAATGTGGCACGTGGGTAGCAGCCAGGTGAGCTGGCAGCTGGGGTGGGTGAGGAGCAGCTGGGTGTGATGAGCTAGGTGGGGACTGGTGGGCAGTTTGGGAGGATGGAGAGGAAATTCTGGTTGTCAGTCCCAGGCGTGGAACCTGGGCAGTGGATGTGGACTCTAGCCAACCCTTGAAGGAGTTTCCCTGGAAGAGGATTATGAAATGAGCCATGTTGGTGGCAGGAGTTGGAGGTCACACAAGGGTCATCTTTTTTTTCTTTCCTTTTAAAAAATTTTTGTTGTTGTTAGTCACTAAGTTGTTTCCGACTCTTTGTGACCCCATGGACTGCAGCACACAAGGCTCCTCTGTCCTTCACTGTCTCCCAGAGTTAGCTCAAATTCATATTCATTGAATTGGTGATGCTGTGTAACCATCTCATCCTCTGTCATCCCCTTCTCCTGCCTTCAATCTTTCCCAGCATCAGGATCTTTTCCAACGAGTCGGCTCTTCACATCTGGTAGCCAAAGTACTGGAGCCGCAGCTTCAGCATCAGTCCTTCCAATGAGCATTCAGGGTTGATTTCCTTTAAGATTGACTGGTTGGATCTCCTTGCAGTCCAAAGGACTCTCAAAAGTCCTCTTCAGCGCCACAGTTCCAAAGCATCAATTCTTCAGCATTCAGCCTTCTTTATGGTCCAACTCTCATGTCCATACATGACTACTGGAAAAAATCATAGCTTTGACTATACAGTCCTTTGTCAGCACAGTGATGTCTCTGCTTTTAAATAATTTTTAAAAACTAGTTTTATTTTTGGCTGTGCTGGGTCTTCGTGTTATGCAGGCATTTCTCTAGTTGTGCCAAGCAGGGGCTACTCTCTGGTTGAGGCGTGCAGCCTCTCATTGCAGCGTCTTCTCTCGTTGTGGAACACAAGCTCTAGAGTGCAAGAGCTTCTGTAGTTGTGGTGCGTGGGCTCAGAAGTTGTGACTCCTGGGCTCTGAAGCGCTGGCTCAATAGTTGTGGTGCATGAGCTTAATTGTTCCCAGACATGTGGGATCTTCCTGGACCAGGGATCCATGCTGTGTCTCCTGCACTTTCGGGCAGATTCTTTACCACTGAGCCACCAGGGAAGCCTGCAGGGGGGCCATCTTTAAAGATGGGTGCCTTGCAGCCTCTCTGTCTGCCGGGGAGTTAGTTAGCACAGGGACAAAAGTTGGTGAGGCTTGACTGTAGGGGAGCGAGAGTCAAGGCTGCTATGAGCACCTGCTGTCATCCAGGTTTACACCCTGCCAGCTGGGAAAAGGGTCAAGACATTGTTATGCATTTCGTTTTCCAAGGGCAACAGACTCTGAGTGTTGGTGTGCACGGGGGGTGGGGGCTAAGCACTGGTAGGAGCCCACTGTGGAGGGGAGTGGGTGGCAGCACCCCTTACAGAGGTTTCCTGGAGGCCAGACTGAGTGCTTCTTGCAGGTGGTGACCTTTGCTTGTGTCCTTGACCTTGGCCATCCCAAACTCATGCACAGTGGGTGTACAGTGGACTTGGTCAGCTGATTGAACAGTAGGTGGTCCCTGAGCCCCTGCACTTGTGATAGAGGAGACTGGAGAGCTAGTGAGCAAAGCCCCACACCTGTGCTTACAGGGGGCCACCCCCACCTACCCCACCTGAGACTGGCAAAACCATGCCAGTCATGAAAGATCCGAAGCCCCCTTCCTCCAGTGAGTGCTGACAGTCTCTGAAAGTGCTGGTCTCAGTCCAGTCTACCAAACCAGATCTTTCTCCCTTAATTCCCAGCCCATCTTTGGTGGTCGTGACCCCACTGGAGTCAGCTCCCATTCTTCCTGTTGCCACCACCACTAAGGTCCTTGTTGAAACACCCGTCCCCACTCTGCTAGCCTGTTTTGCAGGAGGTCTGCCCCTCCCATCCCCCATCCTCTGCCCCCTCCCCCCCCCTTTCTGGGAAACCTTCCTCTGCCCCCTCCCGCCCCTTTGCTAGTAAACCTCTGACTCCCCATTTTCTCCAGTCAAGTCTGATCTTGAGTCTGGCTCCCAGTGCCCCCCACCCCAAGCTTTCTCATCACTGGGACCACTTTCTTCAGGGTTTATCAACTCTCTGTCCCTCCCACACAGTGAACTATGGGGAAAGAATGGAAGGTGAGTGAATGGTGCTATGAATCATTGTCAATCAGCTAATCAGAAATCAAAGGGCAGCAGACATGAGGCCAAAAGTTCCAAGGCCCAACCCAGGTGTGACCACGGGGTGTGGCCTCTAGTGACCACGGCCTTAAAACCTGGCATCTGTCTTTATTGATTTATAGTCATTCATTCCTCCAGTAATGTGTATCCAGCACAGCCTGGGTTCCTGGAGGACACATACAGTTTATTGTGTGTGGGGGTGGGGCCTGGGGACACACAGAGAAAACCTGTGATGGGGCAGTGCCCAGGCAGTGTGGCTTCTGTCTGACCGGGACAGACAGTGTCTTCCTCCGGTGGATGCTGATTCCTACTCTCTGGGCCTGGATGGAGATTTTGCTGTCTTTTTTTTGAGTGCAACAAGCATTGTTATTTACAGGAAATGCTCTTTTCATGTGCTGGAAGCATCTTGGGGCATGATCTGGGTGAAGGAGAGATTACGTCAAGTCAGGAGCATCATACCAGGCTGGGAAACTTGCTTTTGTTGGAATTTAAGTCCGACATTTTAATTATTAAACTCTCTTTGAGATCACGTTGATGGGGTTGGGTGCAATCCCAGCTCCATCGTGGCCTGACTGAGTTTGAGGGTGACCCAGGTATGGGGGAGTCACCCCAAAGTCCTGCCTTCCCCACAGCAAGATGAGGCCCAGTCGTGTCTGCCTCACACCTGTCCTGGGACTACAGATACAGATTCACAGTGATGATGATAAATAGAAGAAATGTCTGCTTTAAAAAAAAATTCAGAAATAGTTAAAATTTGTTCATATTGAGGGCTTCCCTGATAGCTCAGTTGGTAAAGAATCCACCTGCAATGCAGGAGACCCCAGTTCGATTCCTANCTGTCCTGGGACTACAGATACAGATTCACAGTGATGATGATAAATAGAAGAAATGTCTGCTTTAAAAAAAAATTCAGAAATAGTTAAAATTTGTTCATATTGAGGGCTTCCCTGATAGCTCAGTTGGTAAAGAATCCACCTGCAATGCAGGAGACCCCAGTTCGATTCCTAGGTCAGGAAGATTGGCTGGAGAAGGGATAGGTTAACCACTCCAGTATTCTTGGGTTTCCCCAGTGTCAGCTGGTAAAGAATCTGCCTGCAGTGCAGGAGACCTATGTTCGATCCCTGGGTTGGGAAGCTCCCCTGGAGAAGGAAAAGTCTACCCACTCCAGTATTCTGGCCTAAAGAATTCCATAGAATGTATAGTCCATGGGGTTGCAAAGAGTCAGACACGAATGAGCGACTTTCATTTCACTTCACTTCATTCTGTTGAAAATACCCCATCTTTCTCAGAAACTGATTTTTCTCCTCATTATCTACCTGGGGCCTCTCAGTCCTCCAAACTCTTCTGGCTGTGCAGGGACCTCTCTTAGCAGGAGTCATTGTTCAGTTGATAAATTGTGTCCAGCTCTTCTCGACCCCGTGGACTGCAGCACACCAGGCTTCCCAGTCCTTCACTATCTCCCAGAGCTTCCTCAAACTCATGTCCATTGATTGACTGATGCCATCCAACCATCTCATCCTCTGTTGCCCCCTTCTCCTCTTGCGCTCAATCTTTCCCATCATCTAGGTCTTTTCCAATGAGTTGGCTCTTCACATCAAAGGGCCAAAGTACTGGAGCTTCAGCATCAGTCCTTCCAATGCATATTCAGGGTTGATTTCCTTTAGGATTGACTGGTTTGACTTAGCAGGGGAGGAAGAATATTTGGTGGGCATCACACCAAAGCCCCTCCGCTTTGGGGTGAACTGCACAGGGACTGTTTGAGGTCGGCAGTAAGCTTATTCTTCTTGTTAGCCGTGAAGAAATGGGAGGCCCAGGGTGATGACTATACACCAGCAGACACAACAAGGAGTAGAGCAGGTCCAGAGTGCCCCGAGGCACTGTCTCTTCAGCTTTTGCAGCCCATCTCAGCCCTGCCTCTCGGAGGAGGCAACATTGGACCCTTATGGGCACAATCTGTACCCAGAGTTCCTGATGTGGTCTAGCCAGGTTTGGTGAAAGCTAGGGAATATTGGGCATTTTGGGTTCACAGAACTATGGAGGAATGAAAAGACTGGGGTTCAATCCAGAAATGAAGCTTGATGACTCAAAGGGTGCTCTGTCAGTGTTTCCTTTCCAACCACACCCTCCCTGTAGGGACCAGTTCCCAGGCACACAGGAGGGCTGTCTGGATGCTCTAGCAGAAGGGACAGGCCAGATGAGATGCCTCTATCCTCACACCCGACCTGGGGAAATAACTTGGGTTTGGGGCCACCCGTAGGAGGTCGGCTCTGCTGTGACAGTGGAGCATTGCTCACTAGGTTAAACTTCCCAAAGCCTCTGCTGGTTGCCAATAGCTGGGGATGACATCTCTGCAGAACAGGGATTTCTGGAGGGGCTAAGGGCTTCCCTGGTGGCTCAGATGATAAAAAATCTGCCTGCAATGCCAGAGACCTGATTTCGATCCCTGGGTTGGGAAAATCCCTTGGAGCAGGGCATGGCAACCCACTCCAGTATTCTTGCCTGGAGAATCCCATGGACAGAGGAGCCTGGCGGGCTTCAGTTCATGGAGTTGCAGAGTCGGACACAACTGAGTGACTAACACACACACACACACACACACACACACACACACACTCCAGTATTATCACTATTTCAATGTTCAGGTTGTCACAGGTCTGGTCAAGACAGCCTCTGCAGGCCGACTCAGCCCCCTGGTCATGCAGCCCCACCATTCTGGAAGCATTCCTTTACCTTTTGGCATTTGTACCATCCCTGACTCATCTGAAATCAGCCACGTCTCCGGGGAGCCCTGATTTCTTTTACTAGGAAACAGAGACGTGGGTGCTGCATGTAACCACTACTCTTGGGGGCTTCTTTAGGCGCCCCCTCCCCCACCGCAGACAGAGCTGGGGAGTGTAGGGAGTTTATAGGTGCCTCTGTGTGTATGGGTGCATGCCTGTGCATGAGTGTGTGCGTGCATGTGCACATTTGCATTAATTTTCATTTCTGTATCTGTGTCTCTGCATTGAAAACATGAGTTACACCAGCATCTGATTCCAGTCCCACAGCTTTCACTGAAATGTTCTCCCTTTCTGTGTTAGTAAACTCCTTCTTCGCCAAGCGGTCCCAGGACACAGTATGTTCATGTGGTTCCTCCTCTCTCACTTCCAGACTCCCGCTGCCCTCAGGGCTGGGCCCTGGCTTGCCTTGTGGGCCCCCTTCCTCTCCATGCCTGCTCTTAGGACGCAGGCTCTGCCTGCCTGCCATCCCTGCCCCGAGTGCATGCTGTGCTTCTGTTCATGCAGACACCCCGCCTTATGGTCCCCTGGTTCTTTTTCTGTCTCAAAAATGTCCATCTCTCTTCTAGGTCTCAGCCCACCTGTCATCTGTTTTTCCTGAAGTCCCATGAGTGGGATCAGTGCCCCCCTCATAATGCCACATCCAGACATTTCCACTGTTGGGTAAAGGGGAGTGTGAAGCCAGGCACACAGGCTGCTCATCAGCATTCTGGGATGGCCTATGGGAGTAGCCTCCATTCAGTTTGATGAAATCCTGGATGGGCCAACCTCGCATCTTGTCTTAGAGTTGGACTCACTGCTGAGCTCGTGTCCCCAGGCCAGTCTGGGTTCCCAGTCTGTGTTGGTGATACAGCCCTGAGGCCTGGTGTTGGAGCTTCACCCTCAAAGTCTGGACCTGGGCTCCCTGAAGTCCATCTTGTGCAGGAAGAACCTCCTTTGTTTTGGGGGACTCAGTGCAGCCAGAATTCAGAAGCAGATGTCAGGACAGCAAGAAGCAAGGAGGACTGTCACTTTACCAGGGGCAGGCTAGGCTCGCAGCACAACAGTGGGGGAAGTCTGGCAAGGCTGGAGTGGCTGGCTTGGTCCCTAGGCTGAGCTGGCCCCAAACCCTCATACTTCAGCTTGCCTCAAGTGGTGGTGGTGTGGGAAGCTAGAGGGAGAGGGACTGGAGAGGGGGCCAGGAGGCAAAGGGGGAGTCCTGGCAGGTGTGTGTTTGGGAAGTTCACTTGGGCCCTGGTGTTCTGGACTTCCGTGGACTATCTGTGATCCCTGATTCTCACTGAGTTGTGATAGCCCACTGTGCTATCATCTGTGAGGTGTGATTGCATGCATGTATTTATTATTAATAATAAAGTGTGGGAATTTTCTGAATGATGTATTTCTTAATCGAATCAGAGGAGATTCAGGTGTCCCTTTGAAAACACCCGTTTGTCTTCCACCCTGGCAACCACGGGGCTAGGTGCACTGGTGCTCAGGACCATCAGTTTCAAGGGCCCCATAGAGTGTGCAGCCCCGTCCATGCGTTCAAGTAGCTTTATCATGTTGAAAGTTACCTGTTTGCTAGGATTGAGGTTCCTCCTGCTGGTTCCATGGGTGAGACTGGTGATAGATCCAGCTGATTCCTGGGAAAATGTTTGCCTTGTGTGCCCTCAGACAGCAGAAGAGTGTGCTTCTAGCTGAGCCTGTAGACATAGCTCTGGGCTCCGTCTTGTTCTTGATGGTGGGGACTCAAATCCAATACAGATGTGTGTTCTTAGGGATCCTGCAATAACATGGGGGTGAGGGATGTGTGTGAAGAAATAGAACTGAGAGGTGTTTACAAAAACTAAAGTTTGACTCCTTTATAGAAAAAGTGAATAATGATGAATGAATCTAGAAAATAAATTAACAAACGAATGAATGATTATAGAGACAGATGAATATACTCTTATTTGAAGGATGAAGGCAAAATGAAAATGAATGGGTGGCTGCCAGGTGAGAAGCCAGGATGATGTGTTTCTGGTTTTGTGTGTGTGTGTGTGTGTGTGTGTGGTTTTTGTTTTTTTTGGTGTGTGGTTGAAAGTCAAAGATCAGCTTTGCTATTCTACCCCCAGAAATGGAAAGATGGGTATTTGGTGCCAGAACCTGAGAAGTTAATGTCGGCCTTTGAATTGATGGCTGGAATTTGCACATGTGTTAACCATAAAGGCCCGGGGTCTGGCCCACCCAGATTGCTCTCCAAAGCTAAGACATTTGGAGTTGCAAGCGGAGCTGAAGATCTGAAGTCAGAGCACTAGACCAACACAGGGCATTACTGCTGCTGCACCCTGGGCTGGGCACAGAGGCAGGCCGAGCCACTGGCGCACACGGTGCTGCTATGCACACAGTGAGCCGGCAGGTCTGACCATCCAGCTCCCTAGGCCACGTGCTCCTCTGCATCGGCCTCCTCTACAGGACCCCACGGAAGGGAGGAGGTGGCCTCAGCTGAACAAGTCCACTGTCAAGGGACCCCTTTCCAGCAATGTCGCCAGAGCTTCTCATGGTGGAGAGCTGAGAGCCACTGTCCAGGACCCCGGCTCAAGTCGACTCAGTCTTGTGGGGTCTGACAGGCAGAGGGCCATTCTGTCTGTGGATCTGGCCCACCTTCCCGCTCTGGGCTGTGCTTCAGGCTCAGGGACCCTTCCCCTTTCCAGATGTCCGGCTTCCTCTTCATGTGAGACCCTGTCCCCACCATCTCAGTCACCTTTATCTTCTTAAATTACAAACAGTTTTAAATTTCCTTCTAAAATCACAGACGCGGAGAGGGAACTCGGGTGTGATTTGCTGGGAGCTGGATGGCTCTCTGGATAGTAAGGAGAGGGAGGGGTGCCGTGGACTGCAGACCCCAGGTACCGGAAGGCCTCGTGGTCATTTCCTTTGAGCTTGCTGGAACCTCTACTGCTCCTCATCCCACTTTGGCAAGGCTGCTCCTTGTTTTTGTTAGTTGAAGAGACAAATTGGAAAGACAACCTTTCTGTATTAGAGTTTTCCTTCTTTCCACTCCAAAGCCACTGTTTGCTAGCAGTATAGATTGCTGGTGATACTGACCATTACAGATGCAAGTTTACTGGACAGTATACAAGATTTAAAATCCCGAAAGCCAGAGAGCCTGCCGCTTTTAAGTCCCTGGGTCTGCATTCTTGGAGAGGTCTGAAATCCTAGTAAAGCTGTACTCAAGCCAAAGGCGGGGTAATCCAGAGGGAGGGCCAAGGGCGTTGGAGGGCGATGGAGGGTTAGCCCCCCACCCCTGTCCTAGGAGGCGTTTCCTCGCCACTTTCCTGGGTTTGGCTGAGAAACCTTTTTCCTCTTCTCCGGGGCTGCGGTCTGGGGCGGGGGGAAGGGAGCGCTAATTCGTGTCAGATGGAGGGGCGCCGGGGGGCCGTGCGCTCATTCGTCTGGGCTTTTGTTCGCGGCATCTGACTCCTGACGACCGAGTGGACTTGGAATTGGCGACCGCTTCATTTCAGGGCTCCCGGGGTCGAACTCCTGGGAGTCCCAGACACAGGGGCCCAGGAGGCACACCCTCCGGGCATCGCCACCCGGGAGGGGTCCGCGCCTGCTTCGGCCTTCCTCGCCCGGCGCGGCCCTCGGCGGTGGCCCGGACGGCCATGCGGCTGCGCGCCCTGACCCCGGGGCCGCCTGGAGGGTGCGCGCGCGGGGCGCGGGCTCGCCGGCACCGGCGCCCGGTGAGTGGGCGTTCTGCGAGGGGCAGGGGCGCAGGGAAGCGGGACCCCGGCGCGGCGGGAACTGGGAGCCGGGACTGGGTGGAAGCCCTGGGGGTCGAAACACTTTTGGGGTGGTGCACGCGTGTGCTTGTGTGTGCCCGCGTGCCCCGGTCTGCGCGCCAGTGTGCAAGTGTGTACGGGTGCCCTTGCGCTCTTGTCTGCGTGTGCCTGTTCGCGCTTTTGCCCTGGTCACTGCGCGTGCCCCTATGTCCACGAGTGCGCGTGTGTCCTTGTCTGTGTACGCTTGTCTCGTGTGTGTTCGTCTGTGCGCGTGTTACTTGAGCAGGAAAGAACGAGCGAGGGAAAGCAGAGCTTTGCCTGGTGGGAGGCCGGCGCCCTGGTGAGCCCACGTGAAGTGGGAGACGGCTTTGCTCTTAATTTTCGAATCCAGCTCCGTCTTGAACACACTTCCTTGGACTGCTTTTCACGGACTCCCTTCTAGCTTGTGTTTCTTTGCGAAGGAAACGGGTGCTGTATGTCTAGGTGTGAGGATGCTCTGGCGTTGTTGCATAAGTGCGAGTTCCCCAGGGCCGTGTTACAGCGCTTGGTCCCGGGACTGTCTTCCACGGCGCTTGACTTAAACTGAGCAGATGCCCAGGCCGCTCCCTGCTAGGTTCAGCAGTCCCCTCTCTGAGTCGAATAATTAGGCATTTATTGCATTCGTTGTACTGGAAACCTATGAAGGTTCCGAGGAGTGAGAAGTTGTCAGAATGTCAGCCACTTGACATCACTTTGAGTTGTGCTCATTCTGATTTTTAGTTTAACAATCGAACGCTACTCCTGAGAAGCTTGGGGACCGTGTGTGGAAGGCAGAGGATGTCCCTGTGCTCTGGGTCCTTTGGCTGTTGGTGGTTGGAGGCATCTCTGGGGAGGATCACTCCAGAGATTTGGGGCCCGCTCTCCTCACGCAGGAAGTTGTGGTGTTTAACTTCAGAGTCAAGTTGCTCGGTGATTTTGCTGAGTGCATCAGCACCCCCTGAATGCTACTGAAGGTTTCGTAGGTAAGAAAACACACACCTAAGTCCTCTGTCCTGAAAGGAAAAGAGGCTTGGGTTGTGCTGGTTTAGGCTATGTGGGGGTAACTGTTGCCACTGCAACGTTAGCCTAGAGAACTGAGCCGAGAGGACTGTGAGGTTTTGCATTTTTGCAGAGCAGAGCAAAAGGTTACCCTGCTGCACGCTTGTGGAGCACTTCCTTGCTCAGTTTTGCAGAGATTTTTCTTTCTAAAAAGAGACCTCACCATCAAGACCAGCACTAATTACCCTGAACTCCTCAGGGAGTCCTTGTGGAACTGGCAGCCTTGCTCTCTACCCTTCCCACTGTCTGCTCCTAACAATTAAATGCAATTTAGATTCCTGAATTGAGCCTGCTAAATGCTTCAGTATTTCGGCCTCCCCAGTTCCCCGTGCACTCATTGGGCCCGCCTCTTTGGGAGAAATGAAAGCACAGTATCAGGTGAAAACAAAGGCAGCCTAATCCCGTCTAGGCTCACTTCACAATGGAGATGTTATGTACAGATGAAGCGTGAGCAGATGTTATTACACTATCTGAAATGAATTCCTCCACCATCCAGCCACTGAAATGGCTTCGGCCTCTACACAGCACCTCTGCTGTTTCCTTCCTCCAGGTTTCTAACTGTGGCCCAGCCGGCAGAAAAACCACAGGAACACAGTGTCTCTTTCTCCCTGGTGGTAATAAAGGTATTTGTAAGGAATAAAACGTCACAGTATTCCCTGTTGGCTCACGGAATACAGCCGGTTCATTCAGTCGACAAGTATTAATTGAGGGTGCCAGGCACTGTGCAGGGCCTTGGAAGAAAAACAGATAAGAGCCTGGTGTCCTGCAGGGAGGAAGAGTGTGTGCCAGCTGGGGGATTATGATGGAGGGCTGTGTGTGTCAGCTACTTGAATCTGTACTCCTGTCTGAGCACAAGGCCTGGGTGGAGACTGGGTCTGAGCCCATATTCCTTACCCGTCAGCTACGGGGTCTTGAGCTTGCACCCTAGTGCTCCATTTGTAGAACAGTGTTGGTTATTTATAGCACAGAAGGGCCCTGCCAATGTCATGGACTTCATGGTAGGGGCACCTTCATTCCTCTTTTGTAAGCACAGAGTTCAAGAGCCCTACTATCAAAAAGTATATGGTCTCTTGAAAAAAGCAGAAACAAACATGTAAACAAGTTTGTAATAGCAGTGCCTTGCCATGGTGTATTAATCTATACACTATTTAGAAGTGTGTTATTTGATGTCCAAATACTTAGGGGATTTTACGAAGATCTTTCTGTTTCTGATTCCTAATTTAATCCCATTGTGGTCAGAGAACATATTTAGTACAACTGGAATAATTTAAAATTTTCTTAGACTTGTCTACTAAATATTCCATATGCATTGGAAAAGAATGTGTATTCTGCCACTGTTAGGTCAAATGTTCTATAATGTCAGTTAGGTCAAGATATTGATAATATTGTTCAGAGCTTAGGTACACTTCCTTATTTTTGCAATAATTATCAATTATTCATAAAAATAATATTAGTTACTGAGAAAGGCTAGATTAGTTTGCTAGGACTGCCATAGTGAAATAACACAGACTAGGTGTCTTAAACAACAGAAGTTTACTTTTTTATAGTTCAGGAGGTTGGAAGCCCAAGATCAAGGTATTGACGAGTTTGGATTTTCCTAAGGCCTCCCTCTTTGCTTAGTTTGTATGGTCCCCATGTCCTCGCGTGGACTTTCCTCTGTGTGCCAAGTTTCCCTAGAGTCCCCTTTTCTTTATATAAGGACACCGGCCCTGTTGGATTAGGTCCCTACCCTATGGCCTCATTTTACCTTGATTATCTCTTTAAAGACCCTAACTTCGAACATAGTTACATTGGAGGTTAAAGCTTCAATATATGAATTTTGTGGGGACACAATTCAGTGTGGGGTAATGAAATTTCTGACTATGTTTGCCTGTTTCTCATTGCAATTCGGTCAGTTCTTGTTTCATATATTTTGAGAATTTTGTTATTAAATGCGTAACGTTGTTATATTCTCTTGATGTTTTTACCCTTGTATCATTATGTAGTGCTTTCCCATGACATTGGGGCTTCCCTGGCAGCTCAGATGGAAATCATTGGGAATATTCTTTAATCTGGAATCGACTTTGTTATTAATACAGTCATTTCAGCTTTTCTTGGACTAACACTAACATTGTGTATTTTTCTGTACTTTTTAAAAAAATATACCTTGACAATCCCTGCCTTTGAATGCGACGTTTAAGCTGTTTACATTAATGTGATGCCTAATATATTGAGGTTTAAGTCTGTCATCGTGCTGCTCGTTTTCCATTTCTCTTGCGTGTTCTTTATTACTGCTTTTCCTCTTTTCTTGCCATTTTAACAGAATTTTGTTTTCTCTTCTTTGTTGTATTTATTACCTGCAACTCGTTATTTTAGTTGCTGCTTTAGGTTTATGTGATGCCTTTTTAGCTTCTCACTGTCTGCCTTCAAGCGATAGTGTATTACTTCGTGTATATTATGAGAGCCTCCCAGTGGTATACTGCCATTTCTCCTTTCCTGAGCTTTGTGCTGTTTTATCATAAATTTTACTTCTACTTAGGTTAAACCTCACACTGTATCATTATTAGTTTTCATTTAAATAGCTAATTATCTTCTGATGAGTTTTAAGTAACAAGTAAAAGACCTTACATATTTGTCCATGTAATTAATCATTTCTATGGTCTTCATTCTTTTGTGTGAAGCTATATTTCCATCTAATATTATTTTCGTTTTGCTCAGACTATCTTTAACATGTCTTGTTGTATGTGTCAGTTAGTGATAAGTTATTGCAGCTTTTGTATATTCTAGGAAGTTTTTAATTCACTGTCATTTTTTAAATTTTTTATGATTATTATTTTTTGTATTTATTTATTTTTTTACACGAACGTTTTTGCTGGATTGGTCAGTTTTTTTTTTTTTTTTTGTACTTTATATTGCTACACTGTGTTGTCACTTGCTTTTTTTTGAATGAGAAATCTACTGTTATTTTAATGCTTAATCCCGTGAGTGTAATTTGTGCTCCTGCCTCCCTGGCTGCTTTTAAGATCTCTTTTTTTTTCAGTTGAAGTATAGTTGATTTAGAGTGTTGTGTTAGTTTCAGGTGTACAGCAAGTGATTAATTAATATATATATATATTTCTAGATTATTTTCCATTATAGGTTAATGTAAGATATTGAATACACTTCTATGTGCTGTACAGTAATTACTGTTATTTTAATGCTTAATCCCGTGAGTGTAATTTGTGCTCCTGCCTCCCTGGCTGCTTTTAAGATCTCTTTTTTTTTCAGTTGAAGTATAGTTGATTTAGAGTGTTGTGTTAGTTTCAGGTGTACAGCAAGTGATTAATTAATATATATATATATTTCTAGATTATTTTCCATTATAGGTTAATGTAAGATATTGAATACACTTCTATGTGCTGTACAGTAAATCCTTGTTGCCTATCTGCTTTATTTATAATAGTTTGTTCATTGCTACTCCTAATTCATTCCTCCCTTTCCTCCATCCTTCTTTGGTAACTATAAGTTTGTTTTCTATATTTGTGAGTCTGTTTCAGTCTTGTATATAGATTCATTTAAGATTGTCTCTTTATAGTTTGGTTTTCATGTGCCTTATGTAGTTTCTGTCACATTTTTTTGTGCTTGAGATTTTTTTGAGTTTCTTGGATCTATGGGTTGATAGTTTTCCTCATGTTTTGGAAAAGTTTCAGCCATTATCTCTTCAAATATCCCTCCACCCACCCATTTTCTTTCAGGGTCTTATAAGCTGCTAAAAGTTGTCCCACAGTTCACTGATACTCTGTTTATCTATCTGTTTATTTACATAGGTTGTCTTTTCTTTCTGTGCTTTATTTTGGTACGTTTCCATGTCTTCAGATTCACTAATCTGTTCTATTGCAGTGTCTGATCTGTTGATAATTTGATCCAATGTTTTAATATTTTTCATCTCAGCTATTTAAATTTGCTTCTGTAAATGTTTGTTTTGGATCTTTTCTTACCTACCTTTTTGAACAAATGGAATATAGTTATAATACTCTGTTAATATTTTGTGTGCTTATTCTTGCCAGTTCAGGGTCACTTTCAGTTGACTGATTATTCTCATTATGGGTTATGTTTTCCTGTTGCTTTGCATGCCTGATAATTTTTTTTAAAGTGTTTGTTTGTTTTTATTCAGCTGCACCAGGGCCTAGTTGTGGCATGTGGGATCCTTAGTTGTGGTGTTGGAATCCTCAGTTGCAGCATGTGGGATCTAGTTCTCTGACCAGGGGTCCAACCAGGGCCCCCTGTGCTAGGAGCGTGGAGTCATAGCTGCTGAACCACTAGAGAAGTCCCATCCCATGCCTGATAATTTTTGATTGGGTACCAGGCATGGTGAATTACCTTACAGGGTGTTGGGTATTTTTTTATTTCTATAGATATTCTTGAGCTTTGTTCTGAAATGCAGTTAAATTACTTGGAGAGACCTGGAACAGTGCTCAGTTTATAGTTAATCATTCCTCACTTTTTAGGCAAGATCCTCCTGTTTTCTATGTAATAGTCCCTGAATCTTGGGTTTTTCTGGTCTGGCTGTGGGAAGAAGGACTATTTTCNCTTGTGTGCTTATTCTTGCCAGTTCAGGGTCACTTTCAGTTGACTGATTATTCTCATTATGGGTTATGTTTTCCTGTTGCTTTGCATGCCTGATAATTTTTTTTAAAGTGTTTGTTTGTTTTTATTCAGCTGCACCAGGGCCTAGTTGTGGCATGTGGGATCCTTAGTTGTGGTGTTGGAATCCTCAGTTGCAGCATGTGGGATCTAGTTCTCTGACCAGGGGTCCAACCAGGGCCCCCTGTGCTAGGAGCGTGGAGTCATAGCTGCTGAACCACTAGAGAAGTCCCATCCCATGCCTGATAATTTTTGATTGGGTACCAGGCATGGTGAATTACCTTACAGGGTGTTGGGTATTTTTTTATTTCTATAGATATTCTTGAGCTTTGTTCTGAAATGCAGTTAAATTACTTGGAGAGACCTGGAACAGTGCTCAGTTTATAGTTAATCATTCCTCACTTTTTAGGCAAGATCCTCCTGTTTTCTATGTAATAGTCCCTGAATCTTGGGTTTTTCTGGTCTGGCTGTGGGAAGAAGGACTATTTTCGGCTCTGTGTGAGCACTGTTTCCTAAAATGGTGGTTCTTTCCCCAGCCTTGAGTATTTTCCTCAAACAGGTGTGCATGCACACATGCTCTTCAGGACTGTGCTGAATGCTTCCGAGGGCCCTTCTGAAGATCTTAAGAGTTCTTTGCAGCTCTCTCTTCTCCAGTGCTCTGCTTAGTGAACTCTTCTTTGCTGGCTTATTCAGCTTGAATTCTTAACTCCTTTCCTTCAACCCATGTGATATACTGGTTCCCCCTTCCCTCTCTGCATCCTGAAATCTTTCTCCATGTAGGAATTTGGAGACAATCGTAGAGCTCACCTCATTTTTTCCTGCCTCTGAGGAACTAGACAGGTTCATTTGCCTTTTCATGAACATCCTATAAAGAGAATCAGTCACTGTGTGCTCATATCTGACTTCTTTCATTCAGCCTGATAATACTTTTGATGTTCACTCCTGATGTTGCATGTATTAGTAGCTTTCTCTTGTGTATACCTAAGCGAATATTTGGATGTATGATATGTATCCATTTTATGAATATACCATGGTTTGTTTGTCCAGGTTCCTTGTGATGGGCATCTGGGTTACTTCCTGTTAGGGGCACTTTTTAAAAAGGTAGCTCTGATCATTCTCACACATATGTCTTTGCAGACATATTTTTAAAGTGTCTATAGAAGTGGAATTCGGAGAAGGCAATGACAAGCCACTCCAGTACTCTTGCCTGGAAAATCCCACGGACGGAGAAGCCTGGTAGGCTGCAGTCCATGGGGTTGCACAGAGTCGGACACGACTGAAGTGACTTAGCAGCAGCAGCAGCAGAACTGGAATTGCTGAGTCGAAAGATTGGTGTAGATTTAAAAATATGTGAAAGAAACTGTCAAGCTGCTTTCCAAAATAGCTGTAACATTTGTCTCCATTCTCAGTAACACTTCATCTTCTCAATGAATTTTAGCTATTCTGGTGTGAGTAATGGCCTCTGTGAGTCCATGCGGATATCGGTTATGTTAGGATGCTCTGTCACATATCAGAAAATAGGAATATGATTGGTGTTTAGTTTCAAAGGCAAATTGAATTTTTATAAGATCCTCAGCCATAGCTGTGAGCCTTGCTTGACACTACAACATGGATCTGCTGGCTCAGTGGTCCATGTCTTTGCAGTGCCTGTGCGTGTGATGGATTCGATGCTGTACCAGGTTTAAAGAGGAGCTGCCTGGCCTGTCACCCTGGTCTGATGACAGCTTCTCTGCCAGTTCATGAGTTCAGAGAGGCTAAGGGGCCAGAAAGGCCAGTGAGTTAGTGGCCTCTGCTATAATCATGCTGTTTGCTGAGTGTTTCTTCCCTAGAAAAAATCATTAAGACTCTAGGCATGCACGTGGATTCTTTTGTCACAGAAGTGTGGCTGTAAGCCTGCAGTCTGGAAGCTGATACACTATCACATAAGCCCTTCACCCAGGGGATTATAAGCTGGGCGCCTGTGGGCCATCCCTAAGGCCCTGGCACTAAGCGTGCCGATGGGGTATCCCAGGCTCCCGGGATCCCAGCCTTGGCAAGGGGCTGTCTTGTTCTGCTCTGTTTGCCTGGTCAAGTTCCTCTTTCAGCTGTTCACCAACTCGGCTGGATTTATTATCTCTTGAAAGGGAAAAGGAAGGGCAAACGGACTATCCATGGAAGCGCTGACACTTTCTCCCTTTGCTTTTTCAGCCAGAAGAAGTAACTGCGAGTCTGCACAGTTTTAAGAACAAGGCCTTTAAAAAAGCCAGAGTCTGTGGAGTTTGCAAACAGATTATTGAAGGTCGAGGGATTTCATGCCGAGGTGAGTCTGCGTTGATCCTTCTCATGCCGATTAAACTGAAGCAAACCAAACAAACAAAAACCCCAAATGAAACCTTCTTTCGGGAGTTTCCAAAGTTAAATCATGGAATTCCCCATCTTAACCTGAGTTTCCCCTTACCCTCACTGGACTGGGATGGAACGTATTTACACAGATATATGCTCATGAGACATTTTTCCAGAAAGAGCAAAGTTAGTCTTATGGGAGGGGGCAGCCGTGAGTGGCTCCTGACTTATTTTCCTTCTGTCCTGTAGTGTCAGTAGCCTGAGTCAGCCCCTTCTGTTTTCTGGTCTCTTACCAGAGTTTGCACATGAAAATTTTCTGTTCTTTGGAGTGATGGTTCATTGCGTTACTGTTCTTTTAGCCTGTTGTCAGGCATTGCGCCAATCCGTAAACAGAGCCACCAGCTTTCGTATTTGCTGTTTAAACCCCAGGTAATCATTGCAGCTTGCTATTTTTTGTGTTTTCATGGTAGTAAATCTGTATAATGGACATGTGAGGAGGACTTCTCTTGTTTCCCGTGAACCCTGGAATTGTGGTTCTGTGTCACAGAGCAGAGGCAGGTGGGGTTACCTGGGAGAAGGCTTTGGGCTGCTCGGGGTTTGTTATCACTGATGGGTTTGGGATTTTCTCTGTAGAATAGTTCCAGGGTTGCCTCTAGGCTCCCCATCCTCCCAGTAGACTCCCTGGCACATGGTCCCTGAGGGATGCTTTGGGGTTAGGTGGCCTCAAGGGAAGATGCATGATGGCCACACTGCAGTGGAACCTTAGAGGGGGCGGGAGGCAGGTGTGTCCCCTCCTCTGAAGCACCCCTCCACTGTCAGCGCTGATAGTGCCTTGGAGCCAGCTCCCACCTCTCCTTCCCCCTCTGCAGCCTCCTGGAAGTGTCACAAGTCCCCTCCCTCCCTCACCCGACACAGGTCTCTGTTTCAAAGTTGATGCACCTGCTTCTCAGAGTGCATGGCGCTCTCACCTTGTCCTTGGATGCAGGTTCCTCTCTACCTAGAAAGGGTGAGCCAGGCCCTGGGGGCTGAGGCATCACCTGTGGGGGTGCACATGGGGCATGGATCCAGCACCAGGCCTCTTGGCACAGGCCCTCTCCCCACATCAGCAGGCCTGCATGGGTGTGCAGGTACACATGCACACACATGCACACACACACACATGCTCACAGGAGCATACACACACACATGGAGATGCAGAGAGGGGCGTGGCCAAGACAGGGCTGGGCCAGGAGTGCAGGCTGGTGCTCTGAGTCTGTTAGGATCAAAGTCTCCTCTCTGAGTCCCTGATGTGGGTTGCAACATTGTTCTCTAGATGAATGGCTGACTGGGATGGGTGTGAGGTGCTGAGCTCACTTTCTGGCACTTCGCTTTGCAACTGCTGTGATAATAATTATTCCTCGATGACCCCACCTGAATGTGCCATGGTGATTCCCACATGGGTGACATGGGGGACCTTAGCTGGCTGCTGTCCACATGTGCAGGTCATGAACACAGACCAAGCAGGTTTAGTTCCTTAGGCCCAAGGGCTCTGTTTCCCACATACAGTTAATGATGGCCTGGTGGCGACAAACAGATTGGCTCTTGGGAGAGTCAGTTTCCTTCTCATCTCTGTACAGCTGAGACCTGAGTTGGCTAAGGAGCTATCCCAAACATCCTTTTAAAACTCTCAGTACTTCTTTCTTAACTGCCTATAAGATAACAGTTACTCTCTTCAAAGTAAATGGAAGCAATGAGATCTGACCAGATTGGAGACAACGGTTCCCAGCAGCCTGGCTTTCCCATCAGGCCAGAGCTCCTCAAGGATGCTGACAGCCCCCAGTACCGTCCAGGGCTTGGCATGAGAGCACACATTCCAGGCTTACGCCTCCTTCCCTGTCCTGCAGCTTCCCAGGCTTGTAGGGGCCAGGAAGGGGCCCAGAATATTCTTTGGTTCTTAATGATCTGTCTTAGCACATTTGTAGCCTGTGATGTGTGAGATGTCTAGGAGGACTAAGGCCTGGCAGAGTGGTGTGGCTGTGCGTGTGCGTGGCTGTGCGTGCGCGTGGCTGTGCGTGCGCGTGGCTGTGCACCCTCTAAAATTCTTTAGGGGAGGCAGTGAGATCTCAGGATCCCCCTGGGTGCGGCATTGCCCAAGGCCAACTCGGCCCCAAGGACCCTGTGCAGGACCAACACAAAAGAGCAGGAAGGCAGAAGGGTGGCAACAGGCTGGACTTGTGCAGTGCTAACTCGTGATCTGTCTGGCTTATGCTTCTCTGGTCTAAGAATCACTGTGGTTCTGTTTTATCTCATAGTCTAGCCCTGTGGAAATCACTTTTTGGACCCACCTAGTTCTTTTCCTTGAAGAAAATCCTTCAGTAGCGACTGTCCCATAGGTGCCCTCTACCTCCGGGGGTTCATCTCCACATGTCATTTCCCCATTGGAACACTGCTTCTGTGTTCTCCTGTGGGGAAACCAGGGCACATATGCTGTCACCCCACCCCTTGGCTGGAATGCTTTGCCTGGTTTGGAGGCAGTAAGAAGAGATCTGGGGCTGGGCACAGGTCCTGGGGCCGCTCTGCACTCATGTTCCCCTTCCCTGTGTGCATACCCCAGCAGACATGCCACAGTCCCCATTCTCACCTGACCTCCTTGTTTTGTCTTAAGGCCACGCTCCTCTGTACTGAGCCCTCCAGCTGAGGGAAGTGTATGGACTCTCCCTGAGAGGCCCTAGACCCATCCCTCGTGGCCGGGTGGTGGCACTTGTCACCCTTGAAGCATGTGGCCAGGAGCATTGGGCTGGCAGAGGCCACCTTGGGGGCATGTACAGCTCAGGGAAGCCACATCCTTGGCCAAAGGAATCAGCTACTTGGCTATGGGCACTGGAGGCTGTGCTGTTGGGAGAAGTAAACAGAAGCAGGTCCTCCTGAAGGCCAAGGCCCAGGTCTGGCGGAAAGAGGCCCGCTGACATCAGGGATGCCTGCACGCCTGGGGCCCCACGTGAGTGGCAGGACAGGCAGCAGGTGGCATGGAAGGAGGCCACAGTGACAGGTGCCCCTGGAGGCATCGTGCCCTATTTCTGGGTCCAGCAGCGGCTGTGTTCGTAATGTGGTGAATGTCAGCCCTCCGGCATTGAGGGGCTGGGGACTCGCCTGTATCATTGTTCGTGAGGTATCTACTGACTTCTCTCCAGGAACAGGTATTTTAGAACTCCCTCATATGGTGGGGACGGGCTTCCCAGGTGGCGCTAGTGGTAAAGAACCTGCCTGCCAATGCAGGAGACATAAGAGACACATGTTTGATCCCCGGGTCAGGAAGATCCCCTGGAAGAGGGCATGGCAGTCCACTGCAGTATGCTTTCCTGGAGAATCCCACGGACAGAGGAGCCTGGCGGGCTACAGTCCATAGTGTCACACAGAGTCGGATACAACTGAAGCAACCTGGCACTGGCACCTGGTGGACTGTAAACACCTATGAGACTTCTCAGTAGCTTATCATATTTATGTACCTAACTGTAAGAATTGCGTTGATCAACAATAGCTACTCTTTTTTGAAAAGGAAAGGACTCTATGTGCCAGGAGTCTTTGAGACATTATATTCCTAAATTAAATTGATGTGTGTGGGAGATCCAAGAATTGTGATTGTGACAGTCTCCTTCTCAAAAATGCCATTATCAGCGATATAGCCCCTGACACTGTCAAGGGAAAAAAGGCGTATGGCAGTGACCTTGGGGATAGAAATGTGAGAGCTGGGTGTTCATATGTGTTGCTGCTGTGTGGCCATCTTCTTCTTAGCTGTGCTTTTTGTCCGCATCTGAAGGCTGGGCTTTTTCCCCTTCTGCACTGCATCCCTCTGGACGGGCAGGGGCAAGATGTGGGGGTACCGCTGGGTTGGGAGCCTGGCACAGTCACTGGGGGTGTAGACGGTGCCTGGCAGGGTCAGTGCTTGGCCCCTGCAGAAGCTGTGGCCCTGGACAGGCGCCTTTCCTGGCCTTCAACTTGTAACCTTTACAATTTGCCTGTTGAGTCGTTAATCTCTAGGATCTCTTCCTTTTGTCAGTAAGCTATATAGATATCATAAAAATCTCAGACAGTTTAGTAGTTTTCCTGCTAATAACTTAGGTGTATGCTGTGTGCGTTTGCACGCTAAGCCAGTGTGTATGCGCTGCCTGTAGACACTACCTGTCTTCTCTCAGGGGTCACGTGCAAGTTGTGTGCGGTCTTATTGGAGGGGCCCTTTCTTTGGCTTGTTTCTGGAGCAGTAGGGAAGCATGGACCCTGGAGGCAGGCTGCTCGGATTCCGGCCCTGCCTCTCTGTGCTTGAGTTTTGTTTTCGAGTCACTGTGAGGAGCTGATTAAAGGCACGAGGAACACAGGGAACACTGGTTGGCTCAAGGAGGTGTCTGGTAGTGTTGGGTGTTATTCCTGTTGGTTATGGTGTCGCATTGGTGATGGTGGTGATGATGGAGAAGGGTTAGGTGTGTATTCTGTGACTTCGGCTAATATTTTCACTATTCTTTTTCTAGCTTGTTCTTGGCCTTCAAGTCACTTATTTTCACATTTTAGCCTATTTGCCACAGATTATTTTTATGTGTCTAACTTAGAAGAAAAATTTCATTTTTAAGAAGCTGTTGTTTGTACACAGAGGCTCTTTAACCCCTATTTCTCAAACTAACTACAGGCAAAGCCACACAGATGGCTGGTGAGCGGTGGGGTTAAGTGTCTGGTTGTGGTTTGCCTCCTGCTGCTCAGAAACCCACTGAAGCGGTTCCTACTCTGCCCTCCCCACCTGCCAGGGCTTTGAACAGGTAGCCTGTTCTCACTGCTCTGCTGAGGTCTCTTGGGTGGGTTAAATGGCCCAGCTTCCACTGACAATCCTTCTACAAACCCACACTTGAGGGCACTGGCGTGGTTGATCATGATGTTCTAGTCCTGAGTGGGTGAGTCTTTTCCTGGGTGTTGAAAGCTATACGTTCTGCAGAACTTGGCCCCGTGGAGGAGATGGATTCAGAGAGAACACAGTGTTAGATCAGACAGAAGTGATCGCATTGGGAGAGATGGTTTGCCTGAATTTAATAATGGAATAGGAGAGAACAGACTGGAATGGAAAAAAAAAAAAATGCTGCGAAAGAGACAACTGTAGGGAGGAGCCTGAGGGAAATGAAGGTTGGGAAAGGGAGCAAAAAATAGGACAGAGGGAGAATGGGGTAGAGGGTGGTTTTGTAAGGAATATTTGATAATGACTTTTCCCCTTTGGTTAACTGAACACATATTAA
This sequence comes from Oreotragus oreotragus, assembly GCA_006410675.1. Classification (NCBI taxonomy): domain Eukaryota; kingdom Metazoa; phylum Chordata; class Mammalia; order Artiodactyla; family Bovidae; genus Oreotragus; species Oreotragus oreotragus. The sequence continues at coordinate 20,038 of SJYX01001242.1, read as the reverse complement.
CTGCCTGCTGGAATAAAAATATAAGAAAGCTGTGACCTGTTTGTGAGGAGCTCAGAGTCTGAGGGGGGAGTCCTGTCAGTGGGCAGCTCAGAGTCGGAGCGGGGAATCCTGTCGGTGGGAAGCTTACAGTCTGGGGAGGCGGGTAGTTCTGTCCCTGTATGTGAGACTGTCACAGTCTACAGTATGCTAGGGGATTACAGACAAAGCTTCGGGCTGGATAGGCTGATCAGCAAGTCAGCACTTGCTTTGTGCCAGGTGCTGAATTAAAACCCCAGGACATGGTGTCAGTTAAGGACCATCAAGGCAAGAAAAAGGGGCAGGTGGCCGAGCACTGAATGTGGCGTTGGACCCTCTGCTGAGGGCATCTGGCCACCCGTCTCATGCGGCTGGGTGGCTGTGGGTGTGGTTCAGCTGGGGCAGAGGTTGCGGGCAGGTGGGGGTAAGCTTGAGGGTAGAGGCAGAGAAGCAGAGGTGAGACCCAGGGCTCGTCTCTCTCTGGGTAAGTATGTGTAGAGTGTTGTATGGCAAGCCTAAAACGGTGGCCTGGATTTCCAAGCCTCCTGGAGACTTCGGGAGCGTAGTTCCAAGACAGCAAGGAACAATGTGGGGCCTTTCAGAGCCAGACACTCTGGACAGTTGCTGCTGCTGTTACGAGTGGATTCCTGCCCGGGACTTTGGAAACCCTTTTGACCAAGGAATGCAGTGCAGGCCCCAGGCTTGTGGAGGTGAGGATTCCCTGTGTCATTAATTCCTAGAAACTTGTGAGGCATGCACTGGGCACATACCCCTTCCTGGGTGGAGAAAAACCCCTAATGGGAACTGCTGAGGGAGCCTTAGGGAGCTGACCGTGGACCTTGGCCTTGACCTTAACTCAGTCTTTCACCTGATGCTGCTCTGCTTTTCATTTTTGCAAGTCAGTGGATGAAAAGTGGTGTCTTGCTCTATTATGTTTCTTACATTCCTCTGGTTATCACTGAGGCTGAGCATCTAAAAAGATCTTGAAAAGATGTCTGTTACGTATTATTTATTCGTTTTTGGCTGTACTGGATTTTCTTTCCCGGGCGTGGCTTTTTGTGATAAAGATCCTGAAAAGATGCCTGTTACGTATTATTGACTCGTTTTTGGCTGCCCTGGATTTCCTTTCCCGGGCGTGGCTTTTTGTGGTGAGCAGGGGCTGCTGTCTAGTTGGCAGGGCATGGGTTTCTCATCGTGGTGGCCTCTTTTGTTGCAGAGCATGGGCTTCAGGCCACGGGGACTTCAGGAGTCGCAGCATGTGGGCTCAGAAGTTGTGGTGCGTGGGGCCGAGAACACAAGCTCAGTGGCTGTGGCACACAGGCTTAATTGTGGCACACAGGCTTAAGATCCCACGGCCTGTGAGATCTTAGTTCCTGGACCAGGGGTCAAGCCTGCATCCTTCACACGGACAGACGGACTCTTTTATCTGGTCACTCTTGGCTACACTGGGTCTTCGTTGCTCTGCACAGGCTTTCTCTGGCTGTGGCCGGTGGGGGCTCCTCTTTGTTGTGGTGCCCGGGCTTCCCTTGTGGTGGCTTCTCTTGTCGTGGAGAACGGGCTCTAGGCGTCTGGGCTTCAGAAGTTGCAGCAAGCGGGCTCAGGAGCTGAGGCTCATGGGCCTTAGAGCACAAACTCAGTAGTTGCCTAGTTGCTTCCTGGCATGTATAATCTTCCCAGACCAGGGACTGAACCCATGTCCCCTGCATTGGCAGGTGGATTCCTATCCACTGCGTCACCAGCGAGGTCCCTGCAATGTTCTTAGTAAACTGGCCTTTCAAATCTTTGGCTCATTTAAAAAGTTAGATTATTTTTTCTTCTTGATTTCTAAGAAATCATAGTGTAGCTATTATAATGTTAATGTTTCTATCAGTAAATTAGGTAGAATTTATGCCAATTTTTGATGGATTTTGACCTACAGAAATGTCAGTTCCTTACCATTCCAACTTACATGTTGCAAACATTGTGAGCAGTTGCTTGACTAATTTTGCTCATGGAGTGGTTGTCATGTGAAAAGTTGAAGGTTTGGCTAGTTCAAATTCACCCATCATTTCATTTCATTTCTGTTTTTGTTTCTATTTAAGAGTGCTTTCCCTTCTCTGAGGTCTTAATGATGTTCTACAATACTTTATTCTAATATTCATTTCTGCTTTTCCAATTCTATTCCAATTTCATGGTTGATTCATCTGGAATTCATGTTATTTAGGTTATTTTTCATGAGTGAGCTGGTTTTCCCAGCATGATTTGTGGTGTGGCTCATCCTTTTGTAACTGAATATGACAGTGTTTCTCCCCTATGCGAATTCCCACGTCCATTGCACATGTCTGGTTTCACAGAGTTTGTCCTGCACATACATAACCAGCCTGCCAGTGCAGGAAACATAAGAGACCCAGGTTCAACCTCTGGGTCGGGAAGATCCCCTGGAGTAGGAAATGGCAACCCACTCCAGTAATCTTGCCTTGGAAAATTCCATGGACAGAGGAACCTGACGGGCTGCAGTCCCTGGGGTAGCAAAGAGTCACACATGACTGAACACATATGAGCAACATTATAAGCATTGTCACAGGTTAGCTTTTTAGAAGTCATGATTTCTCAGAAGCCATTCTGCATGTCATTTGTGGATATAAATTTTTTTCTTCTTTATTGCTTCAGTAACTTCTTTTTCCGTGGCAGAAAGGGGTCTTTGATATCACTTTTATTCCTCATTACATGGAATGAGAAGAATGGCAGTATTTTATGCACATAAATTGAATGCACGTTATATGTGACTTAGTTGGCTGGATCCCCCTAGTTGCTTCTGCAATCAGTCTGTTTCAGCATGGTATCAGTTAAGGTTCTTCAGCAAAACAGAACCAATAGGATGTATATAGAGAAAGAAATTTACTGCAAATAATTGGTCCGTATGGTATGGAGTCTTGTCTGTAGTTGGCAAGCTGTGATCTAGAAGAGCCAGTGTGTAGTTCCTGTCTGAGTTCTAATCCAGAAGCAAGAGATGACTGATGTGCCAGCTTGGAGACAGTTGGGAAGGGAGAACCAATTCTTTCTTACTTCACCATTTATTCTATTCAAGCCCTCAGTGAATTGGATGAAGCCCACCACACTGGAGAGGACAGTCTGCTTCACTCAGTCTACAGTTTCAGATATTTTTCTCATTCAGAAACACCCTCCCAGACACACCCAGAATACTGTTTAACCAGATATCTGGGCATCTTGTGGCTCAGTGAACTTGACACATAAAATTAACCATCCCAAATATGTTGTTTTGGTTGCAGTCTTTGAAGAAAATCCAGCTCTATACAGATAGATATTTGGAAAGGAAAGCATGTTCTTTCTTGATATTACACCAAAACTCAAATGATGGTTTCCCAGTTTCCAAAGAAGACATGCAAGTGGCCAACAGGTGCATGCAGAGGTGCCCAGCATCTCTAATCCTGTTAATAGTTGTTCAGTTGCTCAGTTGTGTCTGGCTCTTTGCTACCCTGTGGACTGCAGCACGCCATGCGTCCCTGTTCTCCACTGTCTCCCAGAGTTTGCTCAGACTCATACCCATTGAGTCAATGATGTCATCCAATCATCTCATCCTCTCTCGCCTCCTTCTCTTGAGGGAAATGCAAATCAAAACCACAGTGAGTACGACCTCACACCTGTCAGAATGGCTGTCATCAAAAACACAAGGGAGAACATGGTTTGGGTAGGGTAGAGTAAAAAGGAGAACTCTTGTACACTGTTGGTGGGACTATAAATTGTAATTTCCTCAAAAAGTGAAAAATAGAGTTATCATATGATCCAGCAGTTCCACTTTTGGGTATATAGCTAAAGGAAACAAAATCAGTATCTTCAGTAGATGCCATGTTGGTTGCAGTATTATTTACAATAGCCAAGACATGGAAACAACTCAAGTGTCCATCAATGGATGACTGAATAAAGAAAATGTGATAAAACATTATTCAGGCAGAAGAAAGAAGGAAATCCTGCCATTCACCATCGTGAATCAGCAGTGTGCCAAGTCAAACAGAGAAAGATAAACACTTGTACGGTATCACTTACATGTGGAAGCTGAAATCCGAGTCTGAGGGACCATCTGTGGTGCTTGGCTTTCGGGTGGAAAGTTCGTAATACTCGGGTCACCTGCCTACACCCCAGGAACAGTGGGTCCACCTCTCAGGATCCCCGCCTTAGCACTCGGGTGGTTTATGCAATTCAGCCTGATTAGTTAACCTTTGCGAATGTGATGGTTTGTCCTGTAATGGCCTAAGGCTCTTGTCATAGCCCAGTGCGCCATCCATCGTGAGTGTGTCACACCACTGTCATGGTTCCGCACACCAGAGTTCCTTTTTGGGTTGAATCGGCTTGTTGATCTGCTGCATAACCAGTTACTCCCGAAGTCAGTGGCTTACTGTGGCAGTAGCTTCTGTTCTCACTACTTCTGTGGATCGGGAACTGGGGAGTCACATGGCTGGGCAGTGCTGGCTCAGCGTCTCTTAGGAGGCTGCATCATCTGAGGGGCTGGAGGACCCACTTCCCAGGTGGCTCTCCAGCTGGCTGCTGGCGGCAGGCCTCAGTTCCTGCCCATGGGCCTCCTCCCCGGGGCTGCCTCCTCCCCTCACACGTGGGCAGGGTTCCTCTCAGAGCGGGGGTCCAGGATCCCAAAGCAGAGGTCACTCGCCACACCCTCCGCTGTCCTGCCTTGTCACACGACCCGCTCTGTCACAGTGCGAGGGGACCGCACGGGGACATGGGCTCCAGGAGGAGCCCTGAGGCCATCTCGGGGGCTGACTGCCACAGGGGGCTGTGCTCCTGTCCTGGCTGCCGAGTGGTCCGGCCCGCCCCATTCGGTGTGTGCAGACAGCTTCCTCTGGAGCTGGGGAAGTCTTTACTGCATTTCCGCCAATTCTCATCTTCCCTAAAGGCCAGAGGGCCCCTCAACTGCCTTGTCTCTATCTCTGTCCTTCCTGCTGGCCTCTGCCCCTGGCTGTCCTTCTGTCTGAGATTTCAATCTGGTGTGAAAGCCCCTTTATTCCACTGGCTAGCCTATCTTGATAGAAAATCACTCATCACCTTTGCTGGGTGGACCCATTAGAAGATATAGAATAAATATTTGTCTTTGTGAATAATTTCACAAACCTTGAATGCATAGAAAGAGCTCAAAAACTAGATCTTGCAAAGATAATACCCCTGGCTGTTCCCTGCTGGGGTTCCAGGGATCCCCAGCCACGGGCTCTTTTTCTTTATTAGTTCGCTTCACCCTCATTCAGTCCCAGGTGGGCTGTGAGTTAGGGCTTTCAGAAGACATAGGAGATGAAAAAGCTTGGGCCCTGAAGTGCTGACTGCAATCTGGGAACTATCTCCTGACCTCAGGCCTTGTTCTTCCAGGACCCCATGCTTCTGTACATTGATGCCGTGCTTTGCAGTTTCAAAGCAGGGTCTCTTGAATGATGGCATTTTGGCATCACCATAACCCTGGAAGAGGAAAGAGGCCTGGTTCCACCTAGGGCAGCCCAGCCAGGCTGGGCCAGAAAACCCCCAGGTCCTGTGCCCCCAAGCCTAGATCCTTGTCCTCTATCCCACAATCACTCCATGGGTTTATCGGATAGATGCCTGCTTGGAGCCCACAGGGGTGCCTGCACTGCACTTATTTGGTGCGGTTGCTTCATTCCTCACTGTCTCCCCATCCTTCTATCTCTGCATGGGAGCATTGGCAGACAGGCCCCAGTGCCCTGAGCTGCTTTGGTGGGGGGAGGCTTTCATGTCCTGTAGGCACAGCTGCAGACCACGGAGGGCGGGCCCGTGGAATCCGCATTGGTTCCGGCTCTCTCTGCATTGTTGGAGCCTCCGAACCAGCACATGCCTCTCTCAGTCCTCACAATGGCCTGGGTTGAAGGATCTCCCGCAGGAATTTAGATGTGGATTTGTTCTGACAGTCAGTTCTTAGGTCGTCCGGAAGTGGAAGAAGCGTGGAACGCAAATGTCCAATTTCTCACTAATTTAAAGGCGCCAGTCCTGAGTCTTCTGGGGCATTTTCAAGTTTCTCACTTTTCTTCAGGGAAAAGCTATAATTTCCAGGCAAACACTGATTCTTTTTACCGCTCAGCTTCACTGCCTTTCTCCTGATCTGTTGGCCTGAACCCCTGGAAGAGCCAGTGTGTTTGTAACTCCTCTCCAGAGTTCCCTGCGCCATCTGGGCCACTGCTGACACTGCAGAGGTGGCTGGGTTCCTGGACACCATGTCCGTCCATCCCACGCTCTGTTGACTCAGTGTTGTATGCTAAGTGAAAAACAACCTCCCTCTGTCTGGGCTTTCTCAAGGATTTAGAGATGGAAATGTAAAAAGTATGGAGAGACTGCTCAACACACCTTCTTTTTCCTTCTCTTGCAGCCTGCAAGTATTCCTGTCACAAGAAATGTGAAGCCAAGGTAAGTGTTACATCGCTCTCCCGTGGGGCTCCTGGAGCCAAATTGGCCTGTGTTGAATGATGTGTATGGGAGGAGGCTGCACTGGATCATAGCCACAGAAACGAAACTCTTTAAGGAATGGCTGCTAGATGCTTTCTGATAGGGTGTATAGTTTTCATCTCAAGAAAAAACTGAGGAGCTATGAAATCCATGTTTTTAATTATAGAAAAATAACTCTTAAGAATTTGGTTTCAGAAAAGAATTTGGTAATTTTGTCCTGGCCATGTCACAACCCTTTCTCCACATCACATGATCCCTTCTTTCTAATCACATCGACGTGCTGCTGGTGTAGGGTAGGAAGAGGGGCTGGGTAGGGTCTGGGGCCCATGGCTGGCCTTGGGGATTTTTCTGGTTTCATTTTTGAGTGTAGTTCATAGATGGGGTTTGGAGGGCTTCCCAGGTGGTGCTAGTGGTAAAGAACCTGCCTGCCAATGCAGGAGAGGTAAGAGATATGGGCTCGATTCCTGGGTTGGGGAGATCCCTGGAGGAGCAAGGGACAACCCACTCTAGTATTCTTGCCTGGAGAGTCCCACGGACAGAGGGACTGCAATCCATGGGGTCGCAAAGAGCTGGACATGACTGAAGCGACTTAGCATGCACATACATGGATGTGTTGGGATTTTCAGGCAGTTACGGAAGTATGGGGACACTGAATCAGGAAGTTGTTCTGCATTTGTGCATTCCTTGGAAGGGTTAAATTGCTTGGTGGCCCCATGAAGCACTTGAGGTCTGATGTGCTGGGTTGGGTGCAGAGCTTTGATTAGTGGGAAATGGGGAGGCCTAGAGGAGAAGGCAATGGGACCCCACTCCAGTACTCTTGCCTGGAAAATCCCACAGATGGAGGAGCCTGGTAGGCTTCAGTCCATGGGGTTGCGAAGAGTTGGGTACGATTGAGCGACTTCACTTTCACTTTTCACTTTCATGCATTGGAGAAGGAACTGGCAACCCACTCCAGTATTCTTGTCTGGAGAATCCCAGGGACAGAGGAGCCTGGTGGGCTGCCGTCTATGGGGTTGCACAGAGTCGGACGTGAGTGAAGCGACTTAGCAGCAGCAGCAGCAGGAGGAGGCCTGGAAATGGCATATGGAAGCTGCAGGCAGGCATCCCTAATAAAGCCCTGGTTTTCCACGTGGGTCCCGGTGTCTGCATCTCATACATTCCAGGTATGATGTGACCTTCAGTGGGGCCAGGGCTCATGCATTGCCTCTTCTTTCTGGGACCTCCTCAGATGCCCTGCAGGTGGCCCTGTGGCTGGAGGTCCAGGGAGATGGGGTTTAAAGAGTCTTGGGATGTTGTCGCTGCTCTGGACCTCATGGGTCAACCTTTCCTGGTCCTTGGTCTCTGAGTGGAAGGAATGTGTGCTGGAGGCCAGCTTTGTGGAACTGTGGGCTGGTTTCACATGTGTGCTCTCCATGTGAGGATCCTGGTTTCCTCCACTCTCCTCACCATACACACAGGCATGCACATGCAGTCACACACAGTCCACACTTGCCCATGCCCCATACATGCACACACTTCACACACACGCATGCAGTTTACTCACACGGGCACATGCACACACATAAAGCTAGGAAAGTTACAGGAGGTTCTAGCCCTGCCTTTTTTCAAGAAAGAGATTAAAAGAACGAACTTTCTTATGAAACTTTTTGTTATGGCGCATTCAGGGCTCATGGGGAAGTGGCAAAGCTCGGCTAGAGTGCAGTACAGCTCTGTTATCCAGCCCCCAAACTGGCCAAGCACCCGCGCAACCCCGCCCGAATCCCATTCTCTTCCGAGGTGTCACATGATACGTGCTTTAGTCGGTTCAAGGTCAGGCCCTCTGGTGGGGCTTTGGGGGACTTCTGTCGCTTCCGATCTCGCTGTGGAGAAGGCTTCCCCTTTCTGTCCAAGGCCAGGCGTTCTTGCTCACTCTGCCCACTGGGCGTGACTGATTTCTAACCTTGGCTATTTTGGGTCTGCTTTGCCACCCTCCATCGTGCTATGTACTTTCAACCCAAGGAACTGTGTCAGAGCAGAGATTCCTGTAAGCAGTGGAGGTGTGGACGATGCCACCCCGGGGGTACATTTCAGATTTCCAAGCGGGCTTGCTCCCATCTACCTGGTGAGGGTTTGGACGGAACCCTAGCCCCTGAGAGTCCCAGTTACAGTGAACTTTGTACTTCGGAGCTTGTTCCCCAGAGCCTCAGTTTCTTCTTGTGTAAAATGAACTTCGGGAGCTGGTGATGGACAGGGAAGCCTGGTGTGCAACAGTTCCATGGCGTTGCAAAGAGTCGGACACGACTGAGCAACTGAACTGAACTGAAAATGGGTGAATAATGCCTCTATAGTCCACTTGAATCATCTTGCTTCTAGCTATTAGTTAGGGTAATTATTTAAATTTTAAGGAAGTGCAATGAGTTATGTATAATCCACATCACCACATAGGGCAGAGGAGAGAGCCATGCCCAGACCCTGTTCGTCCTGTGTCATCGTGCATGTGTGCACGTGTGTGAGCGTACATCGTGTGCGTGTGCCTGTGTGTGCTTTCTCATGTGACACTCTGGCTGGCCACTCTTGACCCACCGCTGCAGCCTGAGCCCCACTGCCCTTGGCACCGATTCTCCAAGGAGGCCTGGTGCCGGCCACTTAGGGGATTGAATTCTTTGGTTCAAAGAATATTCCAAAAGCCTTAACTATCACTGATTGTGGCGTTTCTAGCCACAGTAATTGGCAGTTTGCTCGGGATAGTTAAGCTTTTATTCTTATTAGATCATGGTGGAGGGGGAAATGTATCCGTATTCTTTTTTTTTGGATAACGCAGCTTTGAATGGCAGGAGAGAATGCCACTGGCAATAACAAAGACTCTTCTTATTCCAGAACTATAATGGCGGTACTGCTGAGCAGATCATAAATTCTCAGCTACCCCTGAAGATAAGCACGGTGTGGGGTTGGGGGGGGTAGGCAGTTCAGTCTCCCAGGAGCTGAGCCACGGCTCCCCCACATGGCCTTAACCACTGCACGTCTGTGCCTAACTGTGCGTGTCCAGGTTTCTTTGAGACTGAGAAAACTTAGGTGAAGTTCCGGTTGAAAACACAGGCTTTGCTGTAATGACTGACTTGGGGATGGTGTGGTCCGTGGGTCCCCTGTGTGCTGGGAACAAGGGAGGAGAGGGCACAGCACGCATGTCACTGTGTGATGTGTTACTCTGTGGTGAGTCCTGCTGGCATCGTCACGCTGCTGTCCATCAGAGGCTCCCAGCCGGGCCCAGGATGTCCCCTTGGTAGAGTCGGAGATACGGAAGGAGAGAGCCACCCTGCAAAAAAGGGACTGAACCGTGGACTGGGTGCTCAGGCAGGGGAATGGAGCCTTGAGCTAGGACCAGGATCTCTTTCTTCTTGGCTGTTGGACAGTATGTCCCCTCAGGCGAGGCCCTGCAGTCCAAGGGCACATGGAGGCAGAGACCTGGGCTTTTATCCTTCTTGTCTGCTGGAGCAAGTCCAGTTCCCTGGAGCCTCAGTTTCTTCATGTGTAAAATGGGTGAATAATACATCTACAACCCACTTGAATCAGCTTGCTTTTAGCTATTAATTATGGTAATTATTTAAATTTTAAGGAAGCAGAATGAGTTATGTATAATTACTGGGAAGTTTGGAATTCCAAATATCTTGCTCCCTGGGAGGCTGTGCTTGTTCATGGGTGCCACGTGAGCTGTTTGGGCATTGTATCTTGTTTATTTCCTGGCCTCTGGCTGACTCATTGGTAAGAGAAAAAAGGAAGTAGGAGAAAAGAAATAAAGCTGTTTCAGGAAGGCAGACGATGGTGAAGAGACACTTGGGGGATGGGGTCACTAGTGGGGCACCCCCTAGATGTTGCAGAGATGGGGTTCCTGGAGCTTTGGTGAGTGGGTGTGAACACTACCTTCACTAGGTTTTTGTAAATGTAAGGCCCCATATAGGGGCTGAGCTATGAGTTGGCAGAAAGGAAAGAGCAAGAATTTTTTCATAAAAGTCCTGTTTGGTCGAGCACAGAGCCTGTAAGGGTCTGTGTGTTTATCAACCCAGGTCCTCGCGTACACAGTCAGCTAAACGGTCTCATCTGAAACATGATGGGTGGTTGTAATGCAACAGGGTGATTTTGGGTGACATGAGACCAATAACAAAGTACCTAACCAGCGACTGGCTCCTAATGGGTGCTCAGAAGGAATGAAAACAAGCTACGGTGTTGAGGGATTGTCAGTAACGTGCTGAGCTGTGGCTTTTCTAACTTTGATTGTCACAGCCTCCCTCGAAGGTCATTGTGTCCTCATCCCAGCCTTACAGGTGACCCTGAGCCTTGAAAGAGTCACACTGCCCACCGGGAAACAAGACCTGAGCCGTGTCCTACCTGCAAACGCTGACCTGGCCTCTCATTGAATATTTACACATCCCTTCCCTCCTCCTCCCACTCCTTGCACTAAGGAAAGAGGTGGTTAATTTTTAAACTGCCCAATTCAACAAACGTTTCCTGATTTGCTGTCAGTCAGGCCCCGAGCTGGGTGCCTAGATGTAGCTTGCTGACCTCAGGTCCGTTTCGGCCTGCCTCCTGTCCAGGACTGACCAGGGGGCAGGGCCAGTCCAGGTAGAGGATTTCACTTGTCCACCTTCGGTAGACAGGTGGGTGCCTATGTTTTGATATTTGGCTTCTGGTTTTTTAAAAAATTGATAGTAAAATTGGAGAAGGCAATGGCACCCCACCCCAGTACTCTTGCCTGGAAAAATCCCATGGGTGGAGGAGCCTGGTAGGCTGCAGTCCATGGGGTCACGAAGAATCGGACAGGACTGAGCGACTTCACTTTCACTTTTCACTTTCATGCATTGGAGAAGGAAATGGCAACCCACTCCAGTATTCTTGCCTAAAGAATCCCAGGGATGGGGGAGCCTGGTGGGCTGCCGTCTCTGGGGTTGCACAGAGTCAGACACGACTGAAGAGGCTTAGCAGCAGCAGCAGTAAAATAATAAAATCGAGTGGTAAGTAGGAAGAGTTTGTATATCCCTCTTACCATCAACATCCACACAGCCAGGTGCACTTGTTACAATGGATGTGCCAGTATCAGTGCAGCATTATTAACTGAAGTCCAAGAAAAGAAGAGAGACGAAAAGCAAAGGAGAAAAGGAAAGATATAAGCATCTGAATGCAGAGTTCCAAAGAATAGCAAGAAGAGATAAGAAAGCCTTTTTCAGCGATCAGTGCAAAGAAATAGAGGAAAACAGCAGAATGGGAAAGACTAGAGATCTCTTCAAGAAAATTAGAGATACCAGGGGAACATTTCATGCAAAGATGGGCTCAATAAAGGACAGAAATGGTATGGACCTAACAGAAGCAGAAGATATTAAGAAGAGGTGGCAAGAATACACAGAAGAACTGTACAGAAAAGATCTTCACGACCCAGATACTCATGACGATGTGATCACTAATCTAGAGCCAGACATCTTGGAATGTGAAGTCAAGTGGGCCTTAGAAAGCATCACTACGAACAAAGCTAGTGGAGGTGATGGAATTCCAGTTGAGCTATTTCAAATCCTGAAAGATGATGCTGTGAAAGTGCTGCACTCAATATGCCAGCAAATTTGGAAAACTCAGCAGTGGCCACAGGACTGGAAAAGGTCAGTTTTCATTCCAATTCCAAAGAAAGGCAATGCCAAAGAATGCTCAAACTACCGCACAATTGCACTCATCTCACATGCTAGTAAAGTAATGCTCAAAATTCTCCAAGCCAGGCTTCAGCAATATGTGAACCGTGAACTCCCTGATGTTCAAGCTGGTTTTAGAACAGGCAGAGGAACCAGAGATCAAATTGCCAACATCCGCTGGATCATGGAAAAAGCAAGAGAGTTCCAGAAAAACATCTATTTCTGCTTTATTGACTATGCCAAAGCCTTTGACTGTGTGGATCACAATAAACTGTGGAAAATTCTGAAAGAGATGGGAATACCAGACCACCTAACCTGCCTCTTGAGAAATCTGTATGCAGGTCAGGAAGCAACAGTTAGAACTGCACATGGAACAACAGACTGGTTCCAAATAGGAAAAGGAGTACGTCAAGGCTGTATATTGTCTCCCTGCTTATTTAACTTATATGCAGAGTACATCATGAGAAACGCTGGACTGGAAGAAACACAAGCTGGAATCAAGATTGCCGGGAGAAATATCAATAACCTCAGATATGCTGATGACACCACCCTTATGGCAGAAAGTGAGGAGGAGCTAAAAAGCCTCTTGATGAAAGTGAAGGAGGAGAGCGAAAAAGTTGGCTTAAAGCTCAACATTCAGAAAACGAAGATCATGGCATCCGGTCCCATCACTTCATGGGAAATAGATGGGGAAACAGTGGAAACAGTGTCAGACTTTATTTTTTGGGGCTCCAAAATCACTGCAGATGGTGACTGCAGCCATGAAATTAGAAGACGCTTATTGCTTGGAAGAAAAGTTATGACCAACCTGGATAGTATATTCAAAAGCAGAGACATTACTTTGCTGACTAAGGTCCACCTAGTCAAGGCTATGGTTTTTCCTGTGGTCATGTATGGATGTGAAAGTTGGACTGTGAAGAAAGCTGAGCGCCGAAGAATTGATGCTTTTGGACTGTGGTGTTGGAGAAGACTCTTGAGAGTCCCTTGGACTGCAAGGAGATCCAAACAGTCCATTCTGAAGGAGATCAACCCTGGGATTTCTTTGAAAGGAATGATACTAAAGCTGAAACTCCAGTACTTTGGCCACCTCATGCGAAGAGTTGACTCATTGGAAAAGACTCTAATGCTGGGAGGGACTGGGGGCAGGAAGAGAAGGGGACGACCGAAGATGCGATGACTGGATGGCATCATAGACTCGATGGACGTAAGTCTGAGTGAACTCCGAGAGATGGTGATGAACAGGGAGGCCTGGCGTGCTGCGATTCATGGGGTCGCAAAGAGTCGGACATGACTGAGCGACTGAACTGAACTGAACTGATAGTTTATTTAAGGTTCACTCTCGGTGTTGTTCATTCTGTGGACTTCAACAAACATATAACAACATGTTTCCATCGTTACAGTATCATTAGAGTACTTTCAATGCCCTAAAAATCCTCTGTACTCCACCTGCTCATCCCTCCTTCCCCATAGCCCCAGGAAACTGCTGATCTTTTTACAGTCTCTATGGTGCTGCTGCTAAGTCACTTCAGTTGTGTCCGCCCCTGTGCGACCCCATAGACGGCAGCCCATCAGGCTCCGCAATCCCTGGGATTCTCCAGGCAAGAACACTGGAGTGGGTTGCCTTCTCCAATACATGAAAGTGAAAAGTGAAAGGGAAGTCGTTCAGTTGTGTCCTGCCCTTAGNTGCTGCTGCTAAGTCACTTCAGTTGTGTCCGCCCCTGTGCGACCCCATAGACGGCAGCCCATCAGGTTCCGCAATCCCTGGGATTCTCCAGGCAAGAACACTGGAGTGGGTTGCCTTCTCCAATACATGAAAGTGAAAAGTGAAAGGGAAGTCGTTCAGTTGTGTCCTGCCCTTAGCATGGACTGCAGCCTACCAGGGTCCTCCACCCATGGGATTTTCCAGGCAAGAGTACTGGAGTGGGGTGCCATTACCTTTTCCAGAACATTATATATTTGGAAGCGTACAGTACATATGGCCTTCCTAGGTGGCACTAGTGGAAAGAATCCGCCTGCCAATGTAGAAGAATGCAAGAGACGCAGGTCCAGTCTCTGGGTCAGGAAGATCCCCTGGAGGAGGAAATGGCAACCCACTCCAGTATTCTTGCCTGGAAAATTCCGTGGGCTACAGTCCATGCGGCTGCAGAGAGTCGGATATGACTGAGAAACTAAGTGGTGGCATACAGTATATAGCCTTTTCAGACTAGCTTCTTTCACTTAGTCGTATATGTTTAGGTTTTCTCCATGGCTCTTAATGGTGTGATAGCTCATTTCTTTTTAGTGTTGAGTAAGATTACATTGTCTGGATGTAGCCCGGTTTATTTATCTGTTGGCCCAGCAAAGGGCGTCTTTGTTGCTTCCCTGTCTTGTTTTTATTTTTTGCCCATTGTTACTGGGAGTTCTGTTCTTCTTTGTTGCTTCCCTGTCTTGTTTTTTATTTTTTGCACAGTGTTACTGGGAGTTCTGTTCTTCTTCTGGGCAATTTTGCTTCTTTTCCTGCTAAGATCCCTTTCCTGTTAGACTGTCCTCATTGATTTTTTTTGACTCATTATAATTAGTAGAAAAGTCACTTGACACATTTCATTTTGCTAAAGGTATGCTCATGGCTGTGGCTGTTGTCCCACTGGAAACTGTTACTCTAAGGCCAGAGTCTGGGGAACAGCCCCATGTGTGTTTGCTCCTGGATGGTTCTGGATCTGCTCTTCTGTCAGGAAGCCATATGCAGCTGTCACTTCAGTCGTGTCCAGCTCTTTGTGACCCCATGGACTGTAGCCTGCCAGGCTCCTCTGTCCATGGGATTCTCCAGGCGAGAATACTGGAGTGGGTTGCCTTGCCCTCCTCCAGGGGATCTTCCTGACCCAGGGATCGAACCTGGGTCTCCTGCATTGCAGGCAGATTCTTTACCACTGAGCCACTAGGGACGCCCATGCAGCTGTGCTAGGAGAGTGCTATTTTATATAAGCATAGCAGTTTCCTCTGTATGAAAAATTCACGTTTTTAAATCCCAAATAATCTGATTGAGGGGTCATGGAGCTCTCCTCCAGGGTGTAGAAAGTGGCCAGCAGGATGGAATCACTATAATCTGGAGGAGCTCATCCCAGTAACAACACTGCTATTGGTGGTTCTGGTGCCACCTTTTATTTTCATTTCTCTGTGTGTGGGCCCTACCAGACCCTCCTGGGCACTGGATGGACTGGCAGACATTACACGGGAGGAAGCAGGCTGTTGAAACCAGTAGTGGTATGTGGCCAGGTGATACAATCACGTGGCTGTGTAGTTGACTGTCTCACTCCTTCATGACTGATTTGTTCTCTGCTGCTAAGTCGCTTCAGTCGTGTCTGACTCTGTGCGACCCCATAGACGGCAGCCCACCAGGCTCCCCCGTCCCTGGGATTCTCCAGGCAAGAACACTGGAGTGGGTTGCCATTTCCTTCTCCAGTGCATGAAAGTGAAAAGTGAAAGTGAAGTCGCTCAGTCGTGTCTGACTCTTCGTGACCCCATGGACTGCAGCCTACCAGGCTCCTCCGTCCATGGGATTTTCCAGGCAAGAGTACTGGAATGGGGTGCCATTGCCTTCTCCCAAGTTTAAGTTATAAAGCTATTTTTATGTAGAATTAACTAGTCCTTCCCCAGAAAAGCCCAGAAGGGAATTATAATCTTATTTTGAAACAGATTTATTTTACATAAATCATGTGATATACAAATATGCTCTTCTGCTTTCTCTAAATCATCACTTTTCATTCCACACGGCATAGTGACTAAGAAGGCGGCTTCCACACGTAGCTAACGTGAACTTGTACTCCCCGACTGCACATTCAGCCTTTTGGCTAGTTACCTAATGGACTGAGGTCCTCTGGGGGTGGGGAGGGCAGCAGGAGGAAGCCTGGGCTGCGGTGAGTCCTAATGTACTTTGTTATTTAGCCTACGACATTGGGGGCACCCTGGGAGTCTACTTTTGAACCACATCCTTCTCACTCCAGCGTGGGAGCCAAACCCTTGGGTGGGGGATCCTCTGGGGTCAGTTGTCACAGATTCTTTGGCAACTTCATCTGTGAGGGGAGGGGCGCCTGAGCCGGGGCATTGCTCAAGTTTCCCAGAATACCTTGTGAAATCCTGGGAGCATGTGTTTTGTGACTTCATTAGCGGCTTGGCTCCATGCTTTCAGGGAGGACTTGATGTTTGGTGTATCCCAAGGTGGATCCTGGCACTGGAACGCTGTGCTAGTCACCCCTGCCCGTTGTCATGCCTCTTCCCCAGGATCTCACTCAGACTAGAAGGCGGTTGCAACAGGGTTTTAGTTTCGTCAGTTTTAATTGATGACACAATAACTGGAATACGTGTAAAGTGTCTCAAGGTGACTTCTGAAGAGCCTCGGTCATTTAAATGTATATATTTGGGAAGGTTTGTTCAAAAACAGCGCTTCCCTCCCCGTCATCTTCAGCCAGTACAACTTATAGTCCTTTATAGACAGACCACTTGGGTGAGGGCCCTGTGACAAATTAGCCATTGCCCTGTGTCCCCCACATCTGTAGGATTTGGGGGAATGGGAGGAATGATAGCAGTAATGTTTTGGAAAAATTTTTTTTTTTTTTTTAGCAAATTGCTCCCAGTTAATTATTAGAACCGCAAAGGGGAACTTAGTTACACAACAGACGATGAACTGCAGTCAAGCAAGCTTGCTTGCTGAGGCTGGAGATGGGAGAAGGCAGGTGCCTTGCCTGCAGAGCATCAGGATCCGGGCGCAGCTGGGCTCTGCTGATGGAGCAAGGGCACCCAGGACTCCTCAGTTCAAAGCAGACGTCACCCTTTGTGAGGAGAGTAACAACGGAGTGTGTGCTCGTCCTGGGTCAGACAGCAGGGTGGGAGTCCAGCTGTGGCGTGTGTCTTGTGCAGCCTGGGACATGCTGTCCTGGGGCCAGGCTGCTGTGGGCACCTGTCACTCAAATGTAAACAAAAACAAGGAAAAGCACTCAGTGAATATTTCCCTCCTTTCTGGGTGTGACTGGATTCACTGGTTCATGAGATTCCGTAATAGATGATTATGTACTGATATTTCCCTGTAACCTGCACTCCTTTGGGGAGAATAGAAGTAGAAAATGGAAATTTCCACATGTAGCTGTCAGAAACATCTCCTAAAGCCATGAGACCCACAGGGGAAGGGGCCCTTGGACCTGGGGCTGGGTTCTGATGGCCTCATGGCAGCTCTGTGAGTGTGGGTGTCTCCTCCTACAAAAAGGAATAAGGCGGTGTGCCCTAGATGCCCAGGGAGTCCTCTGTGCATCAGTAGATGGTCCTCATGGTGCCCTCCTTCATCCCCGTGCTGTCTGTTCTGGGTCCTAGCATGCGGTCTACAAAGAGGCAGGTTCCTGGGACTTCCCTGGTGGTTTTGGGGGTAAGCTCCAACTCTGGCCAGTGACACGAGCCATCCAGTAGAGCAGGTCCAAGCCTGCTCTTGTTCTCCGAGATCCTCTCTGCTGCTTTTCTGTCTGTTGTGTCCTAAGCACTAAGTTCAGGCTGGGGGAAGTGACAGAACCCTGCATGACTTCATTGTCCGCTATCCCCTGTGAGTGGGCCTCAGGGATCTCTGCAGGTCCCATGCTCAGGGTGCTGGCTTTGGACCTGTTCCCCCCATATCTGGACACCCTGTGCCTTGTGGCAGCTCCCCCACCCCCACCCCCACTGCAGGGCACCTCCTAGCATGTGTGTCTATGGACCGCATCTTGAGTGTGAGGGCCTCCGAGAACAGAGGGCCAGCACTGAGGTCACAACCCAAAATGTGGCTCACCCAGCCCTGGTGATGACCAGAGTGTGTCTGTGGGTGTTTCACGGGGATCTGTGTTGGCATCTTCAGGCCTCTTGTCCAGAATTGCTTACAGTCGTACACAGAGAAGGACATTTCTAATCAAGTTGCTGGTTTTACATTTGTGTAGCTACTTCTAGAGGATAGGTGTCATATTTTAAAAATCCATTTCTCCTTTTTTAGCAACAGGATAGAAATAATCAATTAAGCATTTGAGTCCCCGCCTTCACATTTTAATCTGTAAAATTAAACTCCAGTTGCACTCTGTGCTTTGTTTTTTCTCTAGGAAAGCTATTTATTTTGAGCCGGGATTCAGGAAATGCCTGCCTCCCATCTTCCTTCAAGCACAGAAATAGCTCCTGGGATGCCCTCTGGTCACCTCTGGGTATAGCTGGCACCGTTCGTTTTTGTGTGTTTCTAGGCGTTTTGACTCTGGCCTTCTCATGTGTCCTGTGTATCTCTGCACCTTTCAACTCCTTAGTCCCCCAGGAACTTCCAGAGCCAGCCGGCCTCCCTCCTGTCCTAGCAAAGCCGGGCACTGGGCACTGGGCTCTGGGCTGTCGGCCTCCCCTTCTCCTGCTTAGACCATCATGAGAATAAACTCATAAGAGCTTCTTTTTTGCAGGATGGGAGGTAGACTGTGTGAGTGGCTCCCACAAGCTATGAAGTCAGAGATTCTGTCCTTGTAGAGGTTTTCTTCTTTACTTTTAATAAGTGGTTTTTTTTGGGGGGAGGGGGGAGTTGCCTGTCTGTAGGAGGCCCTCTGGAAGCTTAGTGGTGCCCAACAAGGGTGGAAGCCTATTCTGGCAGAGGAGGCCACTGGAAGGAATTCGTGGGCATTTGGGGGAAGAACTGGCAGATAGGACTGGTGTCCTGGCCAGAAGGGGACAGGGCTGCTGACAGTTGTTAGGCTTTCCTTTGGGGATTCTTGGTGGAGAGTGACACCATTAGCAGGATTTTGCAAATGTGGATGGAGGTTTAGTTTCATCACGGTGAACTCCTGTGGGTTTAGTGGGACATGTTTATGTGGACATTCAGAATGAGCTAGCTGGCCCTGTGCAGCCTAATGCTCAAGTTTTAAGTTTTTCTTCTGAGATTTGATGATAAGTCATGATCTACTAAAATGTGTCATTGTTTTTCTCCCTTTTCTTGTCAGTCCTTCCCTGGATCAAAGGACAGTTGGCAAAAACCAGGTTATTCATTGTACTATTTTTAGATACTTCTGACAAAGTAGTTTTTGAGAAATTTCCTTGGTATTTCCCCTTTGTGGCACATACCATTTCCGTCCTTAAAAACTGCTGCTTCTGTAGGTGCCTTTTCTTCCTTTCCTCTTTGTGACAAGAAGGAGAGTATTAAAAAGTCATGGGGGTGGTGTCATAGCATTTCTAAGCTCTTCTCTTAAAAAAAGCAAAAGCACACACAGTATTTGTCCTGAATTTTTGGTGCGGCTCCTGACTCTACCCAACTTGTACTACAAAGTGTTGTTATTTAGGCTGTTCTGGTTGAGATGTTTAAGCCTGAAGTAAAGTAAAGTAAAGTAAAGTAACTCAGTCATGTCCGACTCTTTGTGACCCCGTGGAATGCAGCCCACCAAGCTCCTCAGTCCATGGGATTCTCCAAGCAAGAATACTGGAGTGGGTTGCCATTTCCTTCTCCAGGGGATCTTCCTGACCCAGGGATCGAACCCAGGTCTCCCACATTGGAGTCAGACGCTTTAACCTCTGAGCCACCAGGGAAGTCCTGAAGGAAGGGTCCTTTTTCCTGTGTTGCTGTGTCCATGGGATTCTCCAAGCAAGAATACTGGAGTGGGTTGCCATTTCCTTCTCCAGGGGATCTTCCTGACCCAGGGATCGAACCCAGGTCTCCCACATTGGAGTCAGACGCTTTAACCTCTGAGCCACCAGGGAAGTCCTGAAGGAAGGGTCCTTTTTCCTGTGTTGCTGTCTGCAAAGACTTCCCAGCCTTGCAGGTGTCCTTGTAGAATGAGAGAGAAGGAAATAGCTTGGTGCCTGGTGCAGGGGAGAGAGGAGGGGAGGGAGGGGCTAAGTTGGGGAAGAAGGGAGGGAGAGGGACTTGCTGTCAGGGAAAGGGGAGGGGAGAGGCTTTTGGAAGGGGAGGAGCCTTC